>JAEQBA010004455.1:0-311188 GCA_019434445.1 Phalangium opilio | reverse complement strand
GATATCGTGGGCGATTTCGTTGTGACAGCTGATATTTTCGCACGAATCAGTGAAATTAAATAAAATATTGGTCAAACTGTCCAAGATAATTTTCTTCATTATTTCTCTGGCCTCTTCTTTTCGCTTTAATTCGCTACCAATAACATTTTTCAAGTTCTTTAACCTTAACCAACTGTCTTTATTTAATGAAATCCTTTCGATGTTGAGATAGAATATTATATCTATTATTCGTCGATCCTCTAATATATTGACGAATATCAACTATTTTTCTCTCTGACATACGAAGCATTCTAGCTTACTCTCTGAGTACCGTCAACTAACCAAGTCAGAAATCGTCCCGTTATTCCGTTAAAGAAAGCGTCAATATCCGCTTCGAAAGTCCATATACTATTCCAAATACAACTGTCGAAGACGCTTCGGTTTTAGTATCGAGTCGTTTGACATTGAAGACGGGAAGAATTCCGCTTCCAACGTAAATGTTTTGCTTCTCCGATAGGTAGTGTACTTGATTCATCTCTAACCGGTTATGAGAGAATGCTTCTTAAATCAGAGGTATATAGAGCCTTTTTACTCGGGATTAAATAACACCGAGCGATCCCTAGTTATCATGATAGAATTTTCAAATTCGGAATAAATTATGCACGTGACATTGTGTGGTAAATTGTTTTTAAATTTCATATTGATACGTAGATTTCCTTGTCGGGGCAAAGAAAGATGACTAGCCCCCGCATTTTCATCCGGGCTTAAATCTAGGCAATACAAAGCGTAACCTTTTTTGTACTCTTCGTACGTGATAAAATTTCCCTTGTTTTTTCTGTATGTGTTTAGAGAGGTGAATAACGACATGTACTCTCGAGTGTATAGATTGTTTTCGTAATCAGGCGTAAAGGCTTCCGAAGGATAGGTATCGGTACCGACGTTGACGGATAGGTAATTAAGATCAAAGTTTCAAAATTAAAGGGGTTTAAAGAATGATTACCATTAAAGGCCGAGGTTCGAACTAGACCTATGATTACTCTTTGAGGTATTTTACCTAAGAAGACGTTTTCTCGATTAACGTCGTTCATTCCAGCTGGAATTGAAAAGGTTTTCACGACTGTTTGATTCAAAGGATAGATGGCGCTGGTTTGCTCTAATACCGTAGCGTGGGCTAACATTATTTCGGGATTTATTTTTAGTCTTTTAACGTACAATGAGGCATTATCGATAACCACTTTATATTTCTTATCAGCGGCTTCTTTCGATATTACGCAAAACTCTGGTTTAGATCGAATAAGCCTAAATCTAACGTCTACATTATTCAATAGGAAACGATTTAAGCGACAAATATCAACGTGTAACGGGGCGTATAAATCTATCGTACTCGATACCTGGCTCTCTCGGCTCTTCTTAATATCCCATTGGTAGTAAGATTTTATTGGCTGCCACCCAGGCGGTATCGGGATCGATCGGATTATCCTTATAATACAACCCTAGATTTAGTTGGCTTTCTTTAGCATCTATACCGTAATTTAATAAATTCTCGAGATAAGCGATATAAGGGGCTCCTTGGTTAGGGGACTGAACGCTCGTGTTTCCTAAAAAGACGTCTATTTGGGAAAAGAGGGCGGCGTGTAAAAGATTAACCGGAGCTACTTTGGTTTCAGCGGCTGGTACTTCGGTGCCGTCCAAATGAAGCACCCTGACCTTCAGCCTTAACCTAGTTTTAGAAAGGTCGACATAATGTTCGCTCGTGCCAGGGACAAAAAATTCCAAAGGTCCACTATCCGTTACGGAACTTAAAGGTTGATAACTTTCGTCGCTACTAGTTATAATATTAGCGTTCAAAGGGGGTGTCGCGAATAGGTCTAATTCCCCCATCATCCCTTCGAATTGGGCCATCTTGTTTTATGATAAAAATCGGCCTTTGATCTACTTTTCTTCTTGCGTATCTTCTGACGTTTCCGTCGAATACCAGACCCGTACTGAGAATTAGCCAGACTATCACCCGCTTTATGAATTAAATTTGAGCCGGCTATTTTTAGATTCCTTTTGAACGCTCTCTTGGGTTCTTCTCCAGCGCTTAAATCTTGAATAAACCTACCACCGAGTCCTAAAGCTTCTTTACCCACGCTCTTAGCTATCGGTTTCGCTAGAGGAGTTAACATTCTCATCAAAGCTTTAAAAATTCCGCCCAACCCAGATCCCTTTTGCACTAATACACCTGGTGGAGATCCGAGGAACTGTTCCTGATAGTAGGACACGTACCTATTAGGTCGAGACATGTCGTCTAAAGTGAATTTTGATAATGATGCGATCCGATATAAAGGATATAGGAGCGTCGGCCTCGTCTCTAATATCAATTTTGATAGTTTCTATTTCGTTGGATCTTATAGGATAATAGTCTATAGTATCGTATGTGATAATTTTCTCCGACGTATCGTTTTTAGTGGGAATGACGCGTAGAAGAGGTTTGAAACCAGAGCCTATAAACTGGGGGTATATCAGATCAGTGTAAACGTATAAATATTGACTGACTAAATCCGGTTTGAAGTTGGCGTTTGCAGACCCTAATAGACGATTAGTTTGGTCACCGAATCCTAACATAGAACCTAATTTGTTACGAACGCCTCTAAAAAGCACGGTGCACTCCTTATCAGTCGTTATTCGAACGGTACCGTTATCGTTTAATGAGAAATTAAACCGAGATTGATGAGCTTCGGGTATCGCTCTATTCATAGCTTCCAATAGGGCGTCGACGCTATAGGGTCCCTCAGGAATCTTTACCGTTACCATACGATTTTGAAGTTTTAAAGTTTTTTTCAATTTTATCTCGATATAATTATTGGTGTAGTTTATCGTAATATTTCTAGCTTGTTGAGACAATGGAATGGGACAAATGTATTCCCCAGTAATGTACTCGTCCGTTTCGAATCCTAAAACCTGAGCCAGAGGGCCAGGAGCTAGCCTGGCCTGGTGACCGGCATCGACTGATAATTTAACTCTCTTGATAGGAGGCCCAGTCGGGACTGACATATCTATAACCTGTATTTTCACGGGAAAATTCTGTTTTTCAAGCTGAACGGTTAAGTCACGCACCAGTTTATTCTGCATTGAAAAAAATACGGCGTTTCCATTTTTATCTTTCGAACCTTCGTACTTTTGCGGTATTAACTCCACTCTTCTAACGTCCCAGCCATCATTCGTTAAATATCGTTCAGGTACCTGTATTTCGAAAGAGTTACAGGTATTGTCTATTACGGTTGAAATTTTCGGTGTTAATATTTCCGATAAACCAATTTCCCATTCGTTTGAAAGAATAATTGGTTTACCTAATTTGACCGTGAAAGACGATTGTGAATTATCGGGATATTCATCAGTTTTATCACTTAACAGAGTAACGAAAAAAGAATTGACCGACATAATTGATATTTTATTTAAAAATGAATGAGGATTTACACGTTATCCAATTTTATTTAGAAATAAAAGGTTGAACTCGATGTGATGGTTAGAGCGGGGTTCGATCTCGCGATCTATTGATTGGCGAACAAACGCGCTAACCACTACACCGAGAGCAACCTTAATCGCTTCCTACGTTTTAGAGGAGATTAACATATACTTGGAAATAAAACGGGTAAATGTTCATGATAAAAACTATCGGGAGTACCGAATTTACTCATTTGTTCCTGTATGTATTTTATAAAGTCATTTCCGTAAAATTCGGCTTTTTCTTCTAAACACAATGGCGCCGGTGAATCCGTTTCCGGGGCTTTGGCTCTTGGTTGATTTATACCGTGACCCAATCGGGTAAATAAAAGTCCATCATCTAATTCCTCCAAAACAGGGTTGGCAAGTTTTAAACAAATTGTTTTAAACTTTGGTTTAAAACTTGTTTTAAACAGCCATGAAAAAAAACTTTAATTTGTTTAAAACGTTTTAAACAAAAAGTTTAAAACATGTTTTTTTTATGGAGAAAAATTTCGAATATTTTTAACTCTTTTTTATTTGAAAATGAGCGAAAAGATTAAATAATAGAAATAATAAGCTCCAGTCAAAACCTTCCAATTATTCGACTGTTTCAAATGTGTGTTTAATTGTTTGGAGACCCTACCAGTTGTTTTATCCATTACCAATCTGTATTGAAGACTGATATTCAAAAATATGATTAAGGATAACTTATTTTGTCATCTACTTAAAGCAAAGCAATAACATTTTTCCTATGTGGTTTCTCTACACTGTTGGTACATTTTACTGTTCTAAAAAGATTACGCGTAGTCTATAAAGCCAGGCCTTTGACAGTGCTAAAATTAATGCGCCTAATCCGAAAACGGAAAACATGAGCGCCTACAAATAAGTAAGGGGTGGTGAAGTTTCAAATGTATGATGAGTTCTGACCAAGAAACTCGGAAGTACGGAAGCGGAAATGACTGAATAGTGGCCACAAAAGAAATCAGGCATTTAGACATTAGGGGTTAAATGTACAAATTTACGCATCACACTCAATTTGTATCCGCTATTAAAAAAATTATATTTTTCTTATGAAAAGATCGTTTGCTCTTTTTAAACAGTCAGTAGAATTTTTAAAATATTCAATATTGTACCCTCAACACGTACTCCCTTTTAAATAATTAATTTCATGATAAAATGTTTTCCGAAAATCTAACTTTAAATCGTGTTATAAACAATAAAAACACAAATTTTTTTAACTAAGTTTTTGCAAACCCTGACACTTTCTTACACCTTCAAATTCTAAATTTTAGGAGCTCTTGATTTTCCTGTTTGACTTTGCAGTACATGTTCGTTGTACGTTGGTCTAGGGGTATGATACTCGCGCTGGTTGCGAGTGGTACCAGGTTAAATCCCGGAAGGTCGCGTCTTAGAGCTTCATATAATAAATTTAGGAGTATTTTTATTTTCGTGTTTTACTTCTCAGTACGTTTCGTGGTCCGTTGGTCTAGGTGTATAATACTTGCTTTGGGTTCAAGAGGTCCCTGGTTCTAATTCCACACGGACAATTTCTTACACCTTGAAATTCTAAATTTATTCAATATTGAACGCTCAAAATAATTAATATCATAAAATAATTTCGGAAAATCTAATTTGTTCTTGAAAATGCGTAAATTTGTAGTTTTTTCAATCAATTTGGAGGGAATAAATCGACCAACTGTTAAATCAGTTGATTGAATTAAATATTGATTAAGGATTAAATTAATATAAATAAAGAAAAATTGCAATATCGGGACTTCAGTCAATTGATAAACGTCACTCTTATCGTTTGTTTTTTCTGTCTTGGTCCAAACCAAGACCCTTTTTAATCAAGTAGGTTGTGAAAATAAGCGCCTTGCGCCAGCGGGAGTAGTGGCTTAAATGGAGAGCCGCGATATAGACTATTAGATCTGGAAGAGTGATTTAAACATGTTTAAAACTAGTTTTTTTACTGTTTTTTCTACTTGTTTAAAAAACAGTTTAAAACAAAAAATCGTGTTTTAAACAATAAAAAACACAACTTTTGTTTTTTTAAAAAAAACTTAATTTTTGCCAACCCTGCTCCAAAATAATGGTACTTCTAGGTAATATGAATCGTTTCAAAATTTCCACCTGATTCTGGTACTCGATATCTTTTTCTTGAGGCTCTCTATCTTTAAACATCGGGCATTTCTTCGTAACACGAGCGATTTTCCCATTTTCAGATACTCGGTGTTCGAAACATATTGTATACATAGCGCATTGATCTAAAAGATACGCGACCATATATTGGAAATCCTCGCGCCCTTTGAATCGTTGATACGTCACTATATAACGCATTTTGTAAGATCTCCCTCGGAAGTCACTGCTCTCTTCAAGGCGTTCGTCGAATAACCGAGATAAAGAGAGATCGCTCTCTTATCAGACAAACTCTTATCTAGTGATTACGTCACGACTAAAGACAAGTACAGACACGTCCAAAAACCGTTTAAGCATATAGAGGGGAACTTTTTAAAATTATTTCCAAATTTTTGGATTCATTATCGTAGAATTTAACCATGATGTAATCAGTACATTGTTTTTAACATTTTATTTCAAAATTTGATTGGTTTTTTACACCATTGACATATTCGTTTGTTTATATATATGTCAGGAAATAGTGAATATGGTAAAATCAAAGGATAGAGACCAAAAAGCGCAACTACTGGGTTCATCGTCAACATTCCCAAAATAATTCCTACAGGTACAGTTATAGGAAGTAGAATAATATATGTTCCAGCTATAAAAGAATATTTGATTCCAACCTGTATAAGCTTCAATATACAACATCTATTATTACAATATTCTTTAGTCTTGGATTTGTTTGCACTTGAAACGTATTTCTCCGTTACTGACACATCTCTCCCAGACTCGTCGTTAGAATAATTTATAGGTATGTTACATGTTGAAAACCCTTTAACAAGCGGACATTCCGGGGAATATTTTCGATGCTCCTTATTCTCCATTAGAAGTCACTGCTCTCTTCAAGGCGAATAACCGAGATAAAGAGAGTAATGTCTTATCAGACAAACTCTAACTGACGATTACGTCACGACTAAAGAGAGACAAGTTCACGCCCTTAACCCTTTAACCAATTAACCAATTAACAAAGACCTAATCAATTGGCGACCCCCACTCTCGACCAATAAACGAACTCAAAGAAACCCCCCCGGATAAAAAACCGGTGTTCCCCCACTCTAGACACACGCGAGTATACACGCGCGGGTCTAGCGCGCTAGAAGGCTGGCGACCCAATTAAATGACCTAATTAACGCTCCATATTTCGGTGGGTTTACTACTATGGCTTAGTTAGCCTATTTCTATCTTTAGTCCCCATATGGATTGGGTCTTGTATGCAGATTAAATATGAAGACTCATTGATATCTGTGTAATACCAGCTTCTCCAGTGCTTTGGGATCGTAGAATCTTTATTTCCAGCCTTGCTGCCTATATTAGTTACAACAAGCATAGCACGTAGACAACGGCTATCACCATCAGTTGACACACCAAGTATTTTCACACCCTTTTCTTGAAACGAACGCTGTATGTAGTTCCATCTTCTTAAAACCGATTAAGCATCAAACCGATTGTCGGTGCCGAAAAGAGAAATGCAAATAGGTGGAGCTTTATCTCGTAAGGGTTGAAGCATAACCGCGTAAGCTATGTTTGCACGGGTCTGAGTTTCGAAATGTTTTTCAATCTCTTTGGCGGATCGCGCCAAAAAGAAATTCTTGGCTGGTAAGCCTGTAGTGTCTTCAATAGGAGCTACAAAACCCACAAGAGTATTGGTTGATTCAGAGTATTGTACTCCAGATTTTATCGTAGTTCCATACTCGCTTAACCACAAAATCTTTGGTAAATCATTATCTTCGAGATATTTTAGAACCTTTTCAACCGCTAGTTCCCCTTCAGCTAAAGTGTTCCGAGAATATATTAATCTTTCAACTGTCCTACAGTTTGGAAGTTTCAAATTAGTCGCCAATGTTTCATATGCTAAGGGGCCGCCGACGATTCGAAGTCCAATCCATATCATTAAAACCTAAATTAAGAATTAATAAACAGTGTTTTGAGCATACTGTTAATCAGAATATAGGACTAGTATAAAAGATATGACTCTTTCCGTGTAGCTTGAGAATGTTCTTTGAATGATGAAATAAAATCGAATTTGTAGCTAAAAATTCACCGACGGTTACTAGATCCAAAGACGTGCCGAAAAATATTTACTAAAATTTCTGTTAATTCGAAGTAACTCAAAAAGGTTTTCGGCAAGGATCTGTAAGCAGTTCATACTATTATCTACATTACTGTTTTAGCTGAGATTTAAGCTGCATTATTTTCTACTTGTTTCAGTTACAAAAGGCAAAAAAGGAACCTTAAAATTAATTTCAAAGAGCTTGCTTTAGTAAAATACGGTGAAACGTTTCCGAATGTAAATACATTAGTGGGAGTAAAAAATTAACATTATAGGCCTTAACCTAATCAGATTGTCTTAGCGAAATCAACTCGAAAAATAGGTAATAACATAGGCCATTGTCACTTCGCGCGGCGCTTGAAATGAAGAACAATGAATAATGAATAAGTTTTCTTTTTCTTGTAAACTCATTATGATTATTTAAGAGTCGCACTGATACATAGGTTGTTTTTCCCTTGTTTATAGTAAATGGAAAATCACCTAGACAGAGCTACACGGCTACACTAAACACATTGACTGAAAATTTGGTCGAAAATGGTTAACCACACCTCACTTGATCACGCGCTCAGCTGCTCGCTATAGCACAGCCCACTCAATCACGCTTTGGCTTCACGCGCTTTAAAAGCCCCTCCATTGAATTTTTTCTTTGTTAAAGCGCGTACCGGGGATTTTCGGCTTTTTCGCTCTAAAAATCAATGGAGTCATCTTTTAACATGTCCGTTCTTCGCGAGCGTCATTTCTCCAGACTAGAAACGTCACTCGTGACGATTTGTTATATTTTTCAATTAGCTCCTCCTACTTTATATATTTACATATTGGCGAAACCCTGTTTTAAGTTTTTATGAAAAGATTTAAACGAAAATTAGCCATAATTCAAGGGCTCAGTCTTCAAACGGTTTAAAAGTGTTTTCTTCGGTTTCACTGGTTCGAATGTCTGGAAAATTTAGAAGGAGGGATATTGAAGGGTTTTGAATTATAGTGCAAAGTTTCGAAGTTTTAAAATAAATAGTTCTTTTTCGAAAAACTCATTAAAATTTTGTCTGAGCATGATCACGATCTATTTAGTAACTTAGGGAACTTTTAGGGAAAGAACTACTCGTTTTAAAACTTCGAAACTTTGCACGATAATGTATAACTCTTTAATTTACCTCTCATTAAAATTTCAAGAGATTCGAAGCTGTGAAACCGAAGCAAACTCATTTACACCATTTGAAGACAAAGCCTTTTAATTATGGCTAATTTTCGTTTTAATTTTTCTACAAAAACACTGTAAAAAAACTTTTGTAACTTTTCACGAACATAAGAAACCTTATTTTGCAAATCTCATTAAAATTCAAGAGATTTCAAACAATGTTTTTCGGAATTATGGTCAAAAAACGCGATCCCTCCCATCGACGGCTTGTTAAAAGTTGATTCCTCTGATTTATGGCTTAAAATGCGTGATACGCGTTTTGAGGCAAATTGGACAGACTTCTAGAGAGCTTAAAGCCAAAGCATGATCGAGTGGGCTGTGGCTATAGCGGCCCCTTCAAAGAATTCGAGTATAAAGTAAACGCGCGAATCAAGGATTTTGGGCGGGAAACTGAAAGGAGGCTGTTACATCAAAGAACTAAACTGAACCGAACTACCAAAATACCACGTTATCAATCAATGTAAAACGAGTTCTCTGGTTACTATGTGACAGGTTAAAATCACTCTTCAGACTCAACAAATTGAGATGGATATGATGCGCAGCAAATTGCGATTATCAGTCAGCAAATTCAGTATATTTTAAGCAATAGGCCTACTTAGTTTGATCTACCCTAGCTCGAACATAACAGAGGCCAAAATTAACATTAGCTTTTACGGAAGGTGGTAGGATAGTCATATCCTATGCTCTATTGATTCAAATGAAAGTTTAAAAGCATTGCAACCTCCAAGAAGTTGGTCTCCCTAATGAGTTTTTCGGGAGTTCCCTAGAGTTTTCGGAAGTTCCCTAGAGTTTTCGGAAGTTCCCTAGAGTTTTCGGAAGTTCCCTAGAGTTTTCGGGAGTTCCCTAGAGTTTTCGGGAGTTCCCTAGAGTTTTCGGGAGTTCCCTAGAGTTTTCGGGAGTTCCCTAGAGTTTTCGGGAGTTCCCTAGAATTTTCGGGAGTTCTCAAGATTTTTCGGGAGTTCCCAAGAGTTTTCGAGAGTTTCCTAGAGTTTTCGAGAGTTTCCTAGAGTTTTCGGGAGTTTTCTAGAGTTCTCAGGAGGTTCCTAGAGTTTACGAGAGTTCTCAGGAGTTTCCGAGAGTTCTCAGGAGTTCTCCTAATTTAAGCCTATAACTGTACAGAGAGTTTACATGAGTTCGCCTGAGTTCGATTGAGTTTGCGAGAGTTGCCTG
This sequence comes from Phalangium opilio, assembly GCA_019434445.1. Classification (NCBI taxonomy): domain Eukaryota; kingdom Metazoa; phylum Arthropoda; class Arachnida; order Opiliones; family Phalangiidae; genus Phalangium; species Phalangium opilio. The sequence continues at coordinate 301,151 of JAEQBA010004455.1, read as the reverse complement.
AGTTCAATTGAGTTCCCTTGAGTTCACTTGAGTCATACACGTCTTGAACACTTGAGTTCCTAAGTGTCTGCCCCCTCGGATAAATTATCTCTAGCCGCTCAAAAAGAGAACATGCAACAAAGAATGGAAGCTTGCGCGATTAGATCTATAACCGCGCCGATCATATAGGAGAAGATTAGCCAGTATCTTTAAATATTTTGGAACAACTTTCGGCACGTGGTAGGCACGTAGTTAACTTTGTCAAAATATCATAGAGGATATTCAGTAAAGCAGACGACATTTTTAACAGATAATTATAAACAAAAGTGAATCAACCAAAGCGAATAATACGGAAAAAATGATTCAAATATGCAACATAAGTCAGCAAGTATTGCCAGAGATTAGAGTGTCCTCTTTAGTCTTATTAAAGACCTAATATTATTCAATTAAATGTGTGTTAAACTTTCGGCTCACTATGAACCGTTAAACCTCTTCAAAGAGGACACGAAATAACATCACCATTGATTTAGGCCTAGGGTGTCGTCAATTATAGATTGAAAAATGTCCGTGTGCTAATACGATAAGTTCAAACACATCAACTAAAACGTACTTTATTTGTAAGTAATATAAAATTCGAAAAAAACACTTAGAAAATGGATATGCTTGTTTACGTTTTCATTGTTATACGTTTTCACGCGAAATGGTTAACAATAACTGAGGAAACACTCTTGGGCACTAGCACGGCATACTTTCTATTGAAAAGTGGAAGGTACCTGTATAATAATAGACAGTTTCTTAAGAATGTCGTTGGGGGATAGAAATGCCAACAAGCTAGTGGTTCATATCACGCTCATGCTTTACCATTACCAAAAGTGAATAGTCTACTTCTACTGCATATTTTGCACGCTCTACATCTCGTGCCACGATTGTCACATAGCGAGCTACTTTTATCAAATTTCACTTTAAATTTCATTCGGCATGGAGCGTGCCACGAGAATTTTGTTAACAAGAAGCCAGGGCGTTAGCGATTGGTCGGAGGTCCTTATTTCAAATTATCCATAAAATCTAATATGAACTTTAAAATCATTCGGTGATATTTAATAAATGTTTCACTATGCAGAATGGTCTTATAATAAGTAGAAGAATCGATAAAAAATCACTTGATTTTCCACTTTACCCACCTTTAATTACTAGCTTCATATTAGCTAAGAAATGCGTATATTGTTTCGACTTCAGATGCAACCTTCATTATTCGCTCTATATAAACTTTGACCGGTGTCGTCACGAAGGTTTTTGTTAAATAAATCAATAAATATAATGATATTAATTATTATAACCGTCATTGGTTTACATTAAGTCTAGATATGTCATTTTAAGCAACGTCATTCCTAAAATCATTTTAAACATACCTGTTATTAACGTTTGGCTTCTAGCGAACACCTTTTTCACCATTTTTGTACATTTAGGGCGTATAAGGTGATAGATTCACAATGAGTGCAATTGCGTGAACCTTTGGTTGAAGCCATAACACTAGGAAGTTAGACGTTTTTCGTAACCCTAAACATCTTAACCCCAACGATGATAATGAAGCAGAAGCCAGTGTTGCAGATTGGTGTCTATGTGGTATAGACGGAAGAGCAGTACTTTGGTGGTGTTGTTAGAAGCCCAAAACCACAGAGTGGTGTCTACGTAATATGGACGAAAGACTAGTGAATGGTTGTGTTGTTAGAAGTCAAGAAGTACAGATTGGCGTCTAAATGGAATAGCCTTTAACTATTGGGATTCACGGTTAGTTCGCCAATGAGGGTATAATGAATAGTTAATGAGTGGCGCTAAAGTGAAACGAAAAACATATTGAAGTAAAATTTTCTGAATTTCAGTGAACCGCAAACGCGGTCCGGAAATTCCGAACACGTTCGCTCAGTCTATACTCACATAGCACGTGTATACTCACATCGGATGCGTTTTTAGATGGTCAAAAATCATTAAGCGATTCATTTCTCTTGCCTTTAAAAAACATGAAACATTAGAACTCAATCAACATTGCCAATCATTTTTCTATCCTCGCACTGAACCGAATTCCCAATCAACCGAAATGTGCCAAAGTACTTTAGAGGCTAGCAAAATGGCGGATTTATAATAGTCCCACTGATCCGAATGAAAAATACTTCATATCAAATCAATGGTGTTTATGTGATAATCCCATTGATATGATATGAATACTAGTGCTGTTCACCGCCCTATGACAACTTGTATGATGTTCTTTCTTTGAGCATGATCATGAACGGAGGAAGACCAATAATTTATGTCCGAAAGTTACTTTGTTATGTGAGTTGAAGCAGGTTAGGTTATGTTTGTTAGGATAGGTTAAGCTAGGTAAAGGAAGGTTAGGCCAGGTTAGCTTAGGTTAGGTTAGGTTTAGCTTTGATTAGGTTGGTCTCAGTGTCAGATTTCTGTCTTTTCGGTTCGATGGGAAGGAACCGACATTTTCAGGCTTTTCTTGAACTCTACATAAAGCGGATACTAGCCTATTAAATGTCGCCATACTTTTGAATTTACAGTGGGGAGTAGGGAGCGAGGGACCTTATTGAAGTAATATAATCTATCAAAATTTCCATACTCTTAATTTCCTATCACGTTCTTAGATAATACCAAACACCGACTTTAGCGTTTGAGGATATTTGTTTCACCTAAATTACAGTATAATATTAATATTATACAGAATTTAATTAATATTATACAGAATTTAATTAATATTATACAATAATTTAATTAATATTATACTTTAATTTAATTAATATTATACCGTAGTTTATGATAACCTTATAAATAATGATGTAGTTTAACTGTGTTTAAAACTAACCGATTGAGAAAGTTACTATAGTTTAATATTATTCTGTAACTTAAATAAGATAAGGTAATGTAGTTTAAGTTTAAATTGAACCTAATGAGTAAGTTACTGTAGTTTAATTCTAAGAGAGCTACCGTTCAACTATTTTTTGTCCATTTTATTCTCTTTGTAGGGCCGATTTTACAACCTAATTGAAAATTTTTGAGAGGAAATAAAATGCAAACGCATTTTATTCCTAAAATGATGCACATCTTTCATGTTAAAATATCTTTACTGAAGAAATTTTGTTGAGTAAAGTAAGATAAGAATTTTTTAAAATAATTGGTGTTTTATAATCATGTCTTCAAAAGTGAAAATTTGAATATCTGTACTTCAGGCGATTTATCTTTTACATCTTCCCGTCTTTGTCTACAATGACAGTTTTTATTAATTACTTGACTGATTTGATTCATAATAGGAATGCTATTAGGCATAAGTCGCAAGATTTTACGCCTCTACTCTACGTAGGTGTCAGTGGACAAGTAAGCCCCACCCCATTCACGTCTGTCATTGATCTGAGCTTTCCTATTGGATCCCAAAGGGATTGGTCATAAAGACGCGAATGACGTATTCCGACTAGAGTAAAAAAACTTAGAGCAAAGAAACCAGAAAATAGAAGCTGCCCGCGGGGCTGAAACGGTACACGAACCAGTCTGGGAAATAGCACACTTCCTCAAGTCCAAAACCAGTTTATTAATTGCTTGGACTAGTTTTTAAGTTCATTAATTGCAAATCAATAAGAGAACAAAAGTGGGGACCAGTCCTGAGACCAGTTTATTATTAAAAAAATTGTCATTGTAGACAAAGACCGGAAAGTGTAAAAGATAATTGTAAAACATTAAGTGCCTGAAGTAACAGATATTCAAATTTTTACTTTTGAATCAAAAACATCAATTATTTTAAAAAATTCTTACCTTACTTTTTTCACAAAAAATTACTTCAGTAAAATATTTTAAGCAGAAACATGCGCGTCATATTAAAAATAGTATGAGTTTACATTTTATTTTCCATCAAAAATTGACAATAGGTAGAGAATTAAATATAATTGTGCTGTATAGCCTCAAAGATCACGATCAATCTACAGATCTTATCGACACTAATAGCTAAATCACAATGAAAAGGCCTATGTTATTTTTCGCTTCACAATATTTCCAATTTTAATAGCAAATGTTAGTCGAAAGTAAAACCTAGTATCATGCTAGTATCTCTTAAATTCTTTTAGGAGACATTTTTTCTTGAACTACTATTGAGAACAAAATACTTTTGTAAATATTGTTGAAAAATATTTTTTGGGAAAATGAAATTTTGGTGAAAAAAAGTAAGATAAGAATTTTTTTAAATAATTGATGTTTTATAATCATAAAGTGAAAATTTGAATATCTGTACTTCTCGCTTTTTTTTCTACACTTATCTTTTACACTTTCCGGTCTTTGTCTACAATGAGTTTTTATTAATAACAAGAGTTAATAATATGTTAACTCCCTAGAGAGCTAAAATATTATTAACTCATGCAAAGAGTGATTATTTTTTTTCCTAGGGTGTAGGACGATTTGTTCTTTGAAGGCTAGGTGTATTAAAAATATAAAAAATGTAAATCGAAACGTCTGGGCTGATTGTTTTACAGTCATTAAGCAACGTCAATAACCAATTAAGTTAAATAACCGTTATTGCGATTAAAATTCTACATCATGATGACCTAATTTCAAGCTTTTAAAGAAAATTACAGAAGAGCCCAACCCTCAGAGTAAATCTCTTGGCAAATGACCAATGTTAGTCCGAAGCATGCTTTCGATTTTGGAATCATGCTTAAAACTACATGAAATGGCTATCACGGTTTAAACTCCATGATTCCCTAGCAAAGTCAATCCAAATTAAGAAAAACAAGACAAGAATAGGCTACGATGTGTTGAAACAGAGTTATGGCCACTTGGAAATCTACGAAGCTTTTTAAGGTGAAGCCTTAGAGATTTCAGGATTTTCAGGTGACCATAACTCGTGTTCTACACATTGCAGCTTCACCTTTTATTCTTAATTTAGATTGACTTCCCTAGAACACCATATAGGCTAAAAGGTTATCTATAGTATTTTATATTTGATTTGACACATGATGCCAGAAGCGAAAAGATGCTTTGGGAAACATTCGCTGATTTATTTTCTCCGAGGATGGGCCTCTTTTCTAATATACGTTTGTTACAACTAGGGAATCTTCATGTTAACAAATGAAACTTCATTGAAACGATTTTTCTTTCCGTTTTGTATTCCAAATATCAATGTAATATAGCTTAATTAATATGTAAACACACATTTCAAATATTAATATCAAGAGATATTCTTGGCATATCAAAATGAAAAAGAGCTTAAAAGCTACAAGTCATCGAAATTACGAAAACCATACTCGTTTCATATTACGAAAAAAAAATAAAAAGGTTATGTAGGATTTCTTTACATATGAAGAAAAGGTGAACTTCTAACGCGGTGCACTATTGTAAACCAACGGACGGATACACACAAAAAAGCATATAATAATAATTTTGAGTAGAAAAACAAGACTATCTTAAATATTAAAATAAATATAATTAATATTATAAATTTTCTATAATAATTCACCTTAATGCGCGTTACATCGTCTCTGGAAAGAACAAATTGAAAATTTTTTAGAGACGAGAATAAAAGTGACGTTAGAAATGTAGCGTATGCTTGTTCTTTAGACATACACAAATCGGTAGTATATAAAGGTTTTAAAACCCAGAAAAATGTAAGAACAGCGCAATTACGTGAACCTTAGAAGAAGGCCCCGCTATTGGAAGACTTGACGTTTCTTGTAACCCTAGCCGATCGCCGCGTATATGTTAATCACAACGATGATGAAGGTGTAAAAGCCAATATTACAGGTTGGTGTTTAATAGACTAGATGATGGTGGTGTTTGAAGCCAATAAGTACAGATTGGCGTTTATGTGGGATAGAAAAAAACTAGATGATGGTGGTGTTAGAAGCCAAAAAGTACAGATTGGCGTTTATGTGGGATAGACAAAGACTAGATGATGTGGTGTAACAAGCCAATAAGTACAGCTTGGCGTCTATGTGGGAATGACAGAGTCTAGATAATCGTGGTGTTAGAAGCCAATAAGTACAGATTGACATCTATGTGGGCTAGACAAAGACTAGATGATGGTGATTTTAGAAGCAAATAAGTATAGAAGAATGTATTGCTCTTATATAGTTGACGTAGTGCGATATAGAATTTTCCAAATTTATTTAAGCCGTGAACTCAGTACAGAAGTTGGAAACACCTTTGCTCCAATTTGCGAACTGCAAACACGGTCACGGACACCCAGACAGGGTTACGGCCAGTCACACAGACATACACGTCTGGTGTAATACCACTCCGTGACGTCATCGTCACTCGGAGAGGTAAAAATATCAAGAGTGAGTATAAATAGGTTAAAAAACTGGTTTGATATAAACATCCCGGTGTCCTTCAAATTATACATTTTAAAAAAGGCAAATTAATTAAGCATAATTGAACTCATGTAAGGGTAATAGACAGAGTTTAGTCACCGAGCGTTTAAGTACTTGATCAGCAGTTTTTAAGTTACAACTAGCACGCAGCCATCATTCCCAGGATGAACTTCTTGATCTCGTGCGAGTTTCCATTAGTTGCTGGAAGGTTTCCATCTTTTACAATGACGAAGTCGCCGGACTGGATATTCCTCGTATTAATTTTGGCGTTACGATACGACCACCAACTCTAAGTATTTCAATTGGATCGATGAACGGGTTTAAGGACAGTAATTTGCTTTTCGATGATATTGGCTGAGTTCTAGCGAGGCAGTGGATTTCTTCATTGGAAAACGTGATTCATCTCAAGACTTAATTGGGACACGCGAATCATCTCAAGACTTAATTGAGACACGGGAATCATCTCAATACTTAATTGAGACACGCGAATCATCCCAATACTTAATAGAGACACGCGAATTATCTCAATACTTAGTTGAGACACGCGAGTCATCTCTAGACTAAATAGAGACACGCGAATCATCTAAAGACTTAATTGGGACACGCGAATCATCTAAAGACTTAATTGGGACACGTAAAACATCTCAAGACTTAATTGGGACACGTGAATCCCCCCAAGACTTAATTGGGACACGTGAATCCCCCCAAGACTTAATTGGGACACGTGAATCCCCCCAAGACTTAATTGGGACACGTGAATCCCCCCAAGACTTAATTGGGACACGTGAATCCCCCCAAGACTTAATTGGGACACGTGAATCCCCCAAGACTTAATTGGGACACGTGAATCCCCCCAAGACTTAATTGGGACACGTGAATCCCCCCAAGACTTAATTGGGACACGTGAATCCCCCCAAGACATAGTTGGGACACGTGAATCCCCCCAAGACATAGTTGGGACACGTGAATCCCCCCAAGACTTAATTGGGACACGTGAATCCCCCCAAGACTTAATTGGGACACGTGAATCCCCCCAAGACATAGTTGGGACACGTGAATCCCCCCAAGACATAGTTGGGACACGTGAATCCCCCCAAGACATAGTTGGGACACGTGAATCCCCCCAAGACTTAATTGGGACACGTAAATCCCCCAAGACTTAATTGGGACACGTGAATCCCCCCCCAAGACTTAATTGGGACACGTGAATCCCCCCAAGACTTAATTGGGACACGTGAATCCCCCCAAGACTTAATTGGGACACGTGAATCCCCCCAAGACTTAATTGGGACACGTGAATCCCCCCAAGACTTAATTGGGACACGTGAATCCCCCCAAGACTTAATTGGGACACGTGAATCCCCCCAAGACTTAATTGGGACACGTGAATCCCCCCAAGACTTAATTGGGACACGTGAATCCCCCTAAGACATAGTTGGGACACGTGAATCCCCCCAAGACTTAATTGGGACACGTGAATCCCCCCAAGACTTAATTGGGACACGTGAATCCCCCCAAGACTTAATTGGGACACGTGAATCCCCCCAAGACTTAATTGGGACACGTGAATCCCCCCAAGACTTAATTGGGACACGTGAATCCCCCCAAGACTTAATTGGGACACGTGAATCCCCCCAAGACTTAATTGGGACACGTGAATCCCCCCAAGACTTAATTGGGACACGTGAATCCCCCTAAGACATAGTTGGGACACGTGAATCCCCCCAAGACTTAATTGGGACACGTGAATCCCCCCAAGACTTAATTGGGACACGTGAATCCCCCCAAGACTTAATTGGGACACGTGAATCCCCCTAAGACATAGTTGGGACACGTGAATCCCCCCAAGACTTAATTGGGACACGTGAATCCCACCAAGACATAGTTGGGACACGTGAATCCCCCCCCCCCCCAAGACTTAATTGGGACACGTGAATCATCTCAAGACTTAACTGGGAAATGTGAATCATCTTAAGACTTAATTGTGATTATAACACACTTCAAATAGGTTACAACAGACTATTGATAACGTTTAACATAAATTCACTTTCATAGTTCGAGTTCTTTTTTTTCACATCATTCAACCGTGCTTATTTTTAATCAATTCTTGAATTACCTTTATATATATTTTGTCCTCTTGATTAAAAGAAGTGAAGCTGTGGCGACTGGTTAATTACGCGGCACTTGTTAAATCACAGAAAATAATTTTTTTGTTAATTTTTTTTTTCTAAGCTTGGTCTAGGAAGGGATATCCACACTAAGTCAACTCGCGACTTATTTACAGGTGGGTCCCTTTACAATGCATAGAGGGGTGGTGGCTAGCCCCTATGCCACAGCTAACCTACAGCGCCCTATACTAACTATTACCGTTAACCTCTATTATATCACCTAATTATATCACTCGCGTAAACGCTATAGAATTTAAAATAGTGGCATTGAATGCTTTACAATAGACAAAAATAAACACCTAAAATGTTTCGCTTTTTCCTCAGGCTTCGTATGCTAAACGACGCTTCTTTTTGGAATTAAACACAAAATATACGGATAGATGACTGGCCACGAATGAGCTTCACCATTCATTCGTGAATTATTTCAGCGCGCTATGGCAAAAACCGTGGGTCTAAAAAGGAGCAGCATTCGATTAATGTTTCTATACTTTAAAGGTAAAGCTTTATTCAATAATGTCGCGTGACGCAAAAACGTTTCTTTGTCCGCTTTTATGCCTCGCAATTAGGAACAAAAATCTAGAAATAAGCTGTTGTGGTTGGACGTGATTTATTTAGAAAGAAGTTAAACTCTTGAGTTCCGCTTTATTCAACGCCATTGCGTGATTCAAATCATTTCTGGGAACCTTTCCCAAACAGCAATTTCGAAAGAACTTTATTTAGTCAAGCGAGCAACGACCGAGTTTTTATACGCGAGGAATGAGTTGGTTTTTTCACGCAAATAACTTATTGAGTTCGTTGTCGATATTCATTTTCAATCTCAACATAAGAAATAATTTGATATCGTATTGTGTAGGGGTATTTTCTATGATCTGAAGACACTCCCTAGAAATCATATAATCTGACACCAGAAATATGTAATCCGGAATTTGAAATATCAAAAAAATTAGAAATAGGGCGAAACATCATAAACAAGATGGCCCCATATGGTCTATACTCTGTCTAAATCGAAATTTAAGGACACTTGTTAACAGTAGGATAATGAAAAAAAAACCAAATTGACTTTCCTCTTTACATTCCCTTTCGCGCTTTTAAACTTACCATGCCAGGAATGTCCCTTAAACGCGGAAACATGAGAAACATTTCTTCAATTGTTGCAGCTGGATGGCTTTTAATCCAGGTTCGCCTGGGTGCCGCGGTTAACTTCATGTATTCTTTTACTTGATTGAAAGGCGTCGTATTCACCTTTAACCAATCTGTCATTACTTCTACTTGATCATCATCTTCTTCACAGATAATATCTCAAAATAATCCAGATTGAATTAAATTTCAGTCCATAGGAAACAAGAAGAAAACAACACTTACCAGCTACTTTGGCTAAACCCAATGACAAGGGCAGGTCACATTTGTCAATAGTTTGGTCTTCATCAATTGGATTAGCCTTCTTATGCTTTTTTCTTACGTTTCGCAAACATTCTTCTAAATACCCGGTTGCTGGTCTTTTTAATCCGCGAGAATACTAAATCATCTATCATGAGATCAGTATTTAAAACCTAAAAACCTATTTTTGTTGTATTTATAATTAATTACATGGCCCACTCGGTTTTCATTATCGAATTTGGGAAATTCATTTACAATCGACTTGGATAGCTCAGTTTTCAAGTGAGCAGGAGGGCTGTACAAATATTAATACTTTAGTATTTGAAAAAAAAGACGTGGTAGAAGTTTTGTTTTTAACTCACTAATGGCCAAATTTATCTTTTAAATGAGCTACTGCAATTCTGCATAAGAGTCGTCTTGATTTATTTGATATAGGCCCATTGCTCAGATTCGAGAAAAGTTGTTTTCCATCAGGGTGGTTAACAACCATTTCCTTCACTTTCTTTGATAAAATAAAAATTATTTTTAAAATTTTTATATCTTGACAAATAGAAACTTAATAGCAAAACAATACTAAAAAACTTTCCCTGCTGAGACATTTTAGTAATGTCATTTTTATCTTTTGAAATTTCGTCATTTTTATCTTTTGATGATCCAACGCTATTATTGTGATCAATTGGTTTTTCGTTAAGAGAAGGATCGGCTTGAAAATTCCCATCAGCTTCACTTGATGTTTCGTCAGCTGATTTACTTCACGTTGTATGAAAAAAAAGACAAAAAAAAAGAAGAAAGAAACAGAAAACAAAATAAACCCCAAAGGCTAAAAAAAGGGCTTCAGAACTCACATCTGAATACAACGGTACAAACATAATAATAAGGAAATCGTAAGCCTTCACATCTTATTAATAACAAATTATTTAAAACGGTGAAGAGACAAACGAGGTTCTAATCAAATTTACTAATTAAAAATTAATTTCGGGCGTGATTTAATTCTATGGTAGATAGGAAAAATCGTCTTAAAAAATTTCACTGTAATTACAGATTTGTAGGTGCTACTTAGATGATTTTTGTGGGGGGGGGGATTACCCAATCATTAAAAATAGCTATATTTGGGCACGATATAAAAGTTGTCATCGCCATTTTTGAAGCTGCGACAAAGATGTAAAGGGTTATAATCAATTATTTCATGAACTGATTTCAGCACTAAGGTGATGGAATTTTCTTGAACTACTTTATAAGCGTGGTAGTGTCTTTCATATGACAAGGTTTCCAGCAAAGAAACAACAAAACTAAACGCTTGCTGGCCACTTACAATGATATGTTCTATCTTACCAAAACTGGGCATTTCTTCACTTGACAAATTTAAGAGTACTACATTCTGAGGCGCGTAAGTAACACCATTGTGTTTTACCCAGTTGGCACACCCTACGTCCTCGTACATCGATATACCAAGCAACTTTGCGATATCTTTACCCAAGTTTAAATTTGCCACAAGATTATTTTGACATAGTCCAATTTCAGTAGCCCTTTTATCAAATGCCACATTATTTCGACAGTTATACGCAAACATCATTTGATGTCTATAAGCAAGAGATCTGCATATATTCTTGAAATTACAAATGATATGAGCGTATTTCTTAAAGAAATTGTGTTTTGCTTCGAATCTAATCACCCCGACTCTAGTTAATGGTCCTGTCATTTTAATACAGTCTACGTAGTGTAGCATTAAATGGTGTTTTGGTTTTAATGTACGCTCTGGGAATAATTCTAAGAAATGTTCATGGTGGTCGGTTATTATTTGATCCAAATATGGAAGATGACCTTCAAAGATCACAGGTGAAAAAATAACATCTATGTAATCTATTAGCATGAGAAGTAATTCGTATATATCATGGTCAACAGGTATAAGATCACCAACTAAAATAGGCAAATATCTTAGAAGGCACGACGACTGCGCTGCTGTTTGACCGGTTGCGCCATCTGGATTTTTAAGCATGTGCTTATTTATGTGGGAAGACTTATTTTTAACATAGGGGCCAAACTGGAAAATAGCTATTCTAGAATTTAGTTCTTCCAAATTGATTAGATTTTCTGAAATTAATTTGCCTAAAACTAGTTTTAATTCCAATGGTCCCACACCGTCCAAGATGTCATGCATAACATCAGGTACAAAGTTAAAAACTGCATGGAAATGTTTTAAGTCATTAAGCAAGCACTTTCGTTTTAATCCAGTCTCTGATGGGCAATTCCTGCCTAAATCTGAATTATAATTGGTGACATTCCTGAGCAAATCTCGATCCAACTTAGTTTGTTTACCCATGATACTTTTATGAACTTTGCAAAATCGGCACGAATAATTTGCAGTAAAACCTTCCACAAAACCCAGTAAAGAGTGTAATCCCAAATTGTCCCCAGAAACTTGCGCCAAATAAGGATACACAATTCCGGTAAAAGTTTGGGTCTCAATAAAAACACCGTTTGATTCAAGGTAACTAAATTCCTTATGAAGTTCGGAGAGAACTAGATCCATTTTATTTTGACTAAGGTAGGATGATTTTGATAAAGCTAACAAGAAACAATTATTTAAAGAAGAATTGTATTCCGAAGGAAAAGCTTTAAGAGTGTAGTAAAATCCTATGACCTTGTGAGTTCCAGTTTTAGACCCTAGAGGATTAGTTACTTCAAATTCATCCGAATAGAGCATGAGTGGAATTAAAACCTTATCCTTTTTACATTGAACACCAGAATATCTCGCCTGTAGCCCATCTTTGAAATTACGCAAGCCCACTGATTCAGAATTTAGGAACTCCTGCATTATCTCAAAAACACCGGGGCTTTCTAAAACCTTTTTTATGGTCTTCCTCATGGGAACTAACTGAAATTCTCTGTTTTTAGTTATCAGAGAGTAAGGATGACGGTATAGAACCAAAAATTTTACCCCCCTTCCTTCCCCCCTTTGGGGGGGGGGGGTAAAATTCACTTTACAAAGAGCTCCTTTTGTCCTCTCCTAGTCCGCTTACGAATTACTTTCTCGATCTTGTACGTCTCGGGTCTAGCTACCGACTGAAGTTCCATCCCGTAAAACACCCCCTTTATTGGTTCCCCGTTTAAATCTTCTAGTTTGAATACCGGAGGGCGTCTGTCAATTTTTCCCACTATTTTAAAAACCTCTATTGTGTAAGTTCGCTCGTACCCTTTTTCAAAAGTCATCTTATTCCTACTTACTCGGACGTATTCGCCCACATTTAATTTTCTCCCGTAAACTTTCTTTTCGCTAAAGTACTTTCCGTATACATTTTTAAAAACCTGAAGGACATTTGTACCAGTAACTTCCGAAGGAGTCATTTTTATCGCGGAATGCACCGAGTTATTGTAAGCATTTACCAGGTCATCTAGAACATCTATATATCTATTGGTATTCTTTTCTGTAAAATACCTGTACATGCGTGACTTTAAAGTTTGATTTAATCTTTCCACCATACACGCTTTTATATCGTCATTCTCAGTTGTAAAAAATAGAACCCCTTTCCCCTTCAAGTATCCTTGTAATTGGGAATTTCTAAATTCAGTACCCTTATCCGTTTGTAGTTTCCTAGGAACCCTCTCTCTAAAGACAGACTTAAAAGCCTCAACCGTTTCAACACCGCTTTTGGATTTTAAAGGTACGGCCCAGGCTCTTCTGCTAAAGCAATCTATTACGGTTAATATGTATTTGTACCCGTCGTTGTACTGATTCAAAGAACGCATATCGTTCAAATCCGCCTGATATTGATCTCCTATGTTAGTTACAACCACCTTGTTTCTTTTAAACTTTCTAAAAACTCTCTTATGTAGAGGGTACGCGTCTTTTCCCTTTAACCAATCTAGTACTTGTTTCTTACTAATACCCTTTAATTTCACTGCTAAATATAATTTTTCAGCACCCCCGAAACTGGCAGGGTGGGAAGGGTTAAAGTAGGTACCTTCTAAAATTTTGGAGATTTTACGTACGCTGCCCATCTCGGAGACTCGGTTTTAAGTTTTGTAGCTGCTGACTTGACACTAACTTTAGGAGCTCTAGTTCGTTTGATTTTAATTTGTTGGGGTAGTGTATACGAGGCTAGAGGGGAAAAACTAGAAAGTAGGTTTGTAAATTCGTAAAAACCTCTAGGTTTTGGGTCTTTGTTAGAGTAAGGCTTGACAAATTCTAAAGCTATATCTCTAATATTCGAGCCGGGTATTAATGAATCATTAACTATAACTTCCCCACTATCTGTCCACCCAAGCTTTTCAGGGTTAGTTGAAATCTGATCAACGATACTATGTACATGCCCTATATATTTAAGGGGGATATCGTCTAACCAAGCCAAGTTAAAATAGTTGGATGTTGGTTGGGGGACCGTGGGTATAGGTTGCCTAGCGATATTATGTAAATTATTATATCTCTGTACAGTCTGTTCGTATAAGCGCCATTTTGAAGCTTCGTCTAAATCTTTACGAGCTAAAATAACATTCATTTCATTGTCCAATTCCGAAACTACTTGTTGTTGGGGGTGTGGGAACGGGTCGCTTTTAAAGGTAGAGCTAGGGACAAGGAGCATTTTCTGAGCGTACTGCATATTTTACTGACTACCTCCTGTTATAGCGCCGATAATAGAGGAAACTAGAGGGAAAAGGAAAGAAAAGAAACTACCACCTTCCTGAACTAATATATCACGTTTTGTTTTCCAAGATATTCTCTTATTAGCAATTTTTCTAAGTTTTGCGGAATGCCTAGCTAATCTAGCTTTTTGACTTTTATTTAATTTAACGTTACCGTGTAAAGTATTTTCAACACACTCTGCGATTGCGTCAATTAAGGGCTTCTTGGCGTTACGTAAAATGATTCTACGTTGTTTTCGAGGGGATTTGGCAATAACGGAGAGCAAATTTCTTTGTGACCGAACGGCATAAGGCATAGTGACTAAATGAAGAGATGACTAAACACCCATCTACTATTATAATTATTTGGGATGTAAACTTCGCAAGGGTTGTAAGGAAATATTGGTGTCCTAAGTCTATGATTCTCGGGGCATCTTTGGTGTAGATCGAATAATAAATATCCGAAAGGTAAACTAGTAGCGTCACGGTAGGCGTCGACAGCGAAACGCCATTTATCGGCAAACATTTGTCTAGCTATTATTGAACTTTGCCATTTGTCTCTAGGAGATTTCATAAGTATAAGATAATGAGCGTTCAAAGAAATATCTCTAGAGTCTTTGGATCGATCAAATACGTTTTGGACGATATAAATCACGCTCAAGTTGCGATGATGCGTTCCCTTGGTAAAAAGAGACCCAACTTCTCCTTTGTTCTCGGTCATCAAGTCATCGATGATTAAAAGGCAAGGCTTACCGCCGGTATATTCTGATAAATCTGGCATACCTTGTTTGAAAACCACAAATTTTCTCAAACTTTCGAAAAAGGTTGCCATTCACCGTAGAACCAATGTATTTCGCTTATATTAGGGGAAAACATGGCTTCCCTGTTCTCTAATATTTTTAAAACTAATTGAGTTTTCCCGCTTTTTTAGACGGGCCTGCTATCACAATGTTAAAAGGATGGTAGAAAGGATACATGACCTTACCCTTTGACTTTCAACGAACGAATGAGATAAAGATTGTAAAGTGTTTGTATATATATATATATATATATATATATATATATATATATATATATATATATATATATATATATATATATATATATATATATATATATCATATATATAATATATATATATCTATATATATATATATATATCTATATATATATATATATATATATATATATATATATATATATATATATATAGAGAAGATCGACACGTAAAATGAGCAATTGCAATTTCGAAAATACATGGGGTATTTAAGGAAGCATTGACGAAAAAATTAGTTAATCACAGGACATTTAACCGAGACGAAAATGACTAATTGATAATATTGATCAAAAAACAATATGACTAGACTTTATATACATGCTGAATAGATAAATAAATATATAAATAAATATCACCGGGACTGACTAGATAAATAAATAAATAAATAAATAAATAAAAAAGAAGAGACCCCTCACAGAAACAGATACTGTCGAATGTGCTCAAACTCGGTAACCGTAAGGTAGCGTGCGGAAATCTTCAATTAACCTAACCTTATCCACCACAGTTCTATAAACCTTGGACTGGTCGACACTTATAACAGTGTGATCAGCCTTTCGGCGTATTTGCTTGGGGATTGGTACTTGGATTGGTTCCGCCGGCGGTTCGTAAATGCCTATAAGCCCCATTAACCTATCCATGTTAACCAAATCTTTGGTGGTATGGTTAAGTCGGAACCCCTTAACCTTCATCTCGACGGCTGTCGATCCAGTATCAGGGTTCACAACTCGGTATGCGTAGTTCTTACATCCACCACTCGCATATTCTTCGATGTAGGCCTGGGGTCCGTACTTTTCAAGCTCATTGGTCATTTCACCGAGGAAATTCCCAGTTTCGATCTTGACGCCCCCTGGTGTGTAAACGTACAGTATCGAATCAGTGTCTGTATATAAACAGACTCGCCCAAGCGTTCTAAGTAGGAATAAAGCTTAATCCGAGCCATGGCCGTGGTGTACGCTGCGATCGGAACACTGACATTTTTATTAATTGGGTCAATCTCGTTGATATAACACCACTTAGCAACGCAAATGTCGTCGCTAACTGGTATCAACGTCTTGACCTCAATTGCTGGGTCATAGAACAAGTTAAAGAACTTCTGTGGATCATCGAAGACTTCCACCTTGTCAAGCCGAGTCCTCTCACCAAATTTGCCCCAAAACGAATTCAAACACAGTTTGGCGATGGTACGCTTGCCAGCGTTCTTCTCGATACAGCTAGGATCAAGTTTTACCCCTTCCTTTTCGTAGTACTCGGCTACGTATTGATCTTTCTGCGCTTGGGTTACTACGTCAGAAGGCCAGCCGCTACTTTCCTGTTTTAGCTTCAGAAAGCAGTTGACGTAATTGTTAAAAAGCCCGCCTGATTTAGTTACGGGGTCGTACTGAGATATTTTGTACGACCAGGCTTCGTGGATTTTAACAACCACGTAACCCTTTCTAACTGCTAAATGGACTTCGTCCGCCACAAACGTCCCCCTAATAACTCTTTCCTCGTCGGAATGTGTGCAATCCCCCTGATATTTGTTTTCAGCGCACAGCTGACACAGGGCAAAGCACAATTTCCCCCCGATCTTTTGGGGTAAAACGGGGTGGAAGAGGTTACGAGGGGGCAGGATATCCAGTTTAATAAAACCTTCAATCTCGTTAATGGGTGGGAAGTTGTCTGTCAAGATCGTAGGGTGGCCGTAAGGTAGTTTACCGTATTTGTTACACCATGGATATAGACTAGTGACGTCGACATATCGAATCTCCTCTCCCGGCTTAACCTTGTGATGAAGACACAGAGCGGAAGTACGTCCCCCGAAAAATGCGTTACGGGGATTAAGTGGTTCCCACGCATCGATTTGGACATGAATGGAAGATAGAAAGGTGTTAATTTCGGGCTTTTGCTCCCTCAATTTGTGGAATTCGCATTCCCACATTTCGATTACCTTATACCCCAGCTCCCTAAGCCTCTTATTACAGTTTAAAGTATCAGTATAGCGGGAGTGCAAAGTTTGGGTGACGTCACCGTGCAAAACCAGGTCTCTGTTTACCGGGAAACAGGTTCTACACCCGTGCCAAAAACAACCTTGAAATTGGTAGACGACCTTTTGATCTGCGCCAAGATCGTCTACTAGAAGCCCGTCGACTTTAATGTTCAAAATTTTAGGTTCTGAACCGTTAAAAGCCGACTTAATTATGACCCCGCGCTTATGGGCTTCCCACCTCAACCACTCGATGGCTACTTTAGATTGAGGGTCTTTCATTCTATAGCCGTGAGGTGGAACAATTCCAATTGAATTTGGCGCTAGGTGGTCCTTCCTGAAAACGGCGTTGCAAAGCCCGGCAATTGTCACGGCAGTGTTAAAAGGGTTAACGTCCGCAATCTTCTCAAAAATCTCCCTGTACTTTAAGCACCCCTCTCTTAAAATCCTAACGTCCAAACGGCAATAATGTATCAACTCTTCAACATAGTTGAAACCTTTTTTGGCTTCAACTTGTTCGTTGTACCATGAAATTAAAACCGAACGTTGTTTTTCGGTTAGCCTGTCTGGCGCGTAAGATTCTAAAAGAGGCATGCTTTCCCTCAAGACATAATTTGTACTCGTAGGATCTTTTGGATCAAACACGTGTTCGGGAACAAAGTTGAAGAGCAAGTGCGGGAAATGTCCCTTATTTAAACTAGGGTCTAAGCCAAAAGTGGATACAAAGCTAGATAAGGGGGAGGGGATGAAATTTAAACTATCTATAAATGTCAAATTCTCATATCGAATTTGCATAATCTTCGTTCCCGTCATTATCACTTGAGGGCGCCACGCTTTGATGGCTAACATGCTTTGTACAGAAATTGTAAATCGTAACCCTTCGCATTATGGGCGATAACCGTTATTTTGGGAGAATTGTGGAATTCTTGAAGATAATTTAAAAAATCCAGAACAGGATCATTCCCGAGAAACACCCGTTCTCGAGGGCCGCAGGTGGCGCAAGTAAATTGATCAGATTTCTCGAGAATGCATTGATCACAGATTTTTTGAGAAATACATAAGATAGGAGTGTGTAGGAAAGCATTAGGGTTTGAAGGGTCTGGGGTATTTTGAACACATTCGAGATCATAAAAGATAGTAACCGAAGGATGGGTCTTAGCTTTTTTAGCCGCAGGGTGGGCTTTAGAGTCGGTAACCTGCATGAAACAATAGTGGGGGTGTGGATTGAATTTATTGCAGATGACGCAATAGACTTCACCGCAGTTGTGAGGTGACTTGCGTTTCCCCATATCTATTGTTTTTGCGCAACGGGGGCAATTAAAAACCCTTTGGCAGACTGATAGGGTTTTGCTTCCACTAGCCTTATGGGCGTCAAAGCATTCTTGCCCCCTAAAGTCGCGATGGCAGGTCCCGCATCTAATTTCTCCCCCTTCGCAATCTTCGGCCCTTTGACAGGAATAACAATACTTGTTGCAAGCGTGAGTAAAGTCTAAGTTGTTATATCCCACAAGGCACCTCTCGCAGAAATAATGAAAATTGAAGAGAGGCTTAGGTTTAGTGATGACGTCAAAATGATTTTCATAGTTAAAAAGGTATAGCCGCGGCTTTGGATTACCATCGGCACCTGGAATGAAATTTGGTTCTCCGAAAATACGGTAGGGGACGTTTGCTCTAACTGTAAATACTATTATTTGGTATTCAACCAAGTATGATTGAAATCGAGGTAGAGCACCCGCCCCCGAGCATTCGTCCAATGGTATTTCCGCCGCCACGGCTAATTCCTCCGCCATCTTCCTAAGCCTCTCTCCTGCTTTTTCCTAATAGTGGGACGACATAGTGTTTTGAAATCCGCCTCGAGGCTTTTATCAAGGGGATGCAATGTATGATCCCTGTGTATTCTAGCAAAAACTAGAGAATAAGGGAGGCATAGCCGATCGTTGTTCTTGATCTGAACAATGCATTTTTTCTCCCTGGCAAAAGTCTCGAAGCTACAAATTCCTAGGCGTTTCGAACGGTAGGCGCCTTGGGGCAACCTCACTCGCTGTATGGTTATTCCTATAGGTCCGAGAAAAAACTTTGAACCCCCTTCGGAATTATACGCCTTATCAGCAACTACTTCTAATATGAATCCAATATCTATTTGGTCCCTTCTTCTAAAACTAAAGTCCGCGGTTTGAATGCCTGGATTACTTATGCTTGTCATTGAAATTGCAATCATGTCATCGGGTAAACAGTCGTCCAAAACGTACTCTAGGAAGTCGTTTACAGATTCGACGATGTTATTGTCAAATTGTACTTCCATTTCCCATCCATCAAGATTAAAATTGGGGAAGGACACTACCCCGCTAGAAAGTACGTTTACACCTGGTGGTGCAACTAGCGGAGATGGGGGTGGAGGTGGAGGAGTAAGAACCCCACCCCCTACCTGTCCTTCCCCTAGATCCATTGACTCATTCTGAGTTGGAGCTATAGGAGGGGTAGTATAACCGTCTAAGAAAGAAACATCGTCGTTTTGAAACGCCTCTTCCAGAGGCGATAAAGGGGGAGGAGAAGGGCTATTGTTGGCCCTAGACTGCGGGGTAATGTTTAACATAGACGGGGGTGTAGAATAGTTTGCCATAAACGTGTCATCGGCATTTAAAAAGGCTATTTCTAACGAGTCTGGAAAGTCGACTAAAAAACTATCATCTTCAATAGGGAGTTCAATTTCTACATTAGAGTTGGCCATTGCGATAATTTAAAAATACAAATACCACAAAATACTAATAATAAATCTGAATAGGCCTAAATAATAATACTAAAACACTAATTCTAAAACAATAAAATACTAAAATACTAAAACAGTAAAGTACTTATAAAAACTAAATTGAAAGTACTTATAAAAACTAAATTGAAAGTACTTGTAAAAAAAATGAAGTTATTTATAAAAAATTAAAAGTACTTGTAAAAAATTGAAAATACTTGTAAAAAATTGAGAGTACTTATAAAAATTGAAAATACTTATAAAAAATACTAAAACACTTGTGAAAACTAAGTTAAAATACTAAAACGCGTATAAAAACTAAGTTAAAAATACTAAAGCACTATGATATGGGCACGGAAAAACTCACAAGTTTTGTTTGGGATCAGAAGATTTCTTGGCTTGCATCGACAGCGGTCAGAAGTAAACTGATGAGTAGCCTAGAGTGATCCGCCCTTTTATACTTTCGTGATACAATTAGATAAAAAATAGATCCCCCTCAGTGTCTTAACACGATTGGGCTAGTCATAAAACACTCTAAATATAAATTCCATTGATAACAATACAACTGTTTCGACCACGCCCCCTTTTAATGTCCTAAATCACCTGGTGTGGGGTTCAATTAAAGAATTGACAAAATAAATTCTTTTGTTCAAGTTCAGCCCCTTTTAAAGGCCATAGAAGTCTTGGAATGCCCAAAAGGACAAAGGGAATAGATGCTTTTGTTCAAGTTCAGCCCCCATTTTCAAGGTCATAAACCAACTTGTGGGGTGTTTCAATTAAAGAAAAATAAATTCCCATGCATCTCAGGGACCCGAGGTCATTCACCCTTCTGAGGAACTCTTAAAGACCAAACTGAAAATAGGAATGAATTGAATAATTTTGATAAATTTAGTAAAAATTATTTTTATTGATAGAGTTACATTTCAAGTTTTTGACTGGTTCTAAAACTTTTTATAATTTAGAAACGTAAAAAGGTATGGAATATATTACAATAATAGGATCTAACTTTCATGTCGCAAAAGTTCTTGAATAAACATTTCAATTATAGCTTTCTCGAGATTAACGCGTTTAATTCTTAGTACAATATCGTCATTCGGAGTAAGTGTTGTTGGTATGGGTTGGGTTGGCGGAATGACTTTTTCTTTCTCCCACTCTTCTTGAGGGACATCTCTGTACTTTCTGTTTGGTGGCATGTCTTTAGTCAATGGGTTTTGGATGAATATAGGCATGTTATTAGTGGGTAATCCTTGAAGTAATGGACAGTCTGCCTTGAATTTCTGATGCTCTTCGAAAACATTATCGTTAGGTTCCCATCCTCGTAGCGTTAAGTCACAAAAATGGCATTTAACAGCGTCCGTCCCCGAACTTAAATAGTAAAACCCATGACGGGCTAGTTCTGACGGTTTTACAAATGTACTCGCAAATGCACCAAACGTTTCTAGACGGGTAATTTCTCGATTCATCTTATCCTGGCGGTGTCTAACAATCCAATGAGGTCCTGACCAAATGAGACGCTATTTATACCCCAAATAAGGGGATGAAAGGTTAGATTGTAATGGATGCTGTTACTAAGCAGACGTTAATTCGCGAAGCTCTTTCAAAGCCAGGGAAAATAGTGGCAGTTACTCTCATCCTAGTAACTGTATTTCTAGTTGAATTTGCATTTTGGTATTTTAAAAATATTACTTTAATTTCGGGTAACACAAAAAGACATAACATGTTGAGACTTGTCAGTATAATGCCTTCGGGGCAAACACCTGGAAACAATTAAATGTTTCGCGGTAGGAAGAGTCACCGACTAACAAAGCAATAAATCCGAAAATAGGTTCCATTCATAACAATACAACTGATTCGACCATCCCCCCTAAACCCATTAAAACACGTCCTTATAGTAAAAATAAAAACGGATGGGGATAAATTCTTTTGTTCAAGTTCTGTCCCTTTTTATGGCCATAGACCCGTCTGCGCGTGGTTACGTATACATAAAAAAGCCGATGGAATGTCTTAACACGTTTGTGTGAGTCATAAATCACTCAGATTCCTTTGATAACAATACAACTAGTTTAGCCACGCCCCCTTTTAAGGTACTATTGGGGTGGGCAATAAAGGGCAATAAAAAAAGAAAAGCACCAGTCAATATACCCTCAGGCTAATTATCAACCCCGCACTCAAGAAAATCACGCAATAAAGATCATTCAGTTGCCACCTTTGAAGACGTAAAGAGCTGAGTGCCCTTTGATAAACCGTAAGAATGTCCACCAAAGTAGGAGGTCGTGTTTTAGATTACCGCGTGAACGCCCGTGTTAGACTCGGGGCTGATTGCTCGGCGGTGTTTGGGGTGAAGGGATGCGAGCAAAGCCTGCTTTTGACAAAGAAGGACGGGACTATTGTTACAATCTCGGAAGACGTTTTGAAGGAATTTATGGAGGAGTGGACGGAGATATATTCAGCTATGGAAACTGGCGACTGGGGTAATTATCGTTACTTGAACTTGAAAATAAAAATAACCGTTATGGAGGGGAGTATAGTATTCGACGATGGTAGCGTATTCACTCTAACAAAGGCCGAAGCAGGGAAACTGAACGAGAAATTTAGTTTTATGAGATTTCACTTCAAGCTTTTAAATGATCAAGCCGAAGTTATTAAATGCATGTACGAAGCTATTGTAAAACGCATGAATGATATATATCAAAAATATTATGTAAGTCGCGGTACTATGTCTCACAATGATTACGACCGTGTAAAAAATTTCCTAGCAGCGTGTATAGTTCCTTCGAGCATTTTCGAAGATTTTTGTAACTTAGTTCGTGACAAAAACTTGACGATGCACGTAAGCTACAATTATATAATTTATTCTACATTTGCTTAAATAACGACGCGTACATTCGCGGATTAATTGATTGTGTTCATTAAAAGTTTTTGACTAAAATTCGGATTCGTAATAATAATAAGCCTAGAATAACCTAGCATAAGCCTATCTTTCAGGATCTACATTAGCATAAGCCTATCCCTACAGGTATCATCCAAGTGACGTCATCAAAAATTAGCCGTGACGTCATACCAATACACTAAAAATAAATTAAAATTTCCCGCCAACACCATCACGTGACGTCATCAATCCCCCCAATCCCATCCCCCCACCAACACCATCACGTGACGTCATCAATTCCACCCCATCCCCCCCAGCCCCCGGGATGACGGTATAGAACCAAAAATTTTACCCCCCTTCCTTCCCCCCTTTGGGGGGGAAGGAAGGGGGGTAAAATACCGTCATCCTTACTCTCTGTTATCAGAGTGACCTCTCCGGTTTTTCTACTAAATTTTGGCACCTTGTCTTCTCCTATTTTAATGTTTATAGGGGTAATTAGATAGCCAGACTTTTTAAGGAATTTCTGCTGGGAATATTCGCTCTCAAAATTTAGAAAAGGATTAGAAACCTCATCGAAAAGACTAAATAGAGTTTCTAAACCATCCTTTGAAATCATTTCCTGATTTTCTTTAAGAACCTTTTTCAGATAATTCACAATTTCTTCAATTAGACATTGCACACTCGAAATAACTGCTTTAACTGTTGTAGTAGTTATGGATGGTGATGATTTTAACTTGCATACAAATTGAATTGCTATATTTTTAATCATTTCAACGGATAAAGCGCTATCCGAATCCAGATTTTCTATAATTGCATTGGTGATTAATGGGTTAGGAAAGCCTGCGCTTGGTTGGATTCCACAAGTAACTGGGCTATCGTTAATTATAACTTTTAAATCACTTTTTGTTACGTAATCTTTATGGCTTTTAGCTAAGTGTCGTGCAAGTGTATGGAAATACGTGTAAGATTGGTTACAATTATCTTCAGCACAATAAAAAGGTCCAGTACCATCATTTAAACCATGAATATTTCGCAAATGATATATTAAATCCCGGGAATGCATCCCAATTTCTCGGTTACACTTGAAACACATAAACCCCATATTGTTTTGAAAAGCAACTCACAGTTTCGATGACTCTCGTAACAGCTGAGAAAGCTTATTCATAAACTTTATTCTTGGGCCAACCGCTGGAATAATTTCCTTTACAGTGTCTCCTGTTAGCAGCATGAAAGACTCTTCATCAACAAAATTACCTTTAAAAAATAATTAAGGTTTTAAAAAACCAACTAAAACGTTCTTTCAAAATTCCTAGTTTCATTTAAAGATAAAATAACTTTGTCTTAACTTAGAAGCTCATTTGAAAATTAATTAGAACGTATATCGTATATATTTAACAAAAATATTAATCAAGAAAACCCAAATGTAAAATAATAAGGGTTGTAAGGCGCCATATTTCCAGAAGGGTACGACGTAACCGCCTGGAATTGCGAAAGATAGTTGTCTCTGTTACTCAACACATTAAAGACCATGAAAAGGCTTCCCTACACTGCCAAGAGAAATGAGAGTTAAATCTCTGCGCCTGCGCAACGAATTGAAGTCTGAAGTTATATTCAAAGAAGTTAAGAGCAAGGAATGGAAAATAGACCTCGCGTTTTAGTTAGCCTCGTGACTTCCGGTTGATATCACGTGGTACAATAAGAGCGTTTCAAAAGCGGCCGCAAATTATCAACCGGAAATACGACAAACCCCCTAATGTACACCCTTCAGATGTTATCGATATACTCTAAAGGCAAGAAATTTTCCATTCCTTATTTTTAAATTCTTTGGTATAACTTACTTCAATCTGAATCGCGAAAAAAATGGCGACAGCCTTAAACTAACAATTTTGAGCTTTAATATTTAAGAGAGTCGAGGGTCGAAGTGAGTTATTTTTTATTAAATGAAGTTAGGTATTTGAAACTTGTTTTAAAGTGAAGTGGCGTATCTTTTAAGATAATTTTAGATAGCCCCAGATTAATACCCGAATTTGGGTTTTAATCAGTGTTAATATTATATGCAATATATGAAGCAACTCACTTGAAAAATTATCCTGAAACTGTTCGAGAGACCACTGTTTTAATTTATTTTTTTACAAAATCGTCCATAAGATCTATTAATAATCTACAGAAAAATAATATATCATTACTAAAATTAACAAATATGCACTTATGCAATAACTTCCGATTAGTAACAGTGTAATGTAAACCTAAATCTTAAATACGCTTACAGGGGTACTTAAAAGAATAATATTAAAATATTGCTTACCTTTGTCCTATATTTTATATCTTCAATCCTTGTAGAAGAGATCAAACCCGACTGACCGACAATTACTGGCCAAACTTTCTTTTAACGCGTTCTAATTTCGATATATTCCAAAGGCAATGCACGCTTAAAACTTTTTTAAAAGATGGCCGCCTCGTGGATCAGGCACGTTGTTCGCTCGAAGAATGATTTTCGTACTGTCCCCAAACGGCAAAACAGTCCCGTTGCGTTTCTAATTTCGAACTTCAGAAGAAAAATAAACCCTAAAATTTTCCACTCCACGTGGAGTGGACTGGTATACCTATAAAAGGAGCGGAAAACCCCTCCTTCTACCCTTCCCCTTTGTGTTGGTGAATCGCCATGCAGAATCTTTCTCCCCCCTCCACTCCTATGCACGACTCAATATAAGATTATTGACTACCTTTTTTATGGTCGATACGGTCAATGCCGATTAAAAAACGAACACAAAAAACTTGGGTTTGATATAATTGATCAGTAAAAACTTAAGAAAGTATATGTTAAAAAAACCTGTATGCTTATATAAATATTAAAGAGATCCTCATTGTTTTGTGCAAACAATTTGTACTAAATATGTTATGAAAAATGCGTCAGATATTTTGAAATTCAAACTATAGCCGCGAAATACGGCACAGCTTGTTTTCCCCTTATTAACGTTAAGCATAGACTATTCTGAGTATTGTTCATAGAGTACAAAATATAAACAAGAATGAAGATAACGTTTTAGACAAGCCGCAGCTTTCAAGTAATATTAAAAAGGTAGTAGAAGCTTCATAAAACAGTAAAAATATTTTCTAAATGCGAAAGGAATTCGGAGGTCAAACAACTCAAAAGCTAGTAAACATATCCCTATGTATTGGGTTGAAAAAACAAAATCAACCAAAAATATTGCGTTAAATGGTTTTAACTATATTTTGCGCAAACTTCATGAGGGAACATCCGACGCTATCGACACCCTCAGTACGGGTTTGGCCAATTTCCCAACCGGTACTCTAGAAGCACGACTAGCTTTGATTCTTCAAAACCATCGCCGAACACCTCTGCTGCAAGGAAAATCTCCTTATGATCTCATGTGTGGGGGACGAACCGTTCTCACGAGTTTGGACATTTGCCACCCAATCACAACACGACAGAAGCGGCGCCAAGATGGCTCAGCAGATTCAGCATTACCCATCGATAGGGCAAATACTTATGAAGTCAATGACCCAGTACATGTCCGCAATTTTGGTCGCTGTCCGAAATGGCTCGAGTGAATGATTTCCTCTCGCCTGGGTCGAATGATGTATACAGTAAACACCCCGACAGGCACCATCAAACGCCACATGATATAATTACGTCCACGCTTCCTTCCACACGATATCCCTAGGGCGGAACCCTGGATCCTGCCAGCTGTCTCTGCATTGCAGCCCTCCGGGTTTCTTCTCCCAGCTCCTCTGGTTCCGTTCCAACAGGGGGACACCCATCATCCAAACACGCAACTGGAAAATGATGCCAACGCCATGGAACCCCCTCTAAACACAGGCTCACAAGAAGAAAATCCTTTAACTGAACTGAATAACCGTCCAGATCACCCGCCAGAGGCTGAAGGTTCTCACCAGACGGCGAAAGAAAGACAAGCAAGTGAAAACCAGCGCAAACAACCTAGACGAAACAGACGACCGCCAGAACGCCTCAATCTATAACTTGTTTCACGACACAAATCAAATGAGCATCATAAAACTGATTAAACATTGTATAACTTACAACAATTATTTTTCCTAAACTTGTTTAACTTACATCAATTATTATATCTACATTTGTATAACTTGCATTAAGTATTATCCTAACTTAACAAATCCATAATGTTCTCAGAATAGTACCTCAGTTAGAAATTAATGAATTCACATGTGATCTCTGCTGCAAACACAGCCCCTAATATAGTACAAACAATCTAAAAGGAGGGTATTGTTATGTTCATAATGTAAGAATAACGACCTAGATGTCGCTGTAATTTTTTCTCTGTCAGATACTTGTCAATCGATATTATTTGTAAGACTACTCTCTGGCTAAAGCAACAGGCAGAGAGGGTTTGGACGTTAAGAGTAATAAACCTAATAAAGTCTCTCAGTTGTCACTTATCTCACAATGTCTTCTATTGGGTAATGTTTAGTAAATAATTAAACTAAGCATAAACTACGTTAAGCACACTTGAGGTAACATAGAAACAAAACATGGTGCCAGAATTTTACGTTTTTCACGCGTTCTTCGCCGTTTGAAGAGAGGGAACGTTGAGCGATAGGCCTTGCACACCTCATTGTTCCCTTAAGCCTTGCCCGCCCAGATCTATAAAAAATGACGGATCACGTAAAATCACCACCGGAGCTTAAAATTCGAACTGGAAATGCCCAGCAGGCATGGCGGGTTTTTAAACAGAGGTTCGAATTATATGAAATGGCTACTGAATCTACGACTGCACGAACGGATAAGCAGAAACTCTCGCTGTTTTTAACTATTGCGGGACAGGAAGCCATTGATATATATAACTCTTTCACGTTCGCAGCAGCTACGGATCGCACGTATGCTAATGTGGTTCAAAAGTTCGACGATTATTGTACCCTTAAAGGTAACGAAGCACATGATCGTTATGTTTTCCGTTGTCACCTACAGAAGGATGGCGAACCGATAGAACAATATGTGGTAGCATTGCGACTTTTAGCCCAGTCGTGTAACTTCGAAACTAAAGAAGACTCGATTGTACGCGACCAAATTCTTGCGGGTATAAAAGACACTCGGGTACGTAAGCAGTTATTGGCAGAAACGGATCTCACGTTTGCCAAAGCTATGGCAATATGTCAAGCCGCGGAAACCCTCAATACACAGTTGAAATCTTTCGACTATAACGGGTTATCAGCAGGAAATCAAGACGTACATGCGATACACGCCAATTACGGTAAGAAACGTGGCCGCAAAAAGCAGCAAGCAGCAAAGAATACACAACACCAAGCCCAGGGGAGACCGACTACAACGAGTACAGGAGGACAACCTCAAAGTAAAGGGATGATTAAAAACTGTTTCCGTTATCTGGGTACCCACGAGAGGCGAAAATGTCCTGCGTATAATCAGGAGTGTTTACGCTGCCATGGGAGGAACCACTTTGCAAAGGCTTGCAAAAGTTCAGCGTCTGGCCAAATACATGATGTACAAGCGGAGGAAGATGAAGATTTCTTCATAGGAGCGGCGGTCGCCGAACAAAACACCGCTACCTCAAATGCATCTTCCAACGATTGGGTTGAACCCCTCACGTTGAACAACAAGACGATTCAATTCAAACTGGACACAGGTGCTCAAACTAACCTGTTCCCACTTGACATCTTCAATTGTTTAGAACCAAGGCCGGCAATACGTAGCAGTAAGACTAACCTGACTGCGTACGGTGGGTCGAACATACATTCTTTTGGCTCGTTTGATGCAGAGGTTAACTTTAAAGGCCGCAGGTACCCCGCCAGTTTCGTCTTAGTCTCGGCGAACCTAGTACCAATTTTAGGCCTCAAGTCCTGCAAAGATTTGGGTTTTATTAAACGAGTACACACTGCTGAACTCCCTGCGTTCGAAGTACAAGATAACTTTCGGGAAACCATCATAAAAGAATTTCCTACAGTTTTTACGGGGATTGGCTGCCTAAAAACGTCTTGTACTATCCAGCTTGTGAAAGACGCAGTACCCGTCATTGTTCCCCTACGTCGAGTTCCCTTTCCACTAAAAGATGGCCTTATACAAGAACTTAATAGATTAGAGGCCTAAGAGATCATACGCAAAGTAGATGAACCAACCAGCTGGGTGAGTCCCCTTGTTATAATCGAGAAAAAGGTTGTGGCGGACTCCAGTGAGGGACATGCAAAGAGTAGCACTAACGACGTTCCTAAACTTCGGCTGTGTCTGGACCCGCAGCCTTTAAACCAGAACATACGTCGGGAACATTATCAGATTCCTACTAAAGAGGAAATCGAAGCGGAATTAGCAGGCGCCAAATATTTTTCGAAGTTGGACGCTGCCTCTGGCTTTTATCAGATCCCGCTAGATGAAAACAGTCAGTTACTGACGACGTTCAACACACCGAATGGGCGCTACTGTTTCACACCGTTTGCCTTTTGGAATCTCATCGGCACCTGAAATATTTTACAAGGTGTTCAGTCAAATCTTTGATGGAGTCAAGCAAGCAAGGCCCATCCTTGATGACGTTCTAGTATGGGGTAAAACTCGGGACGATCACGATCAACAGTTGCGAGAGGCCCTGAAACGCCTCTCAAAGGCTAATGCTACTCTAAATCCCACAAAGTGCGTATTCCGTACGACAGAGTTACGGTACATGGGTGAAATCATTTCACAGGCTGGGATGCGACCCGATCCTAGCAAGGTCGAAGCCGTATTGAAAATGCCAACTCCAAGCACGAAGGCCGAAGTCCAACGAGCTTTGGGCCTTGTAAACTATGTCGGTAAATATATACCACAGCTGTCCTCACACACAACGTTTCTTCGCTCGCTACTCAAGTCGGATACAGACCCACAAAGGCTACCGCAGCATGACGAAGAGTGGCAATACATAAAGGATGCGCTCACCAGTAGTCCTATCCTACAGTTCTACGATCCTTCATTACCTGTTAAAATATCAACGGATGCGTCGAACAGTGGACTTGGCTCTGTCTTATTGCAGCAGACCGAAGATAGCGGCTGGAAGCCTGTAGCGTATGCCTCACGAGCGTTGACAGATGCCGAGACGAGGTATGCACAAATAGAGAAAGAGTGCCTCGGTCTCGTTTTTGGATGCCAAAGGTTTCACACTTATGTGTAGGGCAGAACATTTCGTTTGGAAACCGACCATAAGCCGTTGTTAGCGATGGTAAAGAGGGTTTTGGCTGACGTGCCACCCCGCCTGCAACGCCTTTTCCTCAAACTGGCCAAGTATCATTATACAATGAAGTATAAGCCTGGGAAGGACCTAGTTGTAGCCGACGCTCTATCCAGATCGAGCTTGCCATTAACTCACGGCGACGCTACGCTATGTAAGGCAACATCTGACGAGCTAGTGGTACACGTCAATTCCGTACTCAGGTCCCTGCCAGTTAGTGACGCTATGTTAGAGCTCATCAAGGAAGAGACTAGCAAGGATCCCGTTTTAACGAGGGTTAAATACCATATCAGAACAAGCTGGAAACCCACGGACCGGGTGACGTCCCCATATGCCACAGTGCACGCAGAGTTAACCGAAGCAGATGGGTTAGTCCTAAAAGGAACCCGCATGATTATACCGACGTCGCTCCGGGAACGCATGCTGGACGTAATCCATGATGGCTATCTGGGAATTGAAAAATGCAGACGCCGCGCCAGACAGGCATTGTATTGGCCGAATATCAACGCTGATATTGAGCGTACTTGCAAGAGTTGCGCGACATGCAACAAGTATCAGTATACCCAGCCCCAAGAGCCGTTAATGATGCGCCCGCTGCCAATGGACCCGTGGGAACGCGTGGGCACTGATATATTTCATTATCAAGATAAGGACTATCTCGTCGTGATTGATGCCTATTCCAATTACCTGGAAGTAAATGAAATTAAGTCACTTGGAGCCCCAACCGTCATCCATTGCCTAAAGAAGCATTTTGGAAGGCACGGCATCCCACGGGAGGTTCTTTCGGATAACGTTCCGTTTGGCTCACAAGAGTTCCAGTTATTTTCTCAAGAGTATGGGTTCACGCACACCACCTCTAGTCCCACATACCCGCAATCAAATGGGCTGGCGGAAAAGGGTGTACAAATTGCCAAACGTTTGCTCAAGAATGCTGTGTATTCTAAGCAAGACTATGAGTTGGGTCTCTTAAGTTACCGCAACTCTCCACAAGCCCATGGCCGATCGCCGGCAGAGCTATTAATGGGTAGACCCCTTCGCACACGTCTGCCTGAGTACAGGCCCGTTGTTGACAAAAACAACACCAGCGATGGCGTCCTCGTCAAACAGCAACCCAAGTTAACTGGCAACGAACTCCCACATCTCAAAAAAGGGATGCAAGTTCGCATACAAAACCATCTTTGGCGGAAGGCGAAGACTTGCCAATCCGCTAAACGATATCCCTGGCGGCGCTGAAGTAGCCGCAATGCCCCGAACGAAATTAGCGGGAAAGGGGCGGACATCATGATGGTGGCCGGAACTTACGCTGAACGATACGGTGCGTCGTTCGTCTCCAGGACGACGACGAAAGTCCCCATAGGACCCCGTGTGAGAGAGAAGAAAGTCAATGGGCGTCTCGTACCGTTTCCCACGGTTCTCGCGATATTGCTTGCCGCGCAAAGGTAAAATCACACGAAGTCATATCGGTGATGTTATGCACGCGTAAATAGTTCGCAACGTCCGGGCGAGACCGAAGAGTCTTATGCGGATATTGTTCAGGAGGGTGATAGTAAATGTCCATTTCCGGACCTCCAGGCTTGGGATTCTTCCTCAGCACTATCTCACGTTTCCATCCTTTCCGAAAAGGGTTTACGAATCTCATGGGATTGATGGGAACAGGGTTGGACAATTCCATTTCGTCTTCCTCAGATTCGGAGGAAGAACTGGAATCGTCAGGGTGAGATAGAGGAGAGGGTGGAGGGAGAGACTTCTCCCTCGAGCTGCTATCAGGAGAGGTTGGAGGGAGAGACTTCTCCCTCGAGAGAGGAAAGTGGAGAAAAGTCTGGCGGCATCCGATTCACTCGGAAGACCGCGGGAGGATCTGAGAATAAGGCGAATGCGTCTGGCTCAGATTCCTCGGGTAGATCAGAGACTTCTGGGAAAGGCTCTGGAACTTCTTCCGATGGGGAAGAAGAGATCCCGTTTGTGGACGAAGAGGAGGATTGATTTCTCCTCGCTTCTTCACCAGAAGACTCGGTCTGCGCTTCTTGATCTCTCGACAGTCGTTGTCTTCGTTCTCGCCGAGTCTCACGACGTTCGTCACCAGTACTGACTCCAGCGTCCTGAAGTATAGGTACGGATTGTGACGAGGTAGAACTTGAAGATGAGCTCCGTGACGTTGAGGATGACTGACTTCCGTCTAGAGCTCGGCATTATCTAACCGTTATCCGAAAATTAGTGAATAACCGATAATTTACAAACAAAACTGGCGGTTATAATGCGATTTAACATGGTACTTCTGTGGATAATTCTTGATTTCGGATAAAGATAAAATAAAGCGGATAATTTATTCGATAATGCCGAGCTCTACTTCCGTCCGGTTGGCAGACATCTTTATTCGACCAATATAGCTTTAAGTGCGCGATATTCTCGATTCCTTTGCTTTCTCCGGTTTCTGGGTCTTCTAATTTGTATCGCAATCGGTCTAGTTTCTTTGAGATCTTGTAGGGACCATCCCATTTGTATTTGTATTTGTATTTTGTATTTCTTTATTTCAACCTTTATAATTATACATTTCGATTTGACTTTGATTATAGTAGGAAGATTTGGGACATAGCTTAGCGGCAATATTGGTTGCCGCTTGAGACAAGGGATGCGTCTCTTTCCAGACAAGCGCACCAACGGGAAATTCAATTCCTTCCCGCCTTTGATCATAATAGCGTTTCTGGTGTGCTTGCGCTTTCTTGGCAAGCTCTTTAGACAAAGCAAGTTGCTTCGCTAAAGCCGAGAGCGAGGCGGACCTTTCAACAAAGTCCGCTACTGGCATACCCACGTCTAAGTCCCAGGGAAATCTCGGTTCCCTACCCATGTTCAGGTAGAAAGGAGTTCTTCCTGTTGTGGTGTGTAGTCGAGTTGATGGCGAACTGAATGAACGGCAAGTTCGCGTCCCATCTTCGGTGATCTCGAAAAACGAACATCGAAATAATTTCTCCCAGAACTCTGTTTGTGCGCTCCACGATGTTACTCTGTGGATGATACGGAGTGATGTATCGTGGTTTGACTTTGAACATCTTGAGAATGTCCTTCCAAAGTTGAGAAACGAATTGTGTCCCGTTGTCGCTTACGATGGCTTTCGGACATCCGTAGCGAATTATCATGGAGACGAGTTTCTTCGCACACGTTCTGGCGGTGATGTTCTTCATCGGGTATAGTTCTACAAATTTAGTAGCATAGTCCGTAAAAACTAGGAGGAATTTATGATGGTGACGGCTTCTTGGTAGAGGTCCCATTATGTCCACTCCCAGCAAGTCAAATGGCTCAGTAATGGCCGTAGGCTGCATGAGACCTGGACGTTTTCTATTGCGGGCCTTGTGCATTTGACACAAAGGACATCCGCGGACGTACTCGGTAACGTCCTGCCGGAACGATGGCCACCAGTATCTGGCTCGTACTTTGTCGAAGGTACGATCTCGACCTCGATGTACAGATAGAGGGTGGTCGTGAAATAAGCGGATGGCGTCCCGCCGGAACCGCTGTGGCAAATAGATTTTTGCGGGTTGTCTACCATAGGCCTTTCAATAAAGGACATCGTTTTTTAGTTCGTAGTACCGATGTCTTTGAGGATTATCTCCTGATAACTGGACTATGATGTCATTGGTGGCTTGTTCATCTTGTTGGGCTTTTCGCACTTCTTCCAGCGTGAAAGAGTGGTACAATGCGTGATTGTCGGGAGGAGCTAATCCGCTACTGGTTGAGGACGAGGTCGACGTCATTGAAGAGGATTCCGCTGGACTGGAATCTTCTGACGAGGACGGTGAAGTCATGTCTTCCAATGACATGGCTAATAGCGAGACAGGCGCTATTGATAATGCGTCCGCAACCTTGTTCTCAACTCCCTTCTTGTGTATGATCTTGAAGTCATATGTTTGCAAGTACATTGCCCAACGAACAAGTCGAGAATTTGGTTCCTTCAAGGTGAATAACCACTGGAGAGCTTTGTGATCGGTGATCACAGTGAACGGTATGTTCTCCAAGTATGGCCTGAACTTTCCAACTCCCCAATAGATGGCAAGACATTCTTTTTCCGTGGTGGTATATCTTCTCTGGACGTCGGTCAGTTGTTTACTGGCATAGGCAATAGGTACCTCGACGTCATCTTGAATTTGCGACAGGAAAGCTCCAAGTCCGGCGTCGCTAGCATCCGTTGTCAGGATACACGGCAACTTAGGGTTGTAAGCCGCTAAAGGAGGCGCCATGCAGATCGCATCCTTGATGGCCTGGAACGCTTTCTGCTGTTCTTCTTTCACGTTCTTTGGGATTGGAAAGGCTACTATAAGCATAGTCTTGGAGGGATCAATGTGAATCCCACGTTCATTAACTATATGCCCTAACACGGTCGCTTCGCTTTGCGCAAAGGGACATTTCTTCGTCTGAAGCGTAAGTCCTGCTTCAGACAGTCGGTGAAAGACATATTCCAAGGCTTGTAAATGGTCTGCCCAAGTACTGGATGGAATGACGATGTCATCCAGATAGACACAGATGGAAAAGTGATGTCCATCCCTGAAGACTTCGTCGATGAGTCGTTGAAACGACGACGGCGCATTGCATAGACCGAACGGAAGTACTTCGAATTCGTACTTTCCCGCATGCGTGATGAAAGCGGTCTTCGCTTTCGCTTGCGGATGGAGATCTATCTGCCAATAGCCGCTCTTTAAGTCCAGTGCTGTGATGAAATTCGGGGCACCCATTTTTCCTAATAGTTCTTCTACTCGCGGAAGCGGATACGGATCTTTGACGGTCACTTTATTTAAAGCGCGATAGTCTACGCAGAAACGTATCTTTCCGCATTTCTGGTGGACAAGTACCACAGGCGACGCGTAAGGACTAACGGATGGCTTCACGATTCCGTCGCGGATCATTTCGTGAAGATGGTCCTCAATTATCCGTTTTTTCTCGTCACTAACACGATACGCGCGTTGACTAACGGGAACATCGGTGGTAGTGTGTATCTCGTGATATACTAAGTTAGTGCGTCCCGCTTTTTCCGAAAATAGTTTTGGAAATCGTAATAAGAGAGTTTTTAAGTCTTCCTTCTGTTTAGGACTCAGTGTAGGCGACGCGACAGCTTGTTCAATATCCTCGATAATCTGAGGTGTTGGAGTCTTTAACCCAGGGAGATTAAGTACGAATGGAAACGTTGTTCCGTCAATCTGACAAGTTTTTGTACCAAAGTCCAAAACGGCACGATGTTTATACAGGAACTTTTTTCCCAAAATAAAATCGTTTGGTAGTGAGGGAACTACGTGAAATTCCTGCTTTAGTTTCAAGTGTCCTAAGCGGAAGTCTATTCGCTCGCGTCCCTTCGTGAAGGTATAACGTCCATCACCTAACACTATACATTGAGTCTCTTCTTCCGGAAGTACCAAGTCTGGTTTTAAAGTTCTGACTAAATTACGCCACTGATATAAGCTGTTAAAACATGCATCAGCGCCTGAATCTAGTCTAGTCGCGAAAGTCCCATGCGAATACACGGCGTCTATGGCCACGGGAGGATCAACCTCACAGCGACGCACATCCATAGAGCCAATTTCCATAGGGGGCTTTACTTTCTTCGCGCGGCGGGAAGACGATCACCTTTTGGTCCTCCCGCTTTCGCGATTCCCGAAGCGTGCTGCGGCGCGACTTCTTGTTTGCTCGGACAGGCGGTAGCATAATGCCCTAAAAATCCGCACTTACAGCATTCTACGCGACTTAAATCGTTTTGCTCTGGTGTAGGTCTATTGGAAATTCTTGCGTTTGGTATCGCAACCTTTGATGTCGCACCTCCCCCCGGCGGTTTTGTTAAAACCGCGGCGGTGGGAGAATTTCTTCTCCCACTGGATTTACGCGGGGTAGACTTTGCACTGTCTCTAGGATACAATGTGCTAGAAGGGGTCGCCCGTAAAATTTCTTCTGTTACGCGGCCCTTTTCTATGAAGCTGCGCATTGTCCTTATGCTGTCGTGAAAGACATGGATGCGTATTTCGGGGAGGATATTTCGCTTGCAAATACCGACCAGTTCAGAGTCAGTATACGGAACGCGTAGGTTCTGATTCATCGCGGTGATATTCGCGATGTACGCGTCAAAAGACACACTGTCGGATTGTTTAAATTGCGCTATTTCTAGGCGGAGGGATTCCTCCGCTCGTACCGAAAAGAAATAGTCTCTAAACGCGCCTTTCACGGTACGCCAAGTTAGTACTTGATTAGGCCTATTCATGTCTCTAAACCAAATTAATGCACGGCCTCTTAATATTTGGGGTAGAAGCGCGATAATGTCATTGTCTGTCATGCTGTGATATGCAGGGAATTCCGTTAAAGTCCGAAGGAATTCCGGCGCGCTTTCACCTTCAACACCACTAAATGTTAAGTGCGGGGGTGGTTTTGGTCTATTTTTGGCGGCTGGTCTAGTTCCTATGTTCTCTAACGTAGTCGCGAGTGTTTGAATAGTTTGAATCAAAACATTGGACGCTGCACCTTTCGGTAGCGGCGGCGGAGTTGGGAGTCCTCCAGCCGCTTGTCCTTGCGAAGGACTAGTACCGAGGCTTGGAGGGGGAGTGATCCCCCTCGGGGGAGTATGGGATCCCGGTAACTGTGCGTTAATCGCGGCGATCAAAGCATGCGGATCGGCGGGATCCATGACGCGACAGTTAATGAGTTCAAGCAAAGGCACAAGTAATTCGCACAAGTACGCGTGTAAGTACAATTGGTAATGTTAGTCTCAACGGGTCCTGGCAAGCTCGCCACTTTATGTAACCGTAAAATTTAAATGTAGGAAAGGGGCCTAATTTCACGGCGCATAAAGATATTTAATTAAAACTAAGTATTAAAGAAATTCCCAGGTTACCCGTTTAAAGGTCTTATTGACCATGACTTTATAATTACCAAGTAGTCCATCGTTGTAGGAAGAATAACGCAGAGAGATAGAACTAGATTACAATATTTATTTTGGCAAAACAAAAGACACGTCCGTACTTGTTCGCATTACAAAAACTACTGCCTTCAGGAGGTGGCGGTGGGGGTTTTTATCCCTCTCAAATTTTAGTTTTTTCATCTTTTTACAAGGAGCGAGTGGCGCTTAAGGCGCCACTTGTGAGAGAAATTGTAACCATAAATAAAAAAAATAGATGAAGCAGACGACTTCGGAGGAACGTGGAGGTCGTCGTTACAGCGTAAAGATTTGAATTGCGCTCACAATCGTTCAAAACTAATTTTCCTAAACACTCATGGCAGGTTGCATTTCCTGTGCAATCTTTACCAAATACCCACCAACTCGAGCGAAGTGCAGTTATCGATATTTGAAATTTATCTTTAGGAATACTTATTCAATTAATAAATAGAATTATGTCATTTACAGTATTTATAGTACCATTTGTGGCCAAGCGTTCTATACGGTTTAGAATTATTTTCAAAAAACCTGGCTGGGCGTTGGTGTTTTAAATAATTGATAAATTTCTGATTAATGTTCCAAAACTTTGTTGGCGACTAGGAGCTGTCAAGGAACACAGATACCGCTCATTATTTAGACATAAGTAAATTATTTCATTATTTCAGCACATCTAACTGAACTTAAAACTTGAATCCACAATCATTATCTTTTCCCACGCTTACGTTTAACTTTCCCGAAGCTTTTATACTCCCAGTTTTTAGCTAGAATTCAATAGCTAGGTTACAGGAAGGTACATCTGTTTGATAGTTATATCATTCGTTAGAGCACAACGTTCTCAATCTTGGGGTCATGGATTCGTTTTCAGGTTGACCCCTACAAGGAGAACTCCAGATTCCCGAAAGAGATAATCCATTTACCAGGATTCTATTAATGGTGGGAGTCCACAAACCCTGTTAGATCAGTCGTTAGATATCCAGAATCTAAATATCGAGGTCGTGGGTTCTAGACTCACGTTTAGCGCTAGGCTTCGTTTTTAAGTTTATCCCTACAAAAAGGACTCCAGATTCTCGAAAGAGATAATCCAGTTACAAGAATTTTATTCATGGTGGAATTATACGAGTCCGGCTAGTTCAGTCGGTAGAGCATGAGGCTCTTAATCTTGGGATCGTGGGTTACAGCCCTACTATGAGCGGTTGGCATCGTTTTGAAATTTACCCTAATCAAAAAAAAGAACTCCAGATTCCCGTATTTACAAAGAATTCAACTGATGGTGGAAATGTAAAAGCCAGGCAAGCTCAGTCGGTAGAGCACGAGACTATTAATCTCGAAGTCGTGGATGTGAGACTCACGTTGGCCGCTAGGAATCGTTTTTAGAAACATACGTTCAAAAAGGACTCCAGATTCTCGAAAAATTCTGTCAGTCGGTAAAGCACGAGACTCTTAATCTCAGGGTCATAGTTTCGAGCCCCACGCTGGGCACTAGGCATCGTTTTTAAGTTTACCCCTACAATAATCACTCCAGAATTTCGAAAAAGATAGTTCATTTACAAGAATTCTAATAATGGTGGAAATATATGAGCCCGGTAAGGTCAGTCGGTAGAGCATTACAGTGTAAGTTTCGGGGTTGTGGGTTCGATCTCCACGATGGGTGCTAGGCATCATTTTTAAGTTTACCCGTACAAAAAGAACTCCTGATTCTCGAAAGAGATAATCCATTTCCAAGAAAACTATTTGGGGTAGTGGGTTCCAGCCCCGCTTTGGGCGCTAGGCATCGTTTTTAGCCACATCGAAGCCTGTCTTTGCGCGACTTCTTGTTTGTCCGGACAGGTTGTGGCATAATGCCCTAAGAGTCCGCACTTGTAGCATTCTACGCGACTTAAATCGTTTTGCTCTGGCTTAACTAGTGTAGGAATCTTTGGTCTATTGGTATTTCTTGCATTTGATGTCTCAACCTTTGATTTCGTACCTCCCCCCCGGCGGTTTAGTTAGTAGCACTGCCGACGTAGGGCCTACATGGTCGGCTTTGTGTGTTACCGACGAGTTGGTAAAAAGTCACTAATAAGTCGGGAGAGTAATAGTTTGAAAGTCGAAATGTCCGCCTGGAGGGACGACGGCCCGCCGGTTTTCCGACTGTTATGATTCGACTATTAAACGACTGTTGGCCGACTATATGTCGGCGTCATTATGCCTACCTAAAGCCGCGCTCAATCCGACGATTTCGCGGCTTTTTAGTATAGGAACGGTAAATCGTCGGTAAAGGGCTGGTAGAGTAAGGGTTTGAGAGTCGAAATGTCCGCCCGGCGGGACGACGGCCCGTCGGTTTTGCGACTGTTATGAGGCGACTATTAAACGACTGTTGGCCTACTATATGTCGACGTTATTATGCCTACCTAAAGCCGCGCTCAATCCGACGATTTCGCGGCTTTTTAGTATAGGAACGGTAAATCGTCGGTAAAGGGCAGGTAGAGTAAGGGTTTGAGAATCGAAATGTCCGCCCGGTGGGACGACGGCCCACTGGTTTACCGACTGTTACGACACGAATGAAATACGACCCTCATCCAACACGTTTGAGAGTCGACTTAACCGCCTGTCAGCAAGAGGTCCGACGCTTTTGCGACGATCAAACCTTAACTCGAGGCCCGACAGTTTTGCGACGATCAAGCCTTAACTCGAGGCTTCATTCACTTATAGTAAAGGAAACTGATACCTAGTATTGAAATTTCTTTAATACATTTTCAATGAAAATCACTTTAGAATTTGTACTTTGAATATTTCAAGTACCATACAGGTTGAGCATCAATTATAACAATTTCAAATATTAAACAATGTATTCGATATTACACGACTAGTCTAATGGAAATATTAGCTGCCTAGCTAATTGGTTTCAACAAAAAGTAAAATTTTTCAGGGCGAGTATAATATTTACTAGAGATGGGCCGATACCGATACCATATCGGTATCGGTACCGATATTTGGCCTTAACCGATATATCGGTATCGGTTAAAAATGAACCGATATTTCTACCCGATATTTTTTGAAGAAAATAAATACTTATGTTGAGAGTAGATGACGCCATAAGACCTAAACTCTGAGACAGCACAGTTTTTCATCTATTTTTGGATAACGTAACTAGTGTATAAAATGGGTTTTTCGTATGATAAGCCAGTTTTATAGTTTCAAGTACCGAAATTGGATCGAGAATCATCAATAGAGATGGGCCGATACCGATACCATATCGGTATCGGTTTGATATCGGTTTAATCGAAGGATCGGGTAAAATATCGGTATCGGTACGTATCGGTTTCCCAAGTATCGGATCATATCGGTATCGGTTTAAACTGGTATCGGCCCATCTCTAATATTTACATCAATTATAGCATTTATTAATATTCATTGTTAATATCTTCGATGTGGCCAGTTACTATCTCTTAAATACAAAAATCTTAATGAAAAATATTATTATACGCTTCCAGATTTTTTAAAGGAAAAAGAAAAACATACAATTCTTAAGGGTAT
The DNA here is from genome assembly GCA_019434445.1 of Phalangium opilio. Lineage (NCBI taxonomy): Eukaryota > Metazoa > Arthropoda > Arachnida > Opiliones > Phalangiidae > Phalangium > Phalangium opilio. The sequence continues at coordinate 260,400 of JAEQBA010004455.1, read as the reverse complement.
TATTTCACACATTTATCTCTTAAAATGTTTGAAACAGCATAAAAATTCTATAACTAAAACAAATTGAGATCTATTTTGGAATTCAGTATTATTTTCTCTAAAATACTAAATATATAAGGTTTTTGAACTCCAAGCGCCCCAAAACACTTGCTTCTTTTATATTCAAACAAAGAAACTGAAGGTATACATAAACGTATAAGTTTTGGTTTCACTTTATAGGGGTGTGGTTCCCAGCAGATGAGAAGCTAGGTAAAAAGCAAAGACTTATGCATAAAACTGGCTCTAAGAGGTAGATAATTCAATAACAAAATTCAAACCTTACGTGAAAAAACGAAGACGTTTCTAGTTTATATAGTGTGACAAAGAACCTTAGCGATGAAATTGAAAGTTAGCAAGCCTTGAACTAATCATTTTCGACCACAAAAATCTCGTTTAAACATTCTAACGACCCAGCCGCGTCAGAGATACTGGAAAGGCTAACTTGGTTTCGCACTAGCAGCGCCCTCTTCGATGATGACGTGCATGGCGTTACCTTAGTTACGCCAATAGAACAGAGGCGTGTCACCTGACCCGAGAAATTACAGGAGGGAAAATTCAAACTAGAAAATCAGATGTGTTTTCTTGCTTTGCAGTTTTTTGTAACGTTATGTTTCTAGTGTTGCCATAAATATAGTATTATCAACTTCTGATTGTGGGTCGAAATATAGTATAAGTTAAATATTTAACAAAAATATTTTGGTGGCATATGCGGAATAGTAAAATTCAAAACAAAACCGTCCCACGGAAAAAGAAGGCCTACCAACAACTTCGTTTTCCATTTTACTCTTTTTAAACGTGACGATACCGAATAGCGCGAGGGAGTTGGTAATCAATTGGCAAAAAATGTGTTGGAATTTTCTAGACGGTATACAAGCCTACTTTAAACCATCTCAGTTCCAACTGTCGGATAAATGTCGGTTACTAAACGGCCGAAGCATAACTTTGCTTTTAATTTTACTCTTCTTCAGGGTTGGCACGCTGGTAACCAGTCCGGTTTTATCCACCTGGATTAAACCGGTTTAAACCACGTTGAAAAATCCAGTGGATTTTTCAAAAAATATGATAATAGAGTACAGTGCAGGCACCATAAAGTGAGATGGAAGGAAAAGTTTGACACACATGTCTTTACCTCTTTACTTCATCGAAATGGTCGATTCCCATATATTGTGGGTTAGTTTGACGCGCCCTCCTCCCACTGCCCCACCCAAAAATCATGAGACTGAGTTGAACTTTTCGCAACGCTAAATTGTTGGGTCGGACCGCGCATTTAGAAAAATCTTTATCAGACCCTGCCCTATTGAAGATCACAAAAAAGCATACCAGGGCCCGACCCTGCCCTATTGAAGATAATAAAAATGTCTACCCGGGCCCGACTCTGCCCTATTGAAGATAATAAAAATGTCTACCCGGGCCCGTTTCTGCCCTATTGAAGATAATAAAAATGTCTACCCGGGCCCGTTTCTGCCCTATTGAAGATAATAAAAATGTCTACCCGGGCCCGACCCTGCCCTATTGAAGATATAAAAATGTCTACCCGGGTTGATGGTATGGTAACCCTATCCGACCCGACCAGCAAAACGTTTTAAGTAATTTTCTAACCCAACCCGACCTAGGATTTTTCGACCCGATATGGGTCGGGTTGCATTGAAAAATCCCGATTAAATTAGGGGCCCTACTCATCTCTAAGGGAAATGATTCTCAATCAGACGGCCCAGCAGAAGACAACTAGCGCACAAAATGTAAAAAGAAGTGCTAAAATTAAGCACTAGAGAGTAGTTTAAAAAAGCCGGATAAATCCAATAAAATCCGGTTTAATCCAGCAAAAAACCATACCAGTGGCTTTTTCAAGAAAAATCCGGATTTTTGCCAACCCTGCTCTTCTTAAACGTCACAATACCGACTAGCGCGAGAGAGTCGGCAATCATTTGGCAAAAAAAAGTTGGAATTTTCTAGACGGTAGGCAAGCCTACTTTGAACCATCTCAGTTCCAACTGGCAGATAGATGTCGGCATTGCCAACTAAAAGAAGTAGTCGGCTTCATGAGTCGGAAAAGTGTCGGAATAAGCATGGTACAGCCGACTGGACCGTAAACCGACTATTCGACCTTTAACCGACTGTTATGCGGAAGGCTTGTGCTACTGGGGTGGTTTCACGTGAGGTAGACTTAATAATTAGGTTTTAAATAAGATCGCAGAACTATACGATCATATTTAATGCTTTTATATTAAAACTTGAGCAATGAAAAGGCACCTGTCATCGCCAGTTATTATTTCAGCATTTACATGTGTGGACACCTTTCCACTAAAACCAATAATTTTCACCAAATGTGGATGAGAGGGAAAGTATGACAATGTCCATAGAGCCTGTGTTAAAAAACGCGGATATCAAAGTTTCGCCAATAACTATTTAGTTTACTTGTGACTGATGGACTTGCTAACTCGCGACTGAAAGTTTTTCAGACATTTATGCTCCTTGGTTTTACCATAGCCAACTCGATCACGCGAATCACGACGCAAGCTGCTCGCGCTATAGCTAAATTACCGAGATTTGTTTTAAACGTATCTAGTTTTATGTGCTCTTCTATTGCTTCGATAACCATACTTAAATCCATTTTATACCTTCAAATGCCTTTCTAAACATTACCAGCTACTCTGTCCTGAATACAAACACAAATCGAGGAAGTTGAAGCATACACAATAGCAGACGACGGTAACCGCGTAACCGCGAATTAACACAAGACCTATTTTAAGGGAGTGAACAGGCCCTACGCCAATAAAACGTTCAACTACGGCGAAACTCTGATGAATCGCGACTTTTGGCCATTTTCATACTTTTCCTCTCATCTACTTTTGTTATCAGTTAGAAGTAATTCTTACGATATTTATAATACAAGATTTTAAGAAAATTTTAATCAAATCTAATAATAGATCTAAACATACTCTAAAAAATTACACAAAACAAATTAAAGATTTTACATGACGTAAATGAGAAGTTAACGGTCTATTAATGTGACCAATGTCCCTGGTTTTCGTAAACATCCCGAACTATGCTATGCATTGGATGATACGCCCGGAATAGTTCCACGTTCAACTAGAGATCGCGCCAAGCATTTTGTACCGCTTCCAACAACTCAGCAGCGTTCCTGACGTTGACATGGTCAACTTTCCGAACCATCTCTGCCCACAGGTTGTCGATTGGGTTCAAGTCACAACCTTTTGAAGGCCAATTCATCACCTTCATGAGAAATTAACGGTTGCAACGTATAAAATAGAGATTAAATCAGTCTAATGAATTAGATCGTTAACTACAGTGACAAGATATTTACCGTAAAACCATGAACCGCACTAAGCCTTTCCAGAGCTTGAGTGGTCACTCTTGCCATGGGGATCGGAGCTCGGTCGTGCATAAAGGTGAAGTTCCCATCGGGGAACCTTTCCAATATGCTAGGAAAGCAATCGTTCTCCAGGAGTTGGACATATCGTTGGGCATTGTTCCGTCCTTCGATATGAACCAAACACCCGGAATTCGTTGCCTATAACCAGCCCCAAACGTTGATTGAGAAACGGCCGCTGCGTTGGACCTCGGCGATGTAAGGCTCATTGTAGCGCGTGCAGGCAGGTCTCCAAACCCATATCTTTATAACATTTAAAAAAATTAATTATATGAGAATACTCAAGTTCACTGAAAATTATATTAATAAACTATGTTTATCTTATTCTGTCATTCTTCTCATTGCTTCCTCTCAATAACTGAAATTATCTGCCCATTATGTCCGGCGACGAAACTTTTCTCGTCCGTGAAAACTACTCTTTCCCACTGCTCGAGTTTCCAATTTAAACGTAAACGTGAAAATTCCAGCCTCCCTCGTCGGTTCATGGCGCTAAAGTTTTCTATGGGACACGCGATCCTTCCAAGGCTCTTCGTACGGTCTTCACACTTGTCTGCGCCTCAAGTTCCGTTCTAACAAGCCGCTCTGTTAGAAATGGCTGTGCCCTGCTTGTCCTACCAATAAGTCGAACTTCTCTATTGGTTAAAGCCCGTGGTCGTCCTCCTCTTGCCTATCAGCTCCACCGTTAAACTCGTTATTTCTCTCACGGTCAATCCAAGTAGCCACTTTTGTAGGTGTAACATTTAACTGCTGAACGATTTCGCGATTACAAAAACCTTGCTCATGAAGCTCAACAATTTGACGACGAATTAATACTCTATCAGCCATTTTACTCGTTCGGAGAATATGAAAATTACTTGATAAAAAGAGTGGTTTGCGGTCTCTTTTATATAGTAAACAAGGAATAGGTGAACATATTTTTTCGTCGAGTGGAAGGAAAAAATTAGTTTTTGGTTGAAAATAGAAATTCTTTAAAATTTAATTTAAGGATGGAGTAGATAGGCAAAGAATAGGACGACCAAAGATTTGACCTACCGAGAAGTTTTTTCACTGTCGTACTTGTGAGCAGCTTCAAATAATGTTAAAGCCGTAAGATGAATTTTGGTGAGACACGGTCTTTTTGAACGCTTCGCGTGGCACTTAAGAAACGTGAAGTTCCTTTTCTCTAAAACTCTAAAGAGGCTTCAATTTGGAAAACAGCATCCAAATTAGACACTCGAGCAGTTAGAATATGTAGTCTTTACGAATGATAAACGTTTCGTCGTCAGACACGATGGCCAGGTAATTTTTAGAGGATGGATGTGCACCAAATTATGCCCATCCCTATTTAGTGTTTTTATACACTTTTTAATGAACTTTATAACGCCACGGTCTAACACACTGGCCGTTTTTCCAAAAACGCTGAGTCTCGGTGGTGAATTCTTGTGTGTTTGGTTCAAATCGAAGAACAAAACACTGCATTTTTATATGTTCAACTCCTGGCGTTTTGGAAAGGTTTCCCAACGGCAAATTTACCTTCATGCACTACCATACTGACTCCAATCCACACGTCAAGACTGACCACTCAAGCACTTGAATGGCTTAATGCGGTTTAGTAGGGTAAAAGTCTTAAAACGGAAGTTAAAGAATGCCATTTTTTTACAACTCAAATAATATAATTTATATATTGCCTTTCATAATTTCTCTACTAGGTGATGAAATGGTCTTCAAAAAGCTGCGATATCAAATTATGAACCGAATTCAGACCCTGAGGACGGAAATAGCACGAAATATTAACCATGTCAACGTCATTAATTGTGCTAGCTTGATTCAAGCGGTCCAAAATACTTGGCGTGATTGAAAAATACGCGTGGTAATCTTTAAGGATTTCTCCGACTATATTTCTTTGGGTGTTTGAAAAATAGTGTTGGTCATACAATTAAATGGTTTTAGCATTTTTCAAATATTATAATTTTTATTAACCGCTATTATTGCTATTTTAGAGGAAACCTTTTCGTATATTTATATGTAAATATTGTAATAATATTTTAAAATATAATGTTTACCAAAATTTCTACCGCTAAAAATGTTAAAAATCAATTTCTATATGTAAAAAGGCGGATCTCAGTCTTTTTTTCATTCCAAGGGTTTTTATCCTACTTCCGGATACCAAAGGAGCCTGGATAAAGAATTCGCGTGACGAAATTGGTTTTCACGCTATAGGATAGGCAACTCCCCTTTTTCTGACTACAGCTTATTCTGTATAATCTGATTCAGCTTGGGTTGTCAGCACGCGCAAAGCTGGGTCTCTATGTAACGTAGCTTTGTGCGTGCTGACAAGAGACGAAGAAAATAATGATTTTCTGGATTTAAAATGCCCGCGAGTTTTAGCTCAAATGTATGGGCGGAAATTCTAGTAGGCTCCGAAAAAAGTTGAAGTGCCTCGACTGTCGCGTGTCGACTTCATAGTTAAGCCAGTGACTTTTAAAATTTCAAGTAATACTAATTTAGACTCTTAGGGAAGGATGTTAGAGTTACTATTATAAATATTTATTACGTTTCTAAATCTTTTGGGAATCTCAAGAAAGAATTTTGCTATTTGTAACAGTACAACGTTCTTTGATTATGTTTGAAGGACCCGCCAATTGATTACATACGACTATGCACGTATTTGAAACTAAAGCCTACAGGTTCGTGCATTTGAGCTAAAAATCTCGCGGATATTTATAATCCCTTTTCTTCTTCGTCTCTTGTAAGCACGCACAAAGCTACATAACATAGAGACCTAGCTTTGCGCGTGCTGACAACCGAAGCTGAAACAGAGTATATACAGAATAAGCTACTGTCGGAGAAAGGGGAATTGCCTATCCTATAGCGTGAAAACAAATTTTCTCGCGCGCATTCTTTATCCATAACAGAAGGTTGAAATGTGGCAAATAGTTTCCTGAGACCCCGTGAATGGTAAGAGTAATTCTAAAACTCCCACAAGTGTTCTTTCAGTGGTTGAACTTATTTTTTCCCTTGAAATGAGAAAAAGTCAACGAATTAATTAGAAATAGTCCAACGCCTGATCTATTTCACTTTGCTGAAGTGTTTAGGATTATATAGATATTGTATTTTTTCTATGATGGGGATAATTATCGGGGGATTTTTCACTTTTCTCGGATAGGGTTAACAACCGGGGATTTTGTACAATTTCAGTAATGGGAGATTATGCCTGGGGTTCTTTGTCTTGGAAGTGTTTAGTCCGTATATCCATGTGAATCGATAAAACCTAAAAGTTATTTTTCAGTTCTAATTTGTAAATCGAGATATTGAACAGGTTTTGAACACACTACCAGTTTTTTATACGTCAATCAACATTATATCGCGTTTTTTGCATAAGTAAATAAACCGTCGTAAGTAATACAGAAATTAGTACTGTAAGACCAATAAATCGAACTCATGTTCTACAATGCTCTATATACCATTTGTTACTCAAATTACTAAGACACCACTAATCTTAGACATCGAGTTTTTTACATTGGAATTTCAATTTAAATCTTAAGGACGTCTAGGAAAGGTCAGACCCTTTTAGGCTTAATATCTATAAAACCATTCGTTATAATTTTAAAATATTTAAGATGTATATTTTTAAAATATTCAAGATGGATTTTTCTAAATATTCATGATTGATTTTTCTAAATTTTCATGATTAAATTCTTGAAAATATTCATAATGAGATTTTTCTAAATTTTTATGATTAAATTTTCAAAAATATTCATGATTAAATTTTTGCAAACATTCATGATTAAATTCCTCAATATTTTCATTAGTGAATAAACGTAAATCATAACATCATCTCCAACGTTTCCGGATGTAGGCAGGCACTTGTTTACCGTGATCATACACTTTGGCATGGCTGATGAATTAAGTGATTGCCAGGCTGTAAGCAGCCTACCTACTTGGTAACAAATTACAAAAGGTAACTTTTTCTCGTTTCATGAAGCCCTGCCCCTATTATTATTATTATGTTGATGATGAATAAGTAAATTCCAGTGAACTACTTATATAGTTCTTTATATACACATTAAAAATCCATTTCATTCATTTTTTGAAGACTACCTTTTTAAATACAACGTTCTAATATTAACCTTAGATTTAACAAAAAATATATGGCATTCTAAAAGTTAAAGAGATAGTTGTCTAATTTCAAAAGTGGTGGAAAAATCAAACTTCCAGACAAGAGGAGGAGTATTCGAATATCAATATTTTCATGCCATTAGGACAAGTGAGTCTTTTTAATTTAAATAATATAATAATTCGAACCATTATCTTCGGAGATTACCATCCATTTCACAATGAGAATTAATATTCGCATCCTTCTTCAAGAATTTGTCGTTGTTACATTCTTCTCTAATTCATGTCATCGTGAATCTTCATTCCCGATTCTCCGCTACATTTCCATGGTAGACACGACACCTATTCTGCAAACTGGAGTTCTGCCACGATATTATTCTCCAAGCACTCAAAACATTTCCTAACAAAATCCAACCATACATTTGTATACCGAAAAGACACCCAAACATTATTTACCGAAAAGACACAAAAACATTAATCATCGAAAACCCACCCACCCAGAAGCTACACAAAATATTTTATTCTTTAAGAGCTTAAAACATTTACTACAGAAAAGCCACAGAAGAATTCAACCCAAAACGCAAACTTCGCGCATTATAGAATATTTGCAAAATTTTTAATGTCGAAAATCCTTCCACTTTAGCAATCACAACTTGCTTATTATTCCAAATTCACAGACTTAACACTACCCTGCACACAAATCGAAAATTTCTACTTTCCAAAGAGCCATCCAAAACCGTTATTTCTAAGTTGGAACCCTATTGTCCTTTTAAAATCGAAACCCTACTGGCAATTAACTAATAAATCGCCACATTACTGAACGTAATTCTTAAAACCTCAATTCTATAATTTCAGAGTAAAACTATGCTATGGCTTGAACATCCTGTTTTTCTGATCGTAATTGTTCAGCTAGCTAATTGGACCAAGTCATCTTGCGACTTATTGCCCCTTATCTAACGCCTTTACAATGCATAGAGGGGTGGTGGCTAGCCCCTATGCCACAGCTAACCGACAGCGCCCTATACTAACTATTACCGTTAACCTCTGCAAGTTTTGATGGAAAGGAGAAACCGGGTTAGACCGCGGAGGAAAACTCCTTTAACAAGCGGGGAGAGAACTTTCAAACTCTACGCAGAAGGATTTCTTCCCAGATTTTTCACCCGGTGCCACAGTCCGGGATCGAACCCGGGATCCTCTTGCTGCGAGGCGAAAGCGCTAACCGCTACGCCACCCACCTTTTACTACTGAGCTAAGTTGATATAGATAAAATAAATAATCGTTAGGCTTATTTGCCAATGTTTTGATCGTCATATTTTTTGTCATAACTTTTGATTTTCTGAACCGATTTACAATTTCAAAACAGCTAGGTTTAATATGGAATATCACTGCGCATAGCTTGGACAATATGTACAAATGCGCCAAAACGCTATAAGGCTTTAAAATTCTCAAAATATGCTACTTTTTTCCAGCGCCAAATTTAAAATCACCGGATTTATTTCAAAATTTTCGAAAATACAATAATTTTAACTGCACTGTCTGCACTATTTTCAAGAGAGAAAAATTCCCACATTTGACCGATTTAGGGAAAAAATTACCTTTGTCCCACAGAGCCAAAACCTTACCAAAATTTCCCGCGATGTGGGAAATTTCCCACACATTGGCAACACTGTGTTTTCTTCTTTTCTATTCACGCAAATGCCAATAGGTGATTTCGCAAACTATGTCAGCACGTGCCAGCTTGTTTTAGTGTTTGTGCAACGTAACTACTACGTCATAGGTTTACTGCAGGGAAAACATAGGGTGAAAGGATTAAGCCCATAAGCCGTCTGCTTTTTCAAATGTTACAGTTGGATTAGTGAATGCTTTAACAGCTAAATGGTTTGTTTCCTGTTTAATAACAATGATTTTTATATTTATTTCGTAACCAAATTATTGAAGAGTAAACATGTTTGTAAGTCTTTAACTTGTAGCTTGGCCTGTCTATTTGTAGCAGACGACACTTAACAATCACCCTCTAGTAATACGGCCGAATAAATTCTATTCTTTACTGTAGTAGGACATTATGTGACGTCTCTTGCACGTGACCAGCCCGAATTTGCGAAATCACCTATTGCCGATTGTTGACGCAACGCGAGCACTGCGCGCTAGCTCCCACCTTTTATTCTTCGTCGAAATCCAAATACTGCTAGAACAATTCCACATCGGCAGTTCGCCACTCACCGAGTCACGCGCTGGAACAGTTTAACGATAGTTCTTTATTTTCTTTGGTTTAAGGAACCAATTTGAAGAACTCGAAGCAGACGACTCTTCTCGATTCATGTCGTTTTCCAGGGCCGGAAATAAGCAAAGGACACTGGAACAATAAAATTTCAAAATGTTCCATAATCAGTCTGGGAAATAAGGATATTTTTTAAACAAGTCCTTGGGACCAGTGTCCCCCCTAGTGTCCGAAATAATAAACTGGTCTCCGGACTGGTCCCCGCCTTTGTTCTCCTATAGATTTCCAATTAATAAACTGGTCCCGAGGACCAGTAACCCCATGCACTTTTTGAATTAAAAAACAAGTCCAAGCAATTAATAAACTGGTTTTGGACCAGAGGAAGTGTGCCATTTCCCAGACTGTCCATAATTTAAAAAAAAACAAAGGGGGTGATTGAACATTTTGACTATTACATTTTCCGAAAGTTTTTCTAGCTTGACTTCATGGTCAAGCCCCAGGGATCAGTTATTTTACCCAGAGGGTACGTTCAATAACCCTCTTTGATGACAGAGCTTACTAAGCGATGTCGGATTTTCCCTACTGTACGCTTTTTCCGCGTTTCCGGTTTTGACGTCATATGATGCTCAGCGCTTACCCATCAAATAAACCATCTTGACTTTAGAAATCTTGACAGACGAAAAGTTGGCTCGGGACTTCAGAATTAAATTAATACAGTAATTGTATTAACTACTTCTACCATTCAAATGGACATCATTTTCTTAAACAATTTCATTGTTCGCAAGCTCGTTAATAATTGAAAAGTGCTCTTTGTAACGTTTTGAGGGCCAGTAAGACAAGACGTTTCCCCAACTCCATTTTCGAGAACAGTGCTAACTTCAAAATGTCCCCTTTCCGTTCAACAACTTTTACGTCACTGTGACGTCTCGAGCCCATCAACCAAACATCAAGAAAACGGCGATTTATATAATTGAGATTTTCGTTACTTCCCCTCTTTGCTTAGCTCAACTATAGACCTTTTCACACTTATGGCCGCGCATGAGCAGCAGTTGCAAGTTTGTTGCCTTGAGTTTTACACTTCACTCTTAGAAAAAAGTGTTCAATGGGTATTCAATCTTGAACGCAATTGTTCATTCTTGAACAATTTGGAAATATTAGGCGTTCAATAGTGAAAGGTGTGCTGGATTATTCAAAATGTCATTGAAGGTGTTCAATCATGTCAGTTTGTCTAATACCCCAGGTAGCAAATTAACGTTGATTTAAAGTAGATTTTTGGTGCCAATGTTTTGAAAACGTTTCACGTGCACTTCACACGTTAGAAAAACGTTTATTTTTGGTACATAAGTTACCTCAAGATGTTTAGGATTTTCTTAACGTCAATAACACGTTTTTACAAAGTGATAATTAAAGCGTTTATTTCAGGTCTACATGTTGCGTTTGCAACGCGTTTGGGAATGGTGTTCAATTGGCCGTTAGTTTAGCGTTATTACTGTATGTTTCGGAAACGTTGTTATCACGTTCATAGAAAGTGATAACTAAAGCGTTTATTTCAGGTCTACATGTTTCGTTTGCAACACGTTTGGGAATGGTGTTCAATTGACCGTTAGTTTAGCGTTATTACTGTATGTTTTGGCAACGGTGTTATAACGTTTATACAAGAGCGTTTATTTCAGGACTATATGTTACGTTCGTAATACGTTTGAGAATAGTGTTCAATTGACCGTTAGTTTAGCGTTATTACTGTATATTTGGGCAACGTTGTTAAAACGATTATACAAAGTGATAACTAATACGTTTATTTTAGGTTAAAATCACGTTTCGAAATGGTGATAAGTGGACTGTTAGTTTTGCGTTTTGATTTAAGTTTCGAGAAAGTTGTAAATACATTTATACAAAAGCTTTATTTTCAAGTCTTTATAAGAAGTTCGTTCACAACACGTGTGAAAATGGTTTTAAATGACCCTTAATTTTGCATTATTACTGTACGTTTCGGAAACGTTGATATTTCGAACATGTCTTGCTTCACAAAAAACTATAATCAATCGTTATCACCTCTCCGAGTTTCGATGACGTCACGGAGGTATTTAACTGGACATGTAAAATACCACATACACATCAATCAGTTCTTATTGGCTTCAAACACCACCTTGAGCTTGTCTTTCGTCTATACCGCATAGAAACCAATCTGCAACATTCGCTTGTCGTTAGGGTTAAAATCTACGAGGCGAGCGTCTATGGTTACGAGAAACGTCTAGCCCCCGATGGCAGGGCTTTCACCAAAGGTTCACGCAATTGCATTTTTTCTTATCAGCCTATCTAGGAATCAATCTCCTTATATACCCTAAATTTACAATAATTCTTAAAAAGGTGTTCACTAGAAGTCAAACATTAAAAATAGCTATGTTTAAAATGATTTTAGAAATAAAGTTTCTTAAATCGACTTAACTATAATTAAGGTAAATAGAGACGATTAAAATAATTTATATCATTCATACAACCCTAATTATTGAAGAAAAACCTCTTTCATCGGAAAGACATCCATCAAATATATATAGAACGAGTAATGAAGTTGGAACTGTACGCATTTCATAGTTAATATGAAGCGAGTAATTAAGACGTTATCCCATTGAAATACTAATCATGGGAACTCTATTCAAAGTTAGTAAGGGACTTAATTATGACATTGTTGAGAAGTCGATTTAGGATAGAGACGGTTGGTTTTTCATAATCAACAACGAAAGCCCTAGTAGGAATTAGAGCTTATTTAAAAAACTGTTAACATGTAATGCATAGGCCTGAGCTATAAATTTTTATAATTATAAGAAGTTTTCAGTTTCTACTCCTCGGTTAATACTCCCTTATTGCTTTTTTCCCTTGTATTGGCGTGAATAGGACTCTTTCAAAACTGTAATTTTTTCGTTTTTGCTAAATATAAAATGAAAATATGGTAAATACGTTTCGGCATTACGATTCTTTTAGTAGTTGTATAGCTATAAAGCTATGTTTCGTTTCAAAACTCCAAGAAAATCGTTTAATTTTAATATTCCAAAAGCCTTGTTATCTTTTGATTTAGCTAAACTACATTTATACATAACAACTGAAAACTAGGCTTTGTATTAGTCCTGTCATTGCTGTGATATTGGTTCGGATTGCATCTATAAATGAAAATGCCGAAGCTAATACTGGCAATGTTTTGGTTCCACTTTGAGAACACGAGTTAAATAATTACACACTTGCTATTAACTAACTTATTGCACACGTTCAATTAACTTATTGCACACGTTCAATTAACTTATTATAAACGTTTAATTAAACAAATTTACACGTTCAATTAACTTATTTCACACGTTCAATTATTGTCTTTAACATTTTTAATTAACGTGTTTATCACACGTAAAATTAAACTATTTCGCACGCTCAAATATCTGATTAGACGCCTCAGTTAACGAATTTGACACTTGAAATGGCTTATTAAACGCGTTCAATTTATTTAAAACACAGGTTCAATTAACTTATTAAACACGTGTAATTTACTTATTAAACTTGTGTAATTTACTTATTAAACACGTGTAATTTTCTTATTAAACACGTGTAATTTTCTTATTAAACACGTGTAATTTTCTTATTAAACACGTGTAATTTTCTTATTAAACACGTGTAATTTTCTTATTAAACACGTGTAATTTTCTTATTAAACACGTGTAATTTTCTTATTAAACACGTGTAATTTTCTTATTAAACACGTGTAATTTACTTATTAAACACGTGTAATTTACTTATTAAACACGTTAAACCAACGTTATACACAGGTTCAACTAACTTACAAAACACATTAAACAAATTTTTGTGCACGTTCGATTAACTTATTACACACGTTCAAATAACCCGAAAAATAAACCTAATTGGAACCGTTTAACGCACGATTTATCCACGTTAACCTACTTTATAATATACGTTTTTAAAACGAGAAATAGACGAGATTTCTCATGTATTTGCGACAAAATAAACACGTGTGTAAACACCGTGTTTCAAGGTGACATGATCACCGTTTTAAAAATGTTAATACACACGTTTATTCAATGCTACGTTTAAACGTTGTGTCAACGTGAATTTGCTACCTGGGACGTTATGAGGTTTATTTACAACACGTTCATTAAAAATACAATAATATACGATATCATCTCAACAATTTACTGTAACAGGCTTATTTACCCTAAATTAAATATAAATTGGTCTTTACAAACATCATTTTACAATAATATCAAATTAAAAGTCACCGATTATTGCTTATTTCACCTTTTAATTATATACATACAACTTCAAATCGTTCGAAAGTTTAATTCTTTGCAACGCCAAATGAAAAATGACAATGTTCGCATTCGTTAAGTGCAGTCCTCGGAGGATGTTTACCACTTTTCGTAAACTGCCCAAGGTGTGGGAGTTCGATCTAATCGAATCTCCCCATTTTGATTCCCGTCAAATGGGAATTCGGTTCATTGGAAAGGAATAAACGCAAATATCGAAGGTTGGCATTATAAGAAACCTACTGGTCCGCTAAACTATTCAAAACTGCCACCTCAATTATGATAATTTATCAATAAAGCCATTGAAAACTGCCACTGTAAGCTTTCCAAATTGTCATTTCTACTATTCAAAATTGACACATTAGGTGTGGCAAATTGTCAACTATACTGTTCAATTTTGCATCTTTAGGAAGATATCATACCACACACAGTGTTCATCAATGAGCATGAAAGTGCTCAACTTAGCACACTGTTTTGGTGTTCCATTTTGGTACCTGTATTTACGGTTCAAAATTGAACGCAAAAGTGTGCTCCCAGCAGTGTTGTTCTAAGTGGTACAATTGTACAATCATACCACACACAGTGTTCATCAATGAGCATGAAAGTGCTCAACTTAGCACACTGTTTTGGTGTTCAATTTTGGTACCTGTATTTACGGTTCAAAATTGAACGCAAAAGTGTGCTCCCAGCAGTGTTGTTCTAAGTGGTACAATTGTGCCTTTTCGGTACATTTTAAGATCTTCAGCACCGAAAGTACATTTGCCCTGTTTAAAGCACATTTTCAAATTTCATTTTTAACATTAGCGTCTATGGGACGCCAAAAGCCTTTCGTTGGGGGGGGGACGGAAATTTTCCTACCCCCAGGGGGGAAAAGCACATTTTGAAAAAAGCTTCCATTGGATCAGTACATTTTACTATTGGGGAAAGCACCTTTCCAAAAGTCGAAGGAACAACCCTGGCTCCCAGTGTGTTGAGACTTTGCACAATTATTTGTTCAGGTTGGAACAAATATTTCTTAGAGTGTTCAATGGACTTAACGTGTAAAATAAACTACGATGGACGTGTTTTAGAACGTTTTGTAATTTAATATTGAAATAAAATGCCTAGTATTTAAACCGAGAGAATAAAATTAAAACCTTGTTAAGAAACAAACAGTTTTTAGCCACATCGTAGTATACGATGAGGCTCTTAGTTTGACCCGAGCCGTAGTAACAGTAGTAACTGTAGTAACAGTAGTGGCCGGAGTTTTCGCTGTCGTTATCGTTATATTTTAGCTTAAAAGGAACTCGATAGTACCTAAACCCACCAATAGGGGTAGCTGAGCTCTGTTAGAGATTTTATTTTAATTAAAATTTTTTCACGTCGCACCCGGGAATTGAACCCGGGTCGCTGGCGTAGCAGTAAGGCTCGCTACCACTGAACCATAGAGACTCGGTAGTACGTTCGAGTTTTTATCCTTAAGTATATCTCTAAAGTGTCGGGGATGGGGGGGAGGAGGGTACCCCTCTAACTGTGGGGTGGGATACTTTTGAATTTTTATCTGTGGGGTCGGACACTTCTGATTTTTTTCTTTTAGGTTTTTATATTTATTTTCTTTTTATTTATGTGCTAATTAAATAGAAAACGATTTTCCCCGTTTCCTACTGAGCTCCTCGTGTGTTTCGTTCTCGTTCGGTAGCTTTGGCGGTTAATTCAAATGTGTCTCAAAAGTCGAGGATGGGGGCGAAGCCCTCTTATTTGTGGGGTCGGATACTTCTGAACTTGTATCTTTTGGGGTCGGATACTTCTGAACTTGTATCTTTTGGGGTCGGATACTTCTGAACTTGTATCTTTTGGGGTCGGATACTTCTGAACTTGTATCTTTTGGGGTCGGATACTTCTGAACTTGTATCTTTTGGGGTCGGATACTTCTGAACTTGTATCTTTTGGGGTCGGATACTTCTGAACTTGTATCTTTTGGGGTCGGATACTTCTGAACTTGTATCTTTTGGGGTCGGATACTTCTGAACTTGTATCTTTTGGGGTCGGATACTTCTGAACTTGTATCTTTTGGGGTCGGATACTTCTGAACTTGTATCTTTTGTTGTCGGATACTTCTGAACTTGTATCTTTTGGGGTCGGATACTTCTGAACTTGTATCTTTTGGGGTCGGATACTTCTGAACTTGTATCTTTTGGGGTCGGATACTTCTGAACAACTCATTAGGGTAGGGTATAGAGGGGTTATTCATTCGTACGATGTGGCTACTATTACGAGCCCTTGGGCCGTCTTGTTAAGTTCTAACGGAAACGGTGCAATGATAATAGTTGGTTAAAGCTCACTAAGCCTCGGCGACCGTATGGGATCGACGCTTCATCGGCGGAATCGCCGATGCCGTGCCCGAAGCCCCGAAAGCGCCGCGTATAACACGATAGTAAGCCTTGGCGCCCAATTTGGTCTGTAGAATATTATAAACTACCCCAATTTAACGTCTATTAATTGAATTCGATAAAATTTCACCTAGGAAATTTTATTTATACTTTTACAACCATTAATACAACACTGTTTTATAAAAATAAACTCGAATGCCTAACTAGGAAGGTAAAAGCAATGGTTACATAAATACGACTGGCAACAAACATTCTTTCTGCGCATGCTCACCTCTCGAGAATTTTACCCCCTTTTCACCCTCGCTCTAAGTGTGAAAAGGGACAAGTTGGGCAAAATTTTTACGTATTAGCTAGGTGTGGTTGGGGGTGGGGAGGGCGTGTTAGTTTCGTATGTGCTAATGCAGTACAGTATTCATGTTTTCTAACTCGCTAAGGTAATATTCGAGATGGCCCAACGGGTTGGGGTACATTAAGGTCTTACTTATCACACCTAGCTAAAAAGGTCTTTTCGTCTATCCAGACTCCACAGACAAATCACAAACATACACACTCACAAATCATTATCGTAAAGCCAGAAGGGAATAAGAGAGAAGGGACACACTTTATATCTCCATAATGCTTTACACTCGTAACAACAGTCTTACTAACCTCAAATCAACTACCCTTCACTGATTGGCTGCTATCTAACTTCTGCCTAAGCTGTGACGTCACATAAGAAGGTGACGCCACGGTTGACGAATAAAAAGTAGTTTTGTTTACAACTTTACATTGAAGGAGAATTTCATGTTGATAAACGAAATCAAGCTGTGCAATTAATTTAGATGCACGGGTATTGAAAACATACCAAAATCAGATAATTTGAAGGTAATAAATAGATGAAAACTAATTATTCTGAATTAATATTAAAAAATAGAAATTAGTTTTAATAAAATTCATACTTGAGGTTATAATTACACAAGAACGAAACATGGACAGCCCTAAGCCTTTGGAGAATGAAAATCTAGCAAACAAATAGGCCGATACCGCGGAGAACTTAAAGAACTATTTTTGCAGTAAATTGGTTAAAAGCTGTGTACTTGCGCAAAGTTTTCGCGGTTTTCTTGAGGTTGGTCGGACTATCGTTACCAAAGCAGGCTCTAATGTCTCCCTTCTCTTTTATTCCCTTCTGGTAAAGCCTGTATGTTTTAAACACTCTTAGATAAAAAGCTATAACCACTAGCATAAGTTAATTATGCCTCTAAGTACACAAATACGGGTTAAAACTGGGCATCTTCTGCAGGCTTCTGTGACGTCAGAACTCGTATAGCGCTAAGATCCGAAGAGAGAAAATTTTGAATTTTCTGTCGCGGTGCAGCCACCAAGCGGTCGAGACGAAAAAAAATCATCCAGTGGAATAAAGGAGATTTTTACGTTTCGTACAGGCAGGCATTGGGGGGGGGGAACGAATTTTACTTGAGCAACCCCAAATCCCTCTCTCTCTCGTGAGATAGAGGCGGTTTCAGTCCTGAAACATTCTAAAAGGGATAAAAGAAACGCTAGGCTAGGCGGTACAATTTTGTATTGAAGTTGAGGTGATAAATGATACGGAGAGAGTATAGGGTTTCATTAAAGGGAGCCAGACAAACACTATTGCCATAGAAGTGGAAGCGATTTGTGTACTTAGAGGCATAATTAACTTATGCCACTAGACATATGTATATATATACACATTGAAGGGTCAGGAGAAGTTTTCAACGACAACTATAAATAAATAACAGCGACCCAGCCTTTACGCGTTGAGCCCTTTCCGCTTGAAATTGAATCTCTCATTCTAGCTACCGTGCCCGCATTCCCCCATCTCCCGGCGCCATGTCTTTAACAACGTAGATAAAAACCTATAACAACTTGCTGTTAGCGGCGGCGTCGCTCGCGTGTAATAAGAACGTCCATCAAAATGATGTAAAGAATGGGTGGGAGATTTTACTGATTCGACTAATATTTTGGTGTAGCCGTACCCTAGGAGCGAAGCACTCGGCGTTGCCCGTCAGCCCAGCTAGGGATGCATTTTTCCTTATTACTTTTCTCGTGAACATTATTCCATAGTGTTTTTAAGTTTTTGGCCGCCATTTAAAAAGATGGCGACAAATCGAACCCGAAAGACCGCATTCAGCCCGTCTAGTACAGGGTAGATATGAATTTGAAAGGAACTAAATATGACCAAGCTGAAAATTTCAGAATCGAAAGAGCTTATGGTCCTTATTAACGTCCCAAAAGTCCCCAAGCCTCCGGTGCCGGCTTTCGCCGCCATATTGGAAAATGGCCGCCATACCGGATGTTTCCATATCTCGAGATCTAATAGACCGATTTGCATGACGTTTGCTTCAAACGATGTCTTATGAGGAGTATAATGCAGGCAATTTTAATTTGTAGCCCTTAATTTAATATTAATTTAAATTATTAATTAAATTAATAATTTAAAGTATTCACGTTTTTCATGGGAAATATTTTTTTAGATTGTTGCCTTCCATAATTAATAAATGTTAACTGCATTTTTAATTTTTTTATGTTGAATATTTGCATTAGTTTTCACTCAGTGAACTACAATTTCCATTTTAACATGTATTATATATATATATATATATCGATATTTACTGAATCGTTTGCAGACCCTAAACTTCTTCGTGGGAGACATCTTCAATGTTGTTGCAAGTATTTCCTCTACAATAATAGCACACAGCGGAACAAAACAGGCCATAAGTTTTTGTCACGATGGCAGTTTTGCCACTCAAAGGTTCAGAACACAAAACGCACTTATTCGCCTCATTCATCTTAAATTTTGACTAACGTTAGGTTAAATTAAATATTTTTCAAGTACTTTTAAAAAAGTAGTGATGCGTTAGACATATCTTACTCTATTGTGAAATTGGAACAGAAACTAAAACTGAAAATCCACACTGAAGCTAAAAAAATCGATAACGCTTGAGGCGCCATGCAGTTCCATGAACGGCTACCAGGCTTAAATTACTACGCGCCGAAATGTGCGTGGGGTCTCAAACGATTCAATAAATCTTGACATTAATTTGATCGATTTTCAAACGGAAAACTATGATTGAGCGTAAACAAATGTAAATAACGATGATTTTAGAAAAAATTAAAATACGTTTAACATTTAAGAATTTTGGAAAGCAAAATATTTTTGATTTTTTTTTCCATGATAAGCGTGAACACCTCTGTAATAATAATGTAAGGGCTACAAAATTGGATTTGTTTGGATTGTAATCGTCATAAGACATCGTTTAAAACAAACGTGATGTAAATCGGTCTATTAGATCTCGAGATATGGAAACATCCGGTATGGCGGCCATTTTCCAATATGGCGGCAAAAAGCCGGCACCGGAGGCTTGGGGACTTTTGGGACGTTAATTAGGACCATAAGCTCTTTGGATTCTGAAATTTTCAGCTTGGTCATATTTAGTTCCTTTCTTTGGCCAAAAAATGCGTATTTACCCTGTACTAGTCTATGGGTTAAAGGAAACCAGTGTACTAAATATTTGCGAAATCGGTTGAAACGCGTGGACTTTGTTGCATAGAGAGATGATGTTTTACATTTCTGGCCGCCATTTATTAAGATGGCGGCGGATTGGGGGAATGTGTTCTTAGTACGCGCCTACTACTACTTACGAGTAACGTTCCTGCAAATTTTCAGCCTTCTAGGGCAAGCGGTTTGGGCTGGGCGTTGATTATCAGTCAGTCAGTCAGGACTTTGATTTACATAGATATATAGATAGATTGGAGGATCAGGAGATGTAATTGTCAACGACAACTCTAAATTAATAACAGCAACCCAGCCTTTACACACAGTGCCCTTTCCGTATCAAAATCAATCTCTCTTTCCAGCTAGCGTGCCCGCATTCCTCATCCCCCGGCGCCAACCCAACAAACCGGTCTATCAAGAAAATGGATTTCCCTCTATAGGCGTTCCAAGAAATTGGCTTTAGGGGAAGGATGAGCGGTGAAACTTCCATTATTATTTCAATAAAGACTTATGCCCAGAAATTCAAATTCCCTGATTTTTCCAGGTTTTCCCTGACCCGTGGCAACCCTGTCTTATACGTTCTCCCTAATAAACTAGATATCACTTTTTGAACATACTTGGTAATTCCGTTTTCATTGATTTCGATGACCAAGGTAGAGTTTTCGTTAATGTAAGTACGACCATAAGTCAATTATGTAGGGTCCCCATAAGTGTGAGACAAAGACAATTTAGGTCATAAGCAAATGCCCCTAATGAAGGTAGTTGGTAATGAAATTTCATCGCCCCCTGGCGGATTCTAGAGGTACAGTGCCACGAAGCGGAAATGAAATAATCCAAGTTCGTATTGCGCGTGTCTTAGTCTTAAAGATTGAATCGTAGGCAGGTTTAAAAATGGCGGCGGCGTCCAAGAACGGAGCTGGGAGGTATTTGCCTCAACTAAAGTTATATTCAAATGAAGAAGTGCATTTAATTAACTGAGAAAGAGATAGAATGTATTCAAGGTTAGTAGAAAACAATTTGCACGAAAAAAGAATGTAAATTGTAAATATTAGACTATCTTCTAAACGCCGTTAAAGATGTTCAATCTGAGGTTAAGCCTTGCCACTTGAAGTCTAATCAAGAAAAACTGCCAGAGAAATTACCTCAGAGAGTTAACTGAAAGTGTAGCTTGTTTTCATCTTGTAACTTAACGTAAAAATGACATTGACCGCTTTTATTTGTCTCCGCCGTTATATTTAAAATATGTGACATGATTTTACCAAATAAACAGCAATGTAAACGCCGGTACCCGCCGCGGCGCCGCCATTCCCCAATTGGTGAAAAAGTTGAAAGTCCTATCCTAAGTTCCGGTATTAGCAAACAGCCTAGGAAATATAGATGGCGCTTTTATCGTACGCGCCAAAATGTTAATAGGAGTACAATGCCGGCAGTTTAGGACCTAATTGGGTTCTCATACTTATGGGGACCTTACATAATAGACTTATGGTACGACTGGAAGCGCCGCTGAATCCGGAGCCTTCGCTGACGCTGCTTCGAGTGCTGCCACCGCCTGGAACAATCAAATTCCCAGCTGCGTAAGACCAAGAACAATCATTAGATGACAAGAACAACTACGACTCCAATACAAGCAAAAGTTATTTGTCAAAATAATGTAAAAAGTAATAATTAATTATCAAATGAAATAAAGAGAACTGTCCACCAAATGGGGTTGGTCAAGGGACTGTGCTGACTCTATAGACGGGCTGGTACTTAACCATATTTCGCTCTAAACTACTAATTTACTGCATTGTTCACTAATAATAATTTTCGTTCATTTTGGTGATTTTCGTTGATGCTTTTAAAAGGGATTGATGAATTTCACTCGTTACTTTTTAAGGCCGACTTCCATCGAAAAGGGAACTTCTAGCGAACTGAAAAGCGAGCATCGAGACTAACAATGGAGGGACCGTGCACCGATTTTCGAATCCCCGCTGGGTCAAAAGATGGAAGGGTTCTAAAGCTAACTGAAAGCCGTGCCGAATGTGGACGGTTCTAGCGAACTGAAGATACACAATAGAGAATTTCCTTCAGGGGAGTGCAAAAATTCGAGAGGTAATAAATTTAAAATGATTTCTATTGTTCATTTTCAGTTGGCTAGAACCACAATGCACGGCTTTCAGTTCGCTAGAACCCTTCCATCTTTTGACCCAGCGGGGATTCGAAAATCGGCACGGTCGCTCCATTGTTAGTCTTTATGCTCGGTTTTCAATTCGCTAGAACCCTTTTCGCTGCTGGAAGTCGGCCTTTAAATGAGACGGTGATTAACGGTTTCGTCTGGGTTACGTGTTATCATTGGCGATTTTGAAATCGTATACAAGAACCGCCACACGTAGAATTTACGAAAAGATTTTCGTGACTTGTTCTATGTTAAGTGGTTATCGTTAAAACACTCCAATCATAACTCGTAAGCCGTGGCCCTTAAGGCAAAATGTCATAGAACCACAGACCACCTAACCCATGGACAGGGAGCTAGGTTTGCTTAGAGCAACGCCGGACACTAGCGCTGTGGCGATGGATGTTTGAAGTTTTTCACCGAACCCTAGTAAAATTCGCGCCATTTTGTTTCCCCTTTCCACCAAAATGGCGGCACAGTGAAAGGGTAGTGCACAGGGAAGGCTCCTGATTGGCTAAGTGAGGGTGTGACGCGTAGTAGGGGAGATTTTCACCCCTTTGCGCACACCCTAATTGCTAGTTCACGCGTCGCTCACCAGATGGCTCCAAAACAAAACAATTAAAATATGGGAGTTACTCTTGAATAACGCGTGCAGAGCTATATCAATTAAAGGGGGGGAACGTCACAGTTGAGCTTGCCGATAAACTGAGCCGGTTTTCAGTTTTTCACCCTACCTCCGCTGAACTTAATGCTAAATTTCGCGCATAATAAGGCGCATGGGCGGGGACTGGCTCTCCTTTCCCGCCGAAATTGAAATAGCTCATGGTTCCAAGAAGTATTTCTTTTTACAAATTCATGCTTAGGGATATTTTGTATCAAAAACTCCTCACCTTTTATTTTCCATTTAATACTCGAGCAGAGGCCAAATTGAATACAAAAAGCACAAAATATTTACGACACAACACTTTCAAGGTTTATAGAATTTGGATGAAATCATCATAAATAGAGATGCGAGTTCGTTATTTACCAATATAAATTACGGCTCTATAGAATACAATTATTTTACCATGGTCATTTACACACGATATAACCGTACTAATTTAAAATCATTTTTCTATTTCGGGAACTCGAGGAGCCTCGAATCCACCTTATTCCCTTTCGCCGGAAGTTAGGCTTAGCTCGGGATTCATGGGGGTGAGTAACGGGAAGAAATTGGTTTGTCGTCCGCGGCTACAGTGCATATTTTTGGCTTTTGTAGCAGACGACAGACCAATTTCTTCCCGTTACTCACCCCCATGAATCCCGAGCTAAGCCTAACTTCCGGCGAAAGGGAATAAGGTGAATTAGAGCACCTCAAGTCCAAAAACATACTATTAAAGAAGTCTCAAAATAAATAGCTCTGTCCTTCTTTTTCCACTTAATAGAAGCAGTTATAGACGTAATTTTAGAAGCAGGAATGGAGAACAGAGTAATCTGGGCGCGCGTCAAAGTATGAAAGAAGAGGCGGGTCAAAGCGACAAAAGTAATTACGTATTTTTCGCCATCCCCGTCAGCAACGTCATCAAAACGTAATCTAAGTGAGCAGCCAATAAGATAATTTAAACTTTTCGTTACGTGTTGGAGGGAGGGGCTCTATACTGGGCTATGAGTCGGACTGAAGTCAGGGTGGGAAATAAGGATTATTTTAAAACTGGACATTGGGCCAGCAACCCCCCTGGCCTGGAATAAATAAACTGGTCCGTGATCATTGACCAGGGCACGTCATCTGCTAAACTAAAGAAGTGGATTATTAAAATAGTTGAGATAATGCCTGGACTCAAGTGATCCTTGAATTTTCTTAGTGGTCCCGTGGACCTTTGACCCCCTCTGGGTTAATTTTGAAACTGGTCATTTGCCCAGTGCCACCGCCTTATTTCTCACCCTGGTTGAGATAACGCCTGAACTCTGGTTACCCTTGAATTTTCTTAGTGGTCCCGTGGACCTTTGACCCCCCTCTGGTTTATTCTTTATACTGGTCATTTGCCCTGTGCCACCGCCTTATTTCCCACGCTGACTGAAGTAAATACTAACCGTTCTCCATTCCTGCCTCTAAAATTATATCTATCCCTGATAGAAGCTAAATTATTTCAACAAGGGAATTTACAAAATTCACGCTAATGTAATTTCAATCACTCGCATCTCTATACCCGTTTTGAAGAAACGTACTTTGTTCAAAGTTAAACAGGGTTCATACAACTTTTGGAAAACAGATTTCCCTGAGATTTCCAGGTTTTTCCCCATATACTTCCATGAATTTTCCAGGTTTTTCCCGTATATGGAGTATCCTATGGAGCCAATTTTAACGAAAGAGGGGGGGGGGGAATATGACTATTACATAATCAAAGGACATCCCCGCATCTCTAGTAGAACCAGAGTTATGAGCCTCTAAAGTATAGTGTAATGTTAATCCTATGGACGGTACGATTATGAACATTTGCTTAATTACTCGGCCCCTGTTTGACGCTGATTTCCCTGAATTTTACTAAAAATTCTAAATTTCCCTGAATCTTACTAAAAATTCCAAATTTCCCTGAATTTTACTAAAAGTTCCGAATTTCCCTGAATTTTACTAAAAATTCCAAATTTCCCAGAATCTTACTAAAAATTCCGAATTTCCCAGAATTTTACTAAAAATTCCAAATTTCCCTGAATCTTACTAAAAATTCCGAATTTCCCTGAATTTTACTAAAAATTCTAAATTTCCCTGAATCTTACTAAAAATTCCAAATTTCCCTGAATTTTACTAAAAGTTCCGAATTTCCCTGAATTTTACTAAAAATTCCAAATTTCCCAGAATCTTACTAAAAATTCCGAATTTCCCAGAATTTTACTAAAAATTCCAAATTTCCCTGAATCTTACTAAAAATTCCGAATTTCCCTGAATTTTACTAAAAAACCAAAATAAACCTCTCCGAGTCGAGACTCAATTAAGAGGTTTCTCTTAAATAACTAAATAAATATAATTGCTATTATTTTAATCGTCATTAATATAGCTTAATTATAGTTTAATAACCTTAAGAAACTTCATTCCTAAAAGCATTTTAAACAAAGCTATTATTGACGTTGGAATTCCAGCAACTTATTGAAATTAAATCTCTCCGATTCGAGACGCAATTAAGAGGTTTTTCTTAAATAATTAAATATAATTGATATTAATTATTTTAATCGTCATTATTTTACCTTAATTATAGTTAAATCGTATTCAGAAACTTCATTCCTAAAATAATTTTAAACATAGCTATTATTGACGTTTGAATTCCAGCGTATGCCTCTTTAACAATTATTGGAAATTTAGGGTATATAAGTTGGGCGATTGATTCGCAATAAATGATAAGAAAACTCTTAATTTTCCCTACAATTAGGAGGCTTAACGTTTCTCGTAACCCTTGGCGATCGCCGCGTACGTTCAAATTCCGTAAAAAAAAAATTAATTTCCGATTAACGGCTTAGTAAAATTAGTTTACGTCGCCTAGTGTAGATAGCGCCACTAGTACCACAACCCTCACGCGGAGAAAGGTCCTCTTCGAAATTAGCAGTGCAACCATAGAGACTATAAACCCCAAGGAGTGGAAGGAATGCCTCAACTTGTAGCCCCTTTTTTCCTGGTACAGGGTGACTTCCGCTAAGCAAAATTAAACGGGCCGGAAGCTCTCTTGTACCAATTTAGGAGCAACATCATTATTTGCGCTTGTAGAGCGGGGGACCTGCCACTCCTTGGGGTTTATAGTCTCTAAGGCTAAGCACATAGTGGAGCGCAGAGCACAGCAGCGATTAGAGCGAAGAGCGTAGCGGTGAATGAAAGTGGCGGAGATGAAAGAGTTCGAAACACATAGTAGAGCAGAGAGCATAGCAGAGATGATAGCGGAATAATATTTTGTCGGGAAAACAAATATTCAACAATTTTAGTAAAAAACATGGATT
Source organism: Phalangium opilio (assembly GCA_019434445.1). NCBI lineage: Eukaryota > Metazoa > Arthropoda > Arachnida > Opiliones > Phalangiidae > Phalangium > Phalangium opilio. Next base: position 234,358 of record JAEQBA010004455.1, on the reverse strand, counting down.
CCTTTCTATTAACCGAGAATTCTTCACTTAAAACTTGGTACTTTCTTCAAAAAAAGAAAACCAGAAGCTGTAGTATCCATGAAATAAATAAAAGTAGACATCTCCACGGAGAATTTCATCACTTGTATGAAGAACTTCGAAAACATCCGGAAAAATTTCATTCATATTTTCGTATGAAAATCGCAACATTTGATTACATTTTAGAAAAAATTCAGCACAGATTACTTCAAAATTGGACAAACTTCAATCTGAACGCCATTAATCCCACAGAACGTCTCGCGGTGACCTTACGGTAGTTAGAGTAAATTCTTCCATTTTAATACTTTATTTTGGAACGAACAATAAATGTTTAGGCTTAGAAATATAGGAAATCGTTAACCATGTATACGTGACTAAAACATAGCTATGATTTTATCTACACTTGTGGAACTTCATTGTTGCTGAGATATGTTGTAACTGTTGTCTTGCGTTAATTCTGCAAATGTGTCACTTGGGGTAGATTCATTTGTTCAGCATAAACAAAATTGTAAACAAGTTCTTGCGTTAATTCTGCAAATGTGTCACTTGGGGTAGATTCATTTGTTCAGCATAAACAAAATTGTAAACAAGTTCTTGCATTTTCATTCTCAATAACATTTTATTTGGTGGCGTGAGAGTGCGTATATGTGGAGCCAGACTTTGAAAAAAACTGTCGTCTTCATCAGGTTCTTTTTTGTTCTGGTTTTCTAGAATTCTTAATTTATTCTCTTCAAGTCTGATAAGGGCGGAACCAACATCCAAATCACTGACTTTTTTCCGTTTTAAACCCTTGCTGTTAGTGGTGGACGCATTAAATTCATTTATTTTCTCTTGAACTTCATCATTCTCCAGTTGTGGTTCATCAATATTGATGACATCATTTGATTCCAAATTTAATTCACGCAGCGGAGGTTCAGTGTTTTCATCAATGACTTTATCACGTTCAACATCAGGCAAATTTCCAGCACTTGATCGGGCAGTAAACTGATCTTTTAAGAAAAGAAGACTTTCATAATATTGCCACGATGACTTCCAATTAGCATCAGATGCTCCGTCTCCAGATCTTTTTACTGGAATTTTTTTAAGCTCTTTTCGGAAAGTGTCTCGCAAAGATTTCCACTTCGACCGGACTACATTTCCTGAAAAAATAAACATACATTAAGTTGACTGTTATCGGAGTAGTAATATATTTATATTTTTTAAGGTATTTAGCCACTGGATTATCATTCAAAGGAATCGGTTTCACTTTTCGAATGGGTGCAACAACTGCGTCCCTAATTGTACGAGAAACTGTTGAAGCTATTTGGGAGGTTCTACAACCAGTTCACATGCAAGTTCCCACTGAAAATACGTTTCAACAAACTGCCAAAGAATTCTACGAAAAGTGGAACTTCCCTAATTGTCTAAGGGCTATTGACGGGAAACATATTAGAGTAAAATGCCCTCCTCACTCTGGAACTATCTTCTACAATTATAAAAACTTCTTTTCAATCGTTCTTCAAGCCGTTGCTGACGCAAATTATAAATTCATTACAAATTGATGTTGGTGGATTTAGCAAGCAGAATGACGGAGGTACTTTCCGCTCCTCATCGCTCTTTTCGTTAATTCAAAACAAAAAACTTAACATTCCCCCGGATAATACACTGCCATCAACCGCGATTGTTGTCCCTCATGTTTTTCTGGGAGATGAAACTTATCCATTAATGAAAAATTTAATGAAACCATGAGTGAATCATATACTAGCTCCCTATAAGTTACTCAGTCACACTGGCCTAATGTATCCAGCATTTTCTTCCGAATAGTCGAGGCGAGAGGAGGGGAGGCGGGTGAAAGTGATAGTGGACGGCGCCCTCTCTTAGGGCTTTGAAATTAATATATCGAGAACTTGAAAGTGACGATAGTTCCAAATGTTATTAATGGTTTTTTCTTTAAGTTTTTCTATTAGTTCTTTAGACGCATTATTAAAAAGTTTAGGAAGGTTTTCGAGATGACTATTAAGTTGTTGTTTAGCTCTTATTTTTTGATAAAGTTTGGTTCTCTGTTTCTGCCTCTGAAGCCTGAACGTTGCCTACGTAATAAAAATTCTTATTCCGTAGGCAACGCTCTGAATTTAAATGAGTTTCTTTTATTTTGGCTTTGTCAAAAAATATCCAAAACTCTGCCATTTTAATGCGAAAAAATAAAACTTCGTATTGCGCCAACCTAAACCCATTAAAATAATTTCAAAGATAAAATACGAATGTGAACCGTCCGTAAAAAATCACAACATTTCTAAAACGTCGTCTGCTTATACTAACTACCTTTCAGTTCAAAGTTTCATTGGTTGATCCCCTTTTCCGGTTTTTTACCGGAAATACGTAAGCGCCGAGAGTAGTGTTATTTTCTCTCACTGGGGGTCACATATAGGTAACACCTTTTTGGCAGGAAGAAAATGCTGGATACATTAGGCCAGTGTGGCTGAGTAACTTATAGGGAGCTAGTATATGATTCACTCATGATGAAACCTTACTGCAGAAGAAATTTGGATGCTGAGAAAGAATATTTTAACATGCGACTATCACGAGCAAGGCGTGTTGTTGAATGCGCATTTGGTATAATTAATGCCAAGTTTCGTATTCTTTGGAAGCCCATAGGAACATCTCCGGAGTTAGCGGATAAAATTATTAAATGCATATGCCTTTTACACAATATTATACTTGACAAGGAAGGATTTAACAAGGACGATGAACATTTAGTGTGCCAATGTGAGGACATTGATAGAACTAGAGGCAATAACAGGCCATCCAATTCGGCCAATTGGGTCAGGGAAACATACAAAATGTTTATTTGCTAGAATAGAATATAAACTGTTCTTACAAGAGGAAATAATAGGCCAAACAATGTTGATAATGTGTCAGGGAATCTAACAAAATGTTTAATTGTCAGAATAAAATATAAACTGTACTTACGTGTTGATTTCATGTCCTCGGCCACAGCATCCCACATTTTATCAAAAATAAAACGGTTGTGATATTGAGCATCACTCTGGTCCCATAGAGGTTTTTTAGAGAAAACACTACTGATTAATGCATCAACGTCCATTTTTCACAGTAACAAAAATGGATAAAAAAGAGCGCCAAAACCCTCGGAAATAATAGTTTTTGCCGAACGCCACCGCTGCATCGGAACCGATTGTACCGGTTTTTTTGAGAGAGCAAAGCGGGAAAATCAAACTTGTTTAAAAGCTTCGCTTTGCTCGTTTGTAACAGCGCTGCTACCTCGATGAATATCGCTCTACTATGCGTGGTTCAATTGGAACTCTAGTGTTTGATTTCGCCGCTATGCTCTTCGCTCTAATCGCTGCTGTGCTCTGCGCTCCACTATGTGCTTAGCCTTAGAAAGAGAGGGAAGGTTTTGCAGGGAGAGAGCGAGGGTATTATAAGGAGGGAGAGCGAGGTTTAGAAAGAGAGGGAAGGTTTTGAAGGGAGGGAGCGAGGTTTAAAGAGAGGGAGCGAGGGTATTAAAAAGAGGGAGAGCGAGGTTTTGAAAGAGAGGGAAGGTTTTGAAGGGAGGGAGCGAGGTTTTGAAAGAGAGGGAAGGTTTTGAAGGGAGGGTGCGAGGTTTAAAGAGAGGGAGCGAGGGTATTATAAGGATGGAGAGCGCGAAATATCTAAGGAGGGAGAGCGAATTTCGAATTTTGTCCGCTTTGGCTCGCCATAAAAACGGGCAGTCGAAGACTCCCTCACCCCTATATCCTCCTATGTTTGAGGATTCCTTACCGCCGTCCCACTTTCTCCTGGAAAATATCTATTGCTCATGCGACATAAATGGGCGACTCCCGCCGCGAGAAAAGGGTCCAAGGGTACCTACCTTGAGCATTTTGCACGTGATTTTAAACTTGTAGGAACTCGGCACGAGGGCGTCGTTGTCGTACCACGCTGCGGTTAAATGAATACAAAACCACGGGCTTCTCGTGTTTTTAAAGTAAATAAATATATAATGCTTATAGCTCAATCCGTGTATTAGACTTTGTTTTATCTATCTAATAAAACTCAGTGACAATATTATTTACAGTTCAACCCGTCTATTAAACTTTATTGCGCCACTAATAGACGTCAAAGTGAATATAACATTTTTTGTAGTTCAAGCCGTATATTAAACTTTAATTCCTTCTATCTAATAGAAGTCCAAGCGGCCATATTATTTATAGTTTAAGGCGTTTACTAGACTTAATTCGATACTATGTAATACAATACAAAGTGACAATAAGGTTCCTTGAGAGTTCAATCCGTCTATTAGACTTTCATTCGCCAGTATTTTATAGAAGTCTAAGTGAAAATACTATTTATACTTTAAGCTGGGTATTAGACATTAATTAAAATATGCAGTGATGTATAAAATTATCTTGTTTCGTCTTCACTTCGCTTTTAGTCGACTAAAGGGTATCGGCTATGAGTTCCCATATTTTATCTGCAAATTTTTTCCTCTTGAAATATGAAGCTATGTATGAAAATATATTGTTTCGTCTTCACTTCGCTTTTAGCTGCCTTAAGCGTAACCGATATGAGTTCCCATATTTTATCTGCAAATGTTTTGCAATTGAAATACGCTGTTATGTATAAAAATATATTGTTCCGTCTTCACTTCGCTTTTAGCTGACTTAATCGTAACCGATATGAGTTCCCATATTTTATCTGCAAATGTTTTGCAATTGAAATACGCTGTTATGTATAAAAATATATTGTTCCGTCTTCACTTCGCTTTTAGCTGACTTAATCGTAACCGATATGAGTTCCCATATTTTATCTGCAAATGTTTTGCAATTGAAATACGCTGTTATGTATAAAAATATATTGTTCCGTCTTCACTTCGCTTTTAGCTGACTTAATCGTAACCGATATGAGTTCCCATATTTTATCTGCAAATGTTTTCCTCTTGATATATGAAGTTATGTATGAAAATATATTGTTTCGTCTTCACTTCGCTTTTAGCTGCCTTAAACTTGTAGGAACTCGGCACGAGGGCGTCGTTGTCGTACCACGCTGCGGTTAAATGAAATAGTCCTTACAGGGTTTCAGAGTTACTTTCTCTCGGTCAGAAAACGGTTGTTGGGCCGCAGCTATATCTTTTAAACACTTTGTATCTATTTCCGTTCTCTGAAGTGTGGATTACGCAAAACTAGTGGAAAATTGCGGTACGTTTATTGATTTGATCTTTGTTTTTGCAAAAAAGGCGATATAAAATAGTATTATCGATGGAAATTTTGGATCGCTTTTGATTATGCATAGGCGAAGTACATTCGCTTATACTGTAAATAAAATCAAGAACGCATTTAAGCTACTAATAGGATAACGTAAAACGTTCCTTTTAACACTTGCCTACAGAAAATGATAACATGTAAATGTCTAATTCGCTTTTGGTTAGACTTATCTCGGGTCATACCGATATAAAAATGTAAAAGAAAAGGTCGGTCTCAACACTTGCCTACAGAAAATGCTAGCGCAACACTTAACTATAAAGAATGCACCATGCTAGTTTTAGCTCGCTTTTGGTTAGCCTACAGGTGCTAGCTATATAAATTAGGCCAAACCAAACTTCACTTTGCTCCTCCAAATTATACTTCGCTTTCGGTTATATATACCAGATATTAGCTGTACACAGCGGAAAATCTATTTTACTTGAGAGGCTTGGTAGTTCACTTTACTCTAGTTTGTAAGAGGCTTGGTATTTACCTATGCTTTGACTATGGTGTGAAAGTACCAAGCCCCTCAAATACTATAGTAAAACACAGTTTTCCTCAGTAGTATTTGAGTGGCATGGTATATCCACTGATTCCATGTTTTTGTATGGAAACCGGAAGCAACAAGCCTCTCAAATACTATAGTATAAGTTTTCCACTGTTTTGCCATCATTTTGCTTTTGGACAGATATATCCCAGGTCATAGCTATATAAAAAATAAGTCAAATAAAACGTCGCTTGCAATTCTTAATTATAAAAAATGCACCATGCAAGTATTAGATCGCTTTTGGTTAGCCATAACCAATCTGAAAGCTATATAAAACGGGTCACACAAATCGTCGCTTCAAACACTTGCCTACAAACAATGCAAGAAAGCGTACACCCTTGTAACATAAGATGTAATTTATTCTCATTCTAACTAATGGTACGCTTGCGGGCGGATGATATTCGGTAAGTTCAATTAGATGTTTTTTTTCTTGGACTAAATATAATCGACCTAAGAATATCACTTTATATGTATTTATTTTGCCTTCGGTTAGCTAAAGGCTAAATGACACCGATGTGTAATTAACGTTCGAGTCCGTTCGCTTAGAATATCCAAAACATATTTTTAGGCTAAATAAGAGTGATATGAAATTTATTTCACCTTCATTATATGCTGGGACAAATAATAAATTAGCGTTAAATAATGATCTTTAAAATAGGGTAACCAAAGACGGCATTAAATTTTCAAGTGCACTTCAATATAACATTGCCTTATGCTAATTTATGAACAATATTTTGGTTTCAAAAGCACGATCTTTGAGACTATTTCGGATAAACAGACCCTGGATGTGGAATGCTTTGTTCAGTTTCTAGAAGTTCTAGAGTCACAGCACGCACCAAATAGTAAATATAAAAACACCCCGTCCTTCGAAAAAATACCAGCGAAGAGCCTCCTGTGGGCGTTAATTGAATTTGGAATAAAATTTCCAACCACCGAATGGGAGACGCTACTACAAAAAGAAAAAAGAAAAAAACATGAGCCCGAAAAGGGGTGGCAATGGGTGGCCAGGAAGGCGATGCACTTATCTTCATAGTGAGCTCCGAAACTTTAGAGAAACGCGCTTTTTTTATAAAAAATCTTATTTCTTTCAGTCAAAAAAAGATTTCCAACTGAGTTACACTAAAAGTTTGGAAAATTACTTCCTCGGGCAAAGTGATTCGCCGTACTCCACAATAATTTGTGGTTTTATGGTGAAACGTTTTGGTAATATTGCAAACATTTTATAATTCATCATAAGTTTATATATTACGTTCCATAAGTATGCCACGTCCTAAGTATGCGGTCCATCTCCCTAATTCGTCTGTAATATGCCTTGGACAGCACTTTTCGTTTTCCGAAAACTTAGGAATATTTAATTACGTCACGACTATCTCTTAATTAGCTGTGGAACACTTATGGAACACATCTTATAAACTTATGATACATGTATACCTTAACAAACCATAAATGCAGATCACATAATTAGGACTCTATCCCTTACAAAAATCTTCTTAAGAATTCTTAAGAAAATTCCTTGGGAAATTTCTTTGGAAATCCTTAAGGCGTTCTTTAGGAAATTGGGGAATATTGGCCTCTTTTTCTTTGGAAATTGCTTTGGAAATATCTTTGGAATTTCCTTGGGAAATATCTTTGGAATTTTCTTGGGAAATATCTTTGGAATTTTCTTGGGAAATATCTTTGGAATTTTCTTGGGAAATATCTTTGGAATTTTCTTGGGAAATATCTTTGGAATTTTCTTGGGAAATATCTTTGGAATTTTCTTGAAAAATATCTTTGGAATTTTCTTGGGAAATATCTTAGGAATTATCTTGGGAAATATCTTTGGACTTCTCTTGGAAAATATCTTTGGAATGTACTTGGGAAATATCTTTGGAATTTCCTTGGGAAATATCTTTGGAATTTTCTTGGGAAATATCTTTGGAATTTTCTTGGGAAATATATTTGGAATTTTCTTGGGAAATATCTTTTCGCCACGAAAATGAGCTATTGGGCGAGTTTGAAACCTACGCGGATGCTTTCGAAAACTCGCTTTCAGTGTTGAAAGACATGAGAGAATATCACGAGAAACTCTCGGTTTCCAAAGAAGTTGAAAAGAAACCCTTACAAAAATCTTCTTAAGAACTCTTAAGAAAATTCCTTGGGAAATTTCTTTGGAAATCCTTAAAGCGTTCTTTAGGAAATTGGGGAATATTGGCCTCTTTTTCATTGGAAATTGCTTTGGAAATATCTTTGGAATTTTCTTGGGAAATATCTTAGGAATTATCTTGGGAAATATATAGAGAAGTGGGTAAATTAATTTAGCCACTTGAAACGAGGATAGTTCTTACATGCAGAACCATATCCCAATACAGGAAGTGTAGTTCTTATATGCTGAACTACACCCCTTATAGAGAGGGAAGTTCTCGCATTCAGAGTGAAGTTGCTTTAGAAGTCAGACATTTAATCGACTTATTAAAAACATCCGTAAACGGCAGAAAGTTTTAAACCTTGTGCAATTGTATGGGGTACTAAGTGGGTTTTGGAGGCTTTAACGGCCAAGCAGTAGATACAGACGTCGTTGTTAAATTTAATAATGTATATTCACTGAGAGTTTTTCGAGTATCAGAAACGCGTTTAACCTAATTTCCTCTACAATGTTTTTAAAAAAATATTTATTTTGGACTCTAATTACGCTCGAAATAAAGATAAAACATGCCATACGAGAATTAAGCAAAAATTCCGACTGACAGCTTAGATTCCCTGTAAATCAAAACATAACGATTTTAATTACTCTTATTTTACTTTTAATCTATTTTATCCTTTACATAAACACCTCACGGATTATTGAAGGCAAAAAAATATAATAAAAAATAGGTAAATGTAACATTCCATTTCAGCGCTTGCCTAGCCTTAGCTACGGGACAAGCCTTCGTGAAACGTTTTTAATTTTTTTAACCATCAAGTTAATGTCTATCTAGGAAAACTTTAGCTAAACAATTTGGGTAAAAATATTTTGAGATAATTATATGTAAAGCATAATTGCAATATATCTGGCCCTTTGAAATTAATGTCTTGAATTCCAAACGAATTTCGTTGGAAGATAAACCCTAGATCTTCTCTGGAAAACCAACCCTAGAGCTTCATTGGACATTTATCTCAATAATGCTAACGAATTTATTTTGGAAATAAACCATGGACCTTCTTTGGAAATTGATCTCAAGAATTCCAAAGAATTTCGTTGGAAAATATTCCCTAGACATTCTTTGGAAATTTATCTCAAGCATTTCTAAAGAACTTCTTTGAAAACAACCCCTAGACCTACTTTGGAAATTTATCCCTAGAATTCCTAAATAATTTCGTTAGAAAATAATACCAAGAAATTCTTTGGAAATTTATCTCTAGACTTCCAAAAGAATTTCTTTAGAAAGTAATCCCAAGACATTCTTTGGAAATTTATCTCTAGAATTCCTAAAGAATTTCTTTCGAAAATAATCCCAAGACCCTCTTAGGAAATTTATCTCGAGAATTCCTAAAGAATTTCTTTAGAAAATAGTCCCTAGACCTTCTTAGGAAATTCATCTTTAGAATTCCTAAAGAATTTCTTTAGAAAATAGTCCCAAGACATTCTTTGGAAATTTATCTCCAGAATTCTTAAAGAATTTCTTTAGAAAATAATCCCTAGACCTTCTTAGGAAATTTATCTTTAGAATTCCTAACGAATTTCTTGAGAAAATAATCCCAAGACATTCTTTGGAATTTTATCTCTAGAATACCTAAAGAATTTCTTTAGAAAATAATCCCTAGAACTTCTTAGGAAATTTATCTTTAGAATACCTAAAGAATTTCTTTAGAAAATAATCCCTAGAACTTCTTAGGAAATTTATCTTTAGAATTCCTAAAGAATTTCTTTAGAAAATAATCCCTAGACCTTCTTAGGAAATTTATCTTTAGAATTCCTAAAGATTTTCTTTAGAAAATAATCCCAAGCCATTCTTTGGAAATTTATCTCAAGAATTCTTTAGGAAATTCCATGGAAGTCTTTGGAAATAGTTTCTTTGGAAAATGATCCCAAGGGCTCCGTAGGGTTCCAAAGAAATTCCTTTAGAACTCTTAAGAAGATTTTTGTAAGGGATTCTTTAGATATAAAGTTTCGAAAGAAACCCTCGAAAAAGAAAAGGGCCAAACTTCCCAGTTTTTTCCTCAAGGGATATGAGGAACTTGTAAAGCAAACACCAACTTTTAGAAAAATGCTACTTCTTCCAAGAGAATGTGCAAATTTCAATCCTCGCACAAGGCCGTCAGGAACCAGATGTGCGGAAACAATGGTGGAAGGTGAGTTGAAAGTTATCTATCGGGAAAAATAATGATTTCTCGTTTTCAGAACAAACCGTTTCTGAAGGTTCGGAGGAAAGCGAAGATGAAAGTTTAGATGTACCAAGTGTTAGTTTCACTGAAGTGGGTATCGCAAATGAAACTCCGCAACAAAAACATGCAAACCTGATTAAGAAAAAAGACGTAGAAATTGAGATTTATTTGAAAATAGTCCCATATCCTATCTAATACAATCTTTTTTAGAAAATATATGTTTAAAAGCAAACTCCAAAAACAAATAGAGGCTCTTGAAAAGGATTTGAAAAATGATAAGGAAATTGAGGAAGGAAGGATTATTAATAATTTGAGATCAGAGATACAAGAAGAAGAATTAGAAAAAGAAGTGCAAAGGATGCTTCACATGAAAAACACCATCAATATTTTAGCTAAATCGCATGGTCTGACCGAAATCAGTTTCCTGGCTTACCTGGGTAAAGAGTAAAAAGGTACTTTGTGTTTGAAATCTCAACTCTTTTATGTTCAATACTAATGATAATTATCTTTTTAAGCTATAAAAAAAGAAAAAAAAGGTAATTAAAATTAGCAGACAATTTATGTTCAATACTAATGATAATTATCTTTTTTAGGCATAAAAAACCAATAAAAGGTAATTAAGATTCGTAGACAATTTCTGTAGCAGAAACGAATTGAAAATCTAATGTATCATTTTCAATTGAAATTAGCGTCATCTAGTTCAAGCAGTTCCAGCTCGAGTTCTTCCAGCTCGGATTCTAGTTCTGATTCAAGTTCTGATTGAAGCTCAAATTCAAGCGATGACAGTAAAAATGTCAAAACGCGTGGAAGCGGATCAGAAGGTTTATTCTCAAGGCTGCTAGTGCGGCTTAGTGCCTCAAAAGATTAAAAGGGAAAGTGATCATGTTATTCTAATCATTACGAGTTTTTTCAGCATCGTCTTTGCGAGACAGAATTGAAGATGAAAATATTGAAATTGAAAAAACAGGAAGATGCGATGAAAGCAACGCAGCTGAAAGTAAAGAATAAGTGGAAAGCTTACAATAACGTGATAACTGTTGTTAATTAACATCTATTTCAAGGAATTGCTGACTCGTCCTAAAGGGCATCAACGGAAAAACAATATCAAAAGGCGGGGAAAATTTCAATTCCCGAAGTTGGGAATGAAATTGAAATTGACTCTAATGAAACAATCAATACGGTGGCGTCCGTCAATAATGAAAAAGATAATGAGGCTTCAAATGTAACTCAGACAATTGTTGAAACACAGTTAGCTTTTCGTAAGTCTGCGTTAAAATCAAATTTATTAGTTTACAAACATTGACAAATTTAATTTATTACACATAAAGTAGACCAATGAAAGGGTACGAAAAGAACGTAAAACGCGTAAAGGTTCAAAATACCAAGAGCAGAGGGAAAAACATGAAAAATTGGATACGGAAATAGTCCCTCGAGAAAAACCTATTGAGGCGTCCACCCCCTCATGATATTGATACTGAGATGTCCACAAGTAACGAAAATGAAACAATTAAGGGTACAAAAGGAAAGAAAAAGAATAAAAAACATTGTAAGATACAATCCATACCGAAAATGTAAAATTTTGTTTTGTAATTTGATAATTTCCTTCTTTTTTACAGCAAGCCCAAGATCAAAAAAAGAAAAAGACACGATTTCAAAAATACACAGGATTGACTTGACAAAAATAAACGATATATTAAAAAAAATTTCAAAACATATTTACTAAAAGTAACTAAACTTTTTACAAACGAAAAAATGTATAAAATTAAAAACATTTTTAAAAATTTCATATTTTATACAATGTTGCAATGTTTAAAATGATGCAATTTAAAAAAATGTTTAAAAATTTTCATGCTATATAGAAATTTGAAATATTAAAGAATTTTGAAATGTTAAAAAAGTTTGAATTGTTAAATCATCAAATAAGTCTTTCGTTTCCGATTTATTGGTTCCAAACTTGCTAGAACCCAATTTTTAGTTCGCTTTTTTGCAATATCATAGATCATAGCTATATAACATGTCTCAGAAAACGTCTCTTGCAACACTTGACAACTACGTAAGCACCATGAAACTTTTAGTTCGCGTTTGCTTAGCAATATCCCAGGTCATACCTATATAGACACTTGCGTCATCAATTCGATTTTGGATTGCAATATCACAGGTGATAGCTATATAAATTATGTCAAACCCAACGTCGCTTGAAATCCTTTCCTAAAGACAATGCAATGAAAAACACAGTAAAAGTACTTTACTGTAGTATTTAAGAGGCTTGGTTTTTTCGTGTGTTTTGCCTATGCTGTAAAAGTACCAAGCCCCTCAAATACTATAGTATAAGTATACATCCTCTGCATGGAAACAGAAAGTAACAAGCCACTCAATTCGCTTTTGGTTAGCCATATGCCAGGTGTTAGCTATATAAAATAGGTCTTTCAAACTCGTTTGTAACACTTGCGCCATCAATTTATAGTTCGCTTTTGGTTCGCGGAAGCAAGAAAAGTTCAAGAAAGAATGGTTCACTTGTAAAGTCTGTTTGGTGGATAAACAGGGTTACCAGGCTTTAATATAATAATAATGAAATGAAATGAAATAAATATTTATTGTCTATATAAAAAACTACAAAGAGTTCACGAGAATATAGACATTGATAATGTGTATCCAATATACAAATGTGCAAAAATTGAGATCATGCACGTGAGTAATAGAGAAATTAACAAACTATGAATGAATTATACAAAAAATACATATCTTAACAAATAAATAGGCATTATAATTTGTTTTTGTTTTAAGAAAAAAATGAGGGAGTGAATTTAGAGTTATTTGATTTGTTTCAAAGTTATGGAAAATATATCGAGTTTAGTACCTAGGATATTGCAAGACTTTTGCATTCTGTTAATAGGATTTAAGTATGTTCCCTTTATGTAAAATGTGTCAGGATTATTACGCCAAACCCGTGGAACACAAATATTTAACCTTGCCAACAACATGGGAAGAGGAATAATGTTATTAAGTAACTTGAAAATAAATTTAAAATCTATCAGAGTGCAGTAATGTGCTATAGTTGGTAGCTCGAAGAATGTTAGCAACGTGTCATAGTGGTATTCAAGGTTCCGAAAGAAATTGTAGTAGCTATACTGCACAAATTTTAATAATAATAATAATAATAATAATAATAATCTAAGCTTTGTCTACGAAGGGATTTCCACACTAAGCCTGTGGCTTATTTACAGGTGGGTCCCTTTACAATGCATAGAGGGGTGGTGGCTAGCCCCTATGCCACAGCTAACCTACAGCGCCCTATACTAACTATTACCGTTAACCTCTGCAAGTTTTGATGGAAAGGAGAAACCGGGTTAGACCGCGGAGGAAAACTCCTTCAACAAGCGGGGAGAGAACTTGCAAACTCTACGCAGAAGGATTTGTTTCCAGATTTTCACCCGGTGCCACAGTGCGGGATCGAACCCGGGATCCTCTTGCTGCGAGGCGAAAGCGCTAACCGCTACGCCACCCCACCTTCAAGTGTGATCACTTCAAGTGTGTGATCACCTTTTTTGTAAAGAATGTGTGAAAGAGTACTTTGCGATTCAAATTAAAAAGGGAAATGTTCAACGCATAATTTGTCCCGAAGAAAAATGTTCGACGCTAGCTCTTCCACATCAAATAAAACACATCTGAATTATCATTTCCTCTATAACGACACTAACAATTTGCTTATATATGAAAATTTTAGGTTTTGGAATTGGTTGGAAAATAATTATTCGATCGTTGTGACAAAATGTTGTTGGAGTACTCGAACTACATTTTTTGAAAAGGGAGTAATATTCGTTTGAACGAATACTCGATTCGGATTTCGAATAGGAGACTTACTATTCGATTCGTATTCGATTCGGTTTGAAAAACCACTATTCGCACAGCCCTACCTATGGCGAAAACCGTTAGTTTGGTGCACCTATTTAGATATCGGGCTCTCATAAAATGCACGAGGTTCACAACAACCCTTTAGACGATAGTTGTGATAACCAATAACTCGGTTAAAAGGTTAAAGAATTGCCCACAGTATATGATACCCACTATGCATTATTTTATTTCGGCCAAATTTGCTGTGCCATTAAAATAAAATTTTTAGTTAGTCCCACCGTAACATTAGCAATTTACCCTGGGGGTTTTAAGTTTTGATACGACACTAAAGTTAATTTTTAAATACAATGGTGGATTTGAAAATTTTATTTATTATTAGATTGTACATTTGAAATGAAAATCTTATTGACGGACATCATCAACTCTCGATGGCCCTGGGTTTGCGGTATTTTCCGATGAAATATTCTGCTGAAAAAATTTATTTCGTTTTCATATCTATGCAAATATTTCATTAAAAAACGATTTACCATCTCAATTCCTTTTGGAGAAACATTGATATTCGGCTTGACGCTGGCACTTTCTTTCTTTATCCACGTTTTCGACGTTGGCACTTACAAATCTTTCATTTACCATGTTTTCGACGTTGGCACTTTCCAAGATTTCTTTTACCACGTTTCCTTTTTTTCCCTTGCTTGGTTCGTCCAAAAAAGCTCCTGACTTAGAAGTTTTAGAATAAATTAAATAATAGTTAAAAATTGATTCGGTTGGACGTGTTCAAAGAATCGATATTTTAATTTTCTTGCGGATACATTCTTCAATGTTTCAGTTTCTCGTAATAACTCTCGTACTTTGTGCCAAATTTTACGTTTCGTGAGGTCCAGTCCGAAGCATGATCCATTTAATTTCTCAACAGAGGCTAACAAAAGTTTATCATCTTTTAAAGTGAACTTTTTTTTCCACAGTTTTTCTAAATTGCAAAAAAATTCATTAAAATAAAGTACGTATTATACTTGTCGCTACCAAACTCACGAAGTGGAGTATTTTTCCGGCGTGATTTTTCCAAATTTTTTTAATGTTACTGATTTATCTTTTGGGTTAGGTTCAGAGCTGATTTCGTCTCCCTTTTCGACTACGAGTTTTTCTTTGAAAACCTTTTTTCCTTTCGTAGTACGTGATTTTGAGCTTCTACCGTCGGATGACAAATGTCCACACGATAGTTCTTCATCCTATAACGTAGATTTATTGAATAATAAAGTTTTTACAATTAACTAAACGTATCAGATTTACCGATTTAGTATCATCATGTTTAAAGTTAGTCGTTTTTCCTGATTTCACCATTTTTCTAAATATCAAAGACAAAATTGATGAGACGAAATTGCAAAATATGATAGGCTAGCAAACTCACGCTTTTTCAACTCTTCTGGCCTTTTGTTCTTCACGAACCGATTTGTCCTTTAGGCTTGGTTCAGCGTCTATTTCGTTTCGCTTTTCAACTAAGAGATTTTTATTTTCGAAAACTCTTTCTCCCATCTTAGGACGAGATGTTAAATGTTCGGGACTAGCAATACTTGAGTTTGAACTACTGCTGTCAGATGACGAATCACCGGATGAGTGGTCATTATGCTATTACATAGTATAAGTCAACGTATTTTTTAAATTGTAGTACAGGTTTGATATCTACCAATAAGAGCGGTTTAATGTGATCGAGGAATCGAAACTTGAGGCTAGTAGCTGATCTATTCTTTAAACTTGGGATATGTTGCAATCTAGCCTTAATATTATTCCATAAATAAGACCCCGAAAGACCAGGTCCGTCAGTTCGACCGATTTCATCGAGCACCGCCTTCTCTGTTAACTTGTCCTCCTTTTTAGGGTATTTAAATCGTCGTCTTCTAGAAATGGGTTATATAACATCTATTAAAAGTCTAAAGACAAATTTTGCCAAAAATGCACTTTAAAAGAAATTAACTTAGCCTTTATCTCGGTTACGTTTTCTTGGTTCGTTCTCTTGCGGAAATCCATGACGATCTAACTATCTGAAATTTTTCTAGGCATTCACTAAATTACCGCCAACTTGGAATCTGCCGAAAATTGCCGAAAGTAAAAAACTCTACAATAGTACTTTTCCCACTATGCGTCGTCAGCTAGAAACAGGGCTAGACATAAGGCACTAGTCAAGGCATTTGACTACTAAAAAAAATGCCTTGACTACTAAAATAAATCGAAATCTGGGGGCTCACTAGTCAACTTGACTAGTAAAAAAATGTCCCAAATATTCGTAAACCATGCGTCTCACTAGTCAGTGACTACTAAAAAAAATTGGGATAGGGGGCTCACTAGTCAGCTGACTACTAAAAAAAATATCCTTATGTCGAGCCCTGGCTAGAAAACACCCTTTGGCTAGATTGACTTGGCTTTCGACTTAGGCGGTAAAATAGAGTAGTAATTCGGCAAATCAAAAGACTAGGCGGTAAAATCCAAAAAACAGGGTTGGCAAAAATCCGGATTTTTCTTGAAAAAGCCACTGGTATGGTTTTTTGCTGGTTTTATTGGATTTAGCTGGCTTTTTTTAAACTACTCTCTAGTGCTTAATTTTAGCACTTCTTTTTACATTTAGTGCGCTAGTTGTCTTCTGCTAGGCCGTCTAATTGAGAATAATTTTTATTGTACAAAATGTTGATAAAACTATAGACATTTCCCTTAGAGATGAGTAGGGCCCCTGATTTAATCGGGATTTTTCAATCCAACCCCACCCATATCGGGTCGGAAAATGCTAGGTCGGGTTGGGTGAGAAAATTACTTAAAATATTTTGCTGGTCGGGTCGGGTAGGGTTATCATACCGTTTACCCGGGTAGTTATTTTTATTATCTTCAATAGAGCAGGGTTGGGCCCGGTTAGGCATTATTGTGATCTTCAATAGGGCAGCTAGGGTCGGGCCCTGGTAGGCTTTTTGTGATCTTCAATAGGGCAGGGTCTGATAAAGATTTTTCTAAATGCGCGGTCCGACCGAACAATTTAGCGTTGCGAAAAATTCAACTCAGTCTCACGAGTTTCGGGTGGGTCAGTGGGAGGAAGGCGCGTCAAACTAACCCACAATGTATGGGAATGAAATAAAGAGGTAAAGACATGTGGGTCAAACGTTTCCTTCCATCTCACTTTATGGTGACTGCGCTGTACTCTATTATTATATTTTTTGAAAAATCCACTGGATTTTTCATCGTGGTTTAAACCGGTTTAATCCAGGTGGATAAAACCGGACTGGATATCAGCGTGCCAACCCTGCCAAAAAACCATGATTAAAGCTAAAGAACGACTTTATTTGAATATAATTACGAAAGATCAATTAAATACGTTTAAATATTACAAATTAAAGTAATTAAAACGTTTTCTCTCAACAAAAAAGCCTGCGAAATAGTGGCGGTACAGTAGTGTGTTTATTTTCGGCATTATTCGAAACAAAAAAATTAAAGCTAATTAACGACTTAAACAAGTTTAAGTGGAAAAACTATACTTAAAATCCACTAAACTCCTCCATTATCTAACGCAATACCAATAATACTAATCAACGTAAATTCGAACGTTTACTCTCATAAAATAACAGCGCAAAAACTTAGCGGTAAAATTGACTCTTCACTTTTGGCATTTTCCAAAAGAAAGAAAGAAAAAACACTAATTTAAAAATTTAATTTCGGCAATTTCCAGAAAAACCCTAATTAAAGCTAACTAACTACTTAAGATAATTGTTTTTAAGTACCAAATCGTTTTGCTAGTTGTACCGATCCACGTAACGCATAAATTGACAACAATGACCATTAAAATAGTTTTGCAATTAAATTTAATCATTCTCGGCGTATTAATATTCTAAGTTAAACATCAATTCAGTAGAGAATTCGCTTAATACCGATTAAGTTTCATCATCGTCTAACGCAAATGCCTTTACGCACCTTTAATCATTGAATACCAAAGTTAATTATACTTAAATGACTTCGTTACGATTTATCTCATTCAAATAACCCGCTACAACAACATGGCTGTCCAACCAGGCGGTAATTTTGTGTATGGACACATTCGGCATTTTACAAAAATCACGTCAGTTGCCTAGTCTAGAGCCTAGATGGCAACCCCATCGTCGTGAAATAAATCAATAGAAAAAAATGGCTGTCCAAAACCAGGCGGTAATTTAGTGCATAGAGAAAGGAAGGTGTTACTGGAGTGGCCGATACAATGCCTACAACAGGCGTATGTTGTACCGATGTGTGTAGCACAGAATCCACCAGAGGCGCTACATATTAGGGTTGGTGCGTACGACTATAGCGTCTTCTATGGCGAAAATAATTTAAAAATATTCAAAGAAACTTTGAAATATTTTAGTACAAATTTTAGAACACAGATATCAGCACTGATACTGCCAAAATCAACAATCAAAAGGGTTAGGGTAACAACGTACCTTGGTTTTAAAATCGACGAGAAAATAGCGTGGAAAGATCATATTGCAGCGACCATAAGTAAAATATAATCGAGAATTTACATTCTGCGGCATTTAAGGCCACACATTCCACCATCTCTTTTGGCCATATGGTATAAAACCGCGATACTACCAATATTCGACTATGGAGATATCCTCTACATGACGGCAAGCTCTTCCTCACTACAAAAGCTACAAACGCTTCAAAACACCGCGGGAAAGATAATCCTTGGCGTGAAGAAACGGACATGTCTAACCTTCTACATGCGGATCTGTCATTGTCTTTACTAGCAACCCGTCGTAAAGATCATCTAGCACGCTTTGTCTTTAAGTCCAAGAGAGGCCAAGTTCCGACTTACATTCGTCAGATATTCACAGAACTGTGCAACGTACACGGACACAACACGCGTGGGACGGAGCAAAATTTATATCTAAACCCACAAAAAACAAACTACAGTAAAAATCGACTATCCTTTAGGGGAGCAGTTTTATGGAATTCTCTACCCATGGATATAAAAAACTCAGCAACATATACAACTTTTAAATTAGAACGAGACAAGTACTTTCAATTAGAAGTACAATTATAATCCCGTAAATTTATCCTATGTAACTATCTTAACTTAATTTAATTTCACTGACGACTCTATTGTAAATTAGCGACATAGCTAAAAAGAATATCGTCAATAAAGATGACTTTATTATTATTATTATTATTATTATTAATATTATTATATTACGCACCAACCCAAACGTAAGCTGCTCATGGAGCGTCCACTCGGCCACTCCAGTAACACCTTCCTTTAACTATGTTTAGTGTATGGACACTTTCGGCACTTTACAAAAATCACGTCAGTTGCCTACTCTAGAGCCTAGATGGCAACCCCATCGCCGTGAAACAAATCAATAGAAAAATGGCTGTCGAAAACCAGGCGGTAATTTAGTGCATAGAAAAAGGAAGGTGTTACTGGAAGGGCCGATACAATGCCTACAACAGGCGTATGTTGTACCGATGTGTAGCACAGAATCCACCAGAGGCGCTACATGTTAGGGTTGGTGCGTACGACTATAGCGTCTTCTATAGCGAAAATTATTTAAAAATATTCAAAGAAACTTTGTAATATTTTAGTACAAATTTTAGTACACAGATATCCGCACTATATTACGCACCAACCCAAACGTAAGCTGCTCATGGAGCGTCCACTCGGCCACTCCAGTAACATCTTCCTTTCTCTATGTTTAGTGTATGGACACTTTCGGCTCTTTACAAAAATCACGTCAGTTGCCTACTCTAGAGCCTAGATGGCAACCCCATCGCCGTAAAACAATACAATGGAAAAATGGCGGAAAGATATGATATCAACACTTTCGGCAATTTCCAGAAAAACCCTATTTAAAGCTAACTAACTAATTAAGCAAATTGTTTTCAAATACCAAATCGTTTTGCTAGTTGTACCGTACGAACGATGTACCGCATAAATTGACAACAATCACATTTAAAATAATTTTATAAGTAACTTTATTCTATCTCGGCATTTTAATTTCCTAATTTAATCATTAATTAAAATGAGAAACCGATTATTATACTCTATCATTGTCTAATGCAAAGAGCTTTAAATGCGTTTATTCATCACCAATTAAATTTAATTTTACTTTAAAGTCTTCATTACGATTTCTCGCATTCAAATAACCCACGGCCAAAAATGGCTGTCCAAAACCGACGGTAATTTTTAGTGTTCTATACTTTTTCGGTATTTTAAAAAAGGGACCTAAGTTATTTTAGAGTCTATATATGGCAATCACTTTGCTGTAAAACAACTCACGAGAAAATATTGCTGTAGGAAACAGGCGATAAGATAGTGTTTTAATGTTTTTGCGTATTACAAACAAAAATAATTAAAGCTAGTTAACGACTTAATTCTAAGCTCTACTCGTGTCGCAAATTATAGAGCAAAACATAATGCCACTTAAATTTTCGTTATAATCTTGATTGTCATTTGCTGCAGGAAGACCTTGACTCGATTGCTGGTTGGTGTCAGACTAACAACCTCCCAGTCAACCCGGTTAAATCAGTACACGTGTCTTACACGCGAAGGATTTGTAGGAGGGTCGTCACTACGTATACGATCGACGGTGCCCCTGTACGGAGACATACAGTGATGAAAGACCTTGGCATAATATTTGATAGTGGTCTATACTTCAAAGATCATATTTCTCACTGCGTCAACCCATGTCGCCGTACTCTTTCGGTGTCACTAAAACTTACTAGGAAACTTAAATCGTTAAGGCACTTTCGCTTGCTTTATTTAAGTTTAGTACGATCACGTCTTGTATATGGCTGGGTTGCCTGGGGTGGCTGTAGTAAATATTTTCTTGATAAAATTGAAAACGTCCAGAGGAAATTCGTTTTTTACTGTCATTATAATTTTTTAAACCATCTTGATTACAATTATGAAACTATATTATCAGTTCTGGGCTTGCCAACAATTAGAACATTTTGTACCATGTTTGATTTCAAGTTCATTTTTAAATTAATTAATTGCATACTACCACTACCAGTATTGTTAGCTAAACTAAACTTTTTAGTTCCGAGACTTTCAAGAAATAATCCTTGTACATTTTACGTAGTCGGTAAGAATTTAATACCAATTAACAGGATGCAACATTCGTGCAACTTACTGGCGCACAAATTTGATATTTTTTCCACTCGCCTTGAGCATCTTCGATAGCATATATATGTTAAAATATTTAAATTTAAAACACTAGCCTTAATTGAAAGGAGAGTTTTTATGTCTTTTTTCTGTAAATATTGTTTTGTAAATATTTTTCTCGATACTAATGTGTACATTCTCGTGAGTTCCTGTAACTTTTTATGTACACAATAATTTTCTATTTCATTTCATTTTGAAATTTAAATATCAATTAAGTTGAGAAATCATTTTAAAACGCATTACATTCTATTTTCTTTTAATACAAACCGATTTAAGTACTTAAAAATTTCAAAAATCAGTCTCGAAATGTTATCTCC
Source organism: Phalangium opilio (assembly GCA_019434445.1). Classification (NCBI taxonomy): domain Eukaryota; kingdom Metazoa; phylum Arthropoda; class Arachnida; order Opiliones; family Phalangiidae; genus Phalangium; species Phalangium opilio. Next base: position 212,887 of record JAEQBA010004455.1, on the reverse strand, counting down.
ATTAAAAGGAGGGTGAAGAGGAAAATCAAGTGAATTCTTAACCTATTCTTCTATTATTTATAAGAAATATCTCCAAACGATTTTAAAAATCAAAATTGATTCACAATTCTGTGGCAGCACGTCCGACCGATTCGACTAATCGTGTAACGTCCTGCTAAAATTATTTCAGCCACGCTCAGTATCGCGCACCACGATTATCACATTGTGCACATTGTTTATCTTATCTCGATCACAAATTTTGCCCGACAAATCGCGTGCGTGCCAATTAATATTTTGTTTCTGGAAGTCGGCGTTATACGATTCGTGTAACGCCAAACATTTGTTATGATAAGAAATTTTAGAACAAAAACGGGTATAAATGCGGCGTTTCGAGATAAAAGCTTAGATTTTCACGTTTGAAATTATGTAGAATCTGTTACCGTAAAAACTTATCCCTGTCAAATAATCAGGGCGAAAAAATACAAAATGAGCTTTTAGCATTTTAATTTTTCAGGGTCGAACAGATAATACGAACACTTATTTCAATTAAAATTTCGCTTTACTACTCCTAAAATGAGATCCGTCATTATGGTTTGTGAAAGTGTCGTATTTCTAACCTTTATCATACATTCAGAATAAGCGTTCTTATATATGTGTTGTTACACACTGTATAAGTTTTAAACTTCAATTCGAACTCGAGTCATGCGTCCTTGATTTCGCTCTTTGTTTGAACAGCGCAATTAAAAGCAAATTTCTCAAACCGATTAAACTTTATTTAAAATCGCAGTCCGGGATCGAACCTGGGATCCTCTTGCTGCGAGGCGAAAGCGCTAACCGCTACGCCACTCCACTCTTATGTAACAGGAAGTTTTACGCACAAAAAAGTACTAATACGTAAATAAAATACAGCTATTTAATAATGATTGAATATATGATAAAGGCCGAAAACAGTAATTATGAATAAGTAGGAACTATGATTAATAAGTAGGAACTAATAATATTAGTGGTTCAATGCGTGGTTATTTTAGACATAATATTTTCGCACGGTTTTAATTTTATAGGAAAAACACTTTAATTGACTTTTATTACTATTATCGAAGCGTGTTTAAATGGTTTTGCTTAATTTGATATAATTAATACGTTAATTAGCTTTAATCGGTGTTTTTGGATTTTATCGCCTAGTTTTTGATTTTAAATTTATAATATATAGCTTCGTAATAAATATAGTTTAAACGCGTATGCTAAATTGTTGGGAAGAACGAGTAGCACTATGTCATATTCAAAAATGTTGGAATTCCAAAATGATGGCATTAAGTCATTCATCAGCTTTATTTTGGAAAATGCCGAATATTTTGTTCGCGTACGTTTTCAAAGTGAGGGTCAAGAGGAAATTCAAGTGTTTTTTACCGATTCTTCTACTAATTATAAAACCTATCTGCATACTGAAAAGTTCAGAAAACATGTGTTAACGATTTTAAAAACCACAATGGATTTAGGTTTTTCAAACGTCGTACCTCCTACGAATCGTATAACGCCGACTTCCAGAAACAAAATATTAATTGGCACGCACGCGATTTGTCGAGCAAAATTTGTGATCGAGATAAGATAAACAATGTGCACAATGTGATAATCGTGGTGCGCGATACCGAGCGTGGCTGAAATAATTTTAGCAGGACGTTACACGATTAGTCGAATCGGTCGGACGTGCTGCCACAGAAATGTGAATCAATTTTGATTTTTAAAATCGTTTGGAGATATTTCTTATAAATAATAGAAGAATAGGTTAAGAATTCACTTGATTTTCCTCTTCACCCTCCTTTTAATGGAGATAACATTTCGAGACTGATTTTTGAAATTTTTAAGTACTTAAATCGGTTTGTATTAAAAGAAAATAGAATGTAATGCGTTTTAAAATGATTTCTCAACTTAATTGATATTTAAATTTCAAAATAATCAAGATTATAACGAAAATTTAAGTGGCATTATGTTTTGCTCTATAATTTGCGACACGAGTAGAGCTTAGAATTAAGTCGTTAACTAGCTTTAATTATTTTTGTTTGTAATACGCAAAAACATTAAAACACTATCTTATCGCCTGTTTCCTACAGCAATATTTTTCTCGTGAGTTGTTTTACAGCAAAGTGATTGCCATATATAGACTCTAAAATAACTTAGGTCCCTTTTTTAAGTACCGAAAAAGTATAGAACACTAAAAATTACCGTCGGTTTTGGACAGCCATTTTTGGCCGTGGGTTATTTGAATGCGAGAAATCGTAATGAAGACTTTAAAGTAAAATTAAATTTAATTGGTGATGAATAAACGCATTTAAAGCTCTTTGCATTAGACAATGATAGAGTATAATAATCGGTTTCTCATTTTAATTAATGATTAAATTAGGAAATTAAAATGCCGAGATAGAATAAAGTTACTTATAAAATTATTTTAAATGTGATTGTTGTCAATTTATGCGGTACATCGTTCGTACGGTACAACTAGCAAAACGATTTGGTATTTGAAAACAATTTGCTTAATTAGTTAGTTAGCTTTAAATAGGGTTTTTCTGGAAATTGCCGAAAGTGTTGATATCATATCTTTCCGCCATTTTTCCATTGTATTGTTTTACGGCGATGGGGTTGCCATCTAGGCTCTAGAGTAGGCAACTGACGTGATTTTTGTAAAGAGCCGAAAGTGTCCATACACTAAACATAGAGAAAGGAAGATGTTACTGGAGTGGCCGAGTGGACGCTCCATGAGCAGCTTACGTTTGGGTTGGTGCGTAATATAGTGCGGATATCTGTGTACTAAAATTTGTACTAAAATATTACAAAGTTTCTTTGAATATTTTTAAATAATTTTCGCCATAGAAGACGCTATAGTCGTACGCACCAACCCTAACATGTAGCGCCTCTGGTGGATTCTGTGCTACACATCGGTACAACATACGCCTGTTGTAGGCATTGTATCGGCCCTTCCAGTAACACCTTCCTTTTTCTATGCACTAAATTACCGCCTGGTTTTCGACAGCCATTTTTCTATTGATTTGTTTCACGGCGATGGGGTTGCCATCTAGGCTCTAGAGTAGGCAACTGACGTGATTTTTGTAAAATGCCGAATGTGTCCATACACTAATTTACCGCCTGGTTGGACAGCCATGTTGTTGTAGCGGGTTATTTGAATGAGATAAATCGTAACGAAGTCATTTAAGTATAATTAACTTTGGTAATTAATGATTAAAGGTGTGTAAAGGCATTTGCGTTAGACGATGATGAAACTTAATCGGTATTAAGCGAATTCTCTACTGAATTGATGTTTAAATTAGAATATTAATACGCCGAGAATGATTAAAGTTAATTGTAAAACTATTTTAATGGTCATTGTTGTCAATTTATGCGCTACGTAGATCGGTACAACTAGCAAAACGATTTGGTATTTAAAAACAATTATCTTAAGTAGTTAGTTAGCTTTAATTAGGGTTTTTCTGGAAATTGCCGAAATTGAATTTTTTGGCGTTAAGTGGTTGGATAGAACCAGTAGAAGTTTTAATTAGTGTTTTATCTTTCTTTCTTTTGGAAAATGCTGAAAATGAAGAGACAATTTTACCGCTAAGTTTTCGCGCTGTTATTTTATGAGAGCAGGAGTTCATAATAACCCCCCTTCGGGGGAAAGTACGAAACTGGTTGAAAAGCCCGTAACAACAAAGTTTCGCAGTAAAGCTCAGCGGATTTATACACCGCTTAGTTCCCAAAGAAATAGTTACCCCAATGTTTAGCGCCCACGCGCATTAATTTCCCATATTCCGGGTTAGCACTATTTTTATCTTGTGATTTTGGGAGCGAAAATGGCTCGCGAGTCGCGTCTGTCGGCGCGGTGCCGCAGTCAGCCGCGGTGTACATTAAGCCTTGGCTAAGAAGTTGGCTTTGCGATGGTTTCTAGTTTTCTACAAAACATTTAAACGATAGTCATTAATGTTCTCTTGTGATATGTGTGAGAATTCCGTGGTTAAATTAAAACGGTATGGACAGATTGATTCCGAGTATCTTTAATATAAGAATTCCATCGTGTTTCTACATCCACATACTCGCCATTTTTCTTAACGACGGAGAATGGAGATCCCAGGCTCCCAGCTAAGGTTTGGAACGAAAACCAAGGAGTATAGATACTACTACAATCTACATCAACAGGCTAGTCCTTTATATGCGCAGCGACAAAATCTTGTTGTTCGCGATTTTTACCATTAGCTCTATGGCAAGTTTCGTACTTCCCCCCGAAGGGGGGTTATTACGAACTCCTGATGAGAGTAAACGTTCGAATTTACGTTGATTAGTATTATTTAAACGTGTTTAAATGGCATTGTGTTAGACAATGACGGAGTTTATTGGATTTTAAGAATAGTTTTTCCACTTAAGTGATGTTTAAATGTCCGAAAATTTTGAAAGAGCATTATAAGATTAATTTAAACTTGTTTAGGTCGTTAATTAGCTTTAATTTTGTTTTGTTTCGAAAAATGCCGAAAATAAACACATTACTGTACCGCCTTTATTTCGCAGGCTTTTTTGTTGAGAAAAAACCTTTTAATTACTTTGATTTTTAAATATTTAAACGAATTTAATTGGTCTTGCGTTATTATATTCAAATAAAGTCGTTCTTTAGCTTTAATCATGGTTTTTTGGATTTTACCGCCTTGTCTTTTGATTTGCCGAATTACTACTCTATTTTACCGCCTAAGTCGAAAGCCAAGTCAATCTAGGCCAAGGGAGTTTTCTAGCAGACGACGCATAGTGGCAAAAGTACTATTGTAGAGTTTTTTACTTTCGGCAATTTTCGGCAGATTCCAATTTGGCGGTAATTTAGGGATTCCCCTTTCAGGGTATTTTTACGAAGAAATCTTGACTACTATTATGGTTTTATTTCAAATTAAACTAATTATTACTTTAAATCGAAGGTAACAAAAGGAACGGAGCTGTTAACTCACATCACTCAATCAAAAACTCAAGCGCGAATGCGATGAAAAGTTTGAACTTTTTTAAGCAGACGACCTTTGTTTGACCTTGAGATAGTAACCGGGCGAAGTTTTCTGATTCAACGATTTTTTTTCATAAATATGGTTATTTCTTAACAAAAATATACCAAATTTGATAAGAAATTTATATGAATTAAGTGAGGTGGTTTTGTTTAATAAGTGTGTAATTACAACCACTATTTGCTTTTGGTCTGGTCTTGACGTTTGAAGTATATAGCCCAGGACTTTTAATGTTTGACCTAGAACATTTGAACATAGAGATGAAAATTGGTACATGTGTTATTTTCGACCCAACAAAAAATATACTAAAAGTCCCCTGCTGTAGAGCGCGAGCTTTCACCGCCATCTTGGAAAATGGCCGCCGGGAGGCCAGCTACAATGTATTCCACATTCTTCTTCAAAAATTATGAAAATTGGTACACATTATGACTGAGACCACATGAGCATCATAAAAAATTTTTACAGCTCTGTGTCGTTGATAGCTTGGTCGCCATATTGGAAAATGGCCGCCGTGAATGCTAGGTACAGTATATTTCACCATGTTGTTGTAAAATTGTGAAAATTGATAGATATTATAATCAGAGCTGTGTAAACCTCATTGTAAAATATTGAAGCAATTCATGAGATAGTTTGGCCGCCATGTTGGAAAATGGCCGCCGGGAATGTCATTTAGATACAGTATATTCTTCAAAAATCATGAAAGTTGGTAATAATTATGTTGAAGACTGTCTAAACAACCATAACCCAGAGGTCCGTGGATCGAAACCAGGCTCTGGTAAATTAATTCAAAATAGAACTTGCTATTTAATATAAGTTAGTTTGTTCATACAATGGTGATGTAAGCAGAGTGGCGCAGTGGAAGCGTGCTTGGGCCATAACCAAGAGGTCCGTGGATCGAAACCACGCTCTGCTATGTTAATGCAAAGTAGCATTTGCTATTTTGGTATCAGTTAGTTTGTTCATACTATGATCATGTAAGCAGAGTGGCGCAGTGGAAGCGTGCTGGGCCCATAACCCAGAGGTCCGTGGATCGAAACCACGCTCTGCTAAATTAATGCAAAATAGCACTTGCTATTTTGATATAAGTTAGTTTGTTCATACTATGATCATGTAAGCAGAGTGGCGCAGTGGAAGCGTGCTGGATCCATAACCCAGAGGTCCGTGGATCGAAAAGACGCTCTGCTATGTTAATGCAAAGTAGCATTTGCTATTTTGGTATCAGTTAGTTTTTCATATAATGGTGATGTAAGCAGAGTGGCGCAGTGGAAGCGTGCTGGGCCCATAACCCAGAGGTCCGTGGATCGAAACCACGCTCTGCTATGTTAATGCAAAGTAGCATTTGCTATTTTGGTATCAGTTAGTTTTTCATGCTATGATCATGTAAGCAGAGTGGCGTAGTGGAAGCGTGCTGGATCCATAACCCGTGGATCGAAACCACGCTATGCTAAATTAATGCAAAATAGCACTTGCTATTTTGATATAAGTTAGTTTGTTCATACAATGAACATGTAAGCAGAGTGGCGCAGTGGAAGCGTGCTGGGCCCATAACCCAGAGGTCCGTGGATCGAAACCACTCTTTGCTATGTTAATGCAAAGTAGCATTTGCTATTTTGGTATCAGTTAGTTTTTCATATAATGGTGATGTAAGCAGAGTGGCGCAGTGGAAGCGTGCTGGGCCCATAACCCAGAGGTCCGTGGATCGAAACCACGCTCTGCTAAATTAATGCAAAATAGCACTTGCTATTTTGATAAAAGTTAGTTTGTTCATACCATAATCATGTAAGCAGAGTGGAGCAGTGGAAACGTGCTGGGCCCATAACCCAGAGGTCCGTGGATCGAAACCACGCTCTGGTATGATAATGCAAAGTAGCATTTGCTATTTTAGTATCAGTTAGTTTTTCATTTAATGGTGATGTAAGCAGAGTGGCGCAGTGGAAGCGTGCTGGGCTCATAACCCAGAGGTCCGTGGATCGAAACCACGCTCTGCTATGTTAATGCAAAGTAGCATTTGCTATTTTGGTATCAGTTAGTTTTTCATATAATGGTGATGTAAGCAGAGTGGCGCAGTGGAAGCGTGCTGGGCCCATAACCCAGAGGTCCGTGGATCGAAACCACGCTCTGCTATGTTAATGCAAAGTAGCATTTGCTATTTTGGTATCAGTTAGTTTTTCATATAATGGTGATGCAAGCAGAGTGGCGCAGTGGAAGCGTGCTGGGCCCATAACCCAGAGGTCCGTGGATCGAGACCACGCTCTGCTAAATTAATGCACAATAGCACTTGCTATTTTGATAAAAGTTAGTTTGTTCATACCATGATCATGTAAGCAGAGTGGCGCAGTGGAAGCGTGCTGGGCCCATAACCCAGAGGTCCGTGGATCGAAACCACGCTCTGCTATGATAATGCAAAGTAGCATTTGCTATTTTGGTATCAGTTAGTTTTTCATTTAATGGTGATGTAAGCAGAGTGGCGCAGTGGAAGCGTGCTGGGCTCATAACCCAGAGGTCCGTGGATCGAAACCACGCTCTGCTATGTTAATGCAAAGTAGCATTTGGTATTTGGGTATCAGTTAGTTTTTCATATAATGGTGATGTAAGCAGAGTGGCGCAGTGAAAGCGTGCTGGTTCCATAACCCAGAGGTCCGTGGATCAAAACCACGCTCTGCTATGTTAATGCAAATAGCATTTGCTATTTTGGTATCAGTTAGTTTTTCATGTAATGGTGTTGTAAGCAGAGTGGAGCAGTGGAAGCGTGCTGGGCCCATAACCCAGAGGTCCGTGGATCGAAACCACGCTATGCTATGTATGCAAAGTAGCATTTGCTATTTTGGTATCAGTTAGTTTTTCATATAACGGTGATGTAAGCAGAGTGGCGCAGTGGAAGCGTGCTGTTCCCTTAACCCAGAGGTCCGTGGATTGAAACCACGCTCTGCTATGTTAATGCAAAGTAGCATTTGCTATTATGGTATCAGTTAGTTTTTCATATAATGGTGATGTAAGCAGAGTGGCGCAGTGGAAGCGTGCTGGACCAATAACCCAGAGGTCCGTGGATTGAGACCACGCTCTGCTATGTTAATGCAAAGTAGCATTTGCTATTTTGGTATCAGTTAGTTTGTTCATACTATGATCATGTAAGCAGAGTGGCGCAGTGGAAGCGTGCTGGACCCATAACCCAGAGGTCCGTGGATTGAGACCACGCTCTGCTAAATTAATGCACAATAGCACTTGCAATTTTGATATTAGTTAGTTTGTTCATACTATGATCATGTAAGCAGAGTGGCGCAGTGGAAGCGTGCTGGATCCATAACCCAGAGGTCCGTGGATCGAAAAGACTCTTTGCTATGTTAATGCAAAGTAGCATTTGCTATTTTGATATAAGTTAGTTTGTTCATACTATGATCATGTAAGCAGAGTGGCGCTGTGGAAGCGTGCTGGATCCTTAACCCAGAGGTCCGTGGATCGAAAAGACTCTCTGCTATGTTAATGCAAAGTAGCATTTGCTATTTTAGTGTCAGTTAGTTTTTCATATAATGGTAAAGTAAGCAGAGTGGCGCAGTGGAAGCGTGCTGGGCCCATAACCCAGAGGTCCGTGGATCGAAACCACTCTTTGCTATGTTAATGCAAAGTAGCATTTGCTATTTTGGTATCAGTTAGTTTTTCATATAATGGTGATGTAAGCAGAGTGGCGCAGTGGAAGCGTGCTGGGCCCATAACCCAGAGGTCCGTGGATTGAGACCACGCTCTGCTAAATTAATGCACAATAGCACTTGCTATTTTGATATAAGTTAGTTTGTTCATACCATAATCATGTAAGCAGAGTGGCGCAGTGGAAGCGTGCTGGGCCCATAACCCAGAGGTCCGTGGATCGAAACCACGCTCTGCTATGTTAATGCAAAGTAGCATTTGCTATTTTGGTATCAGTTAGTTTTTCATATAATGGTGATGTAAGCAGAGTGGCGCAGTGGAAGCGTGCTGGGCCCATAACCCAGAGGTCCGTGGATCGAAACCACGCTCTGCTATGTTAATGCAAAGTAGCATTTGCTATTTTAGTGTCAATTAGTTTTTCATATAATGGTAATGTAAGCAGAGTGGCGCAGTGGAAGCGTGCTGGGCCCATAACCCAGAGGTCCGTGGATCGAAACCACGCTCTGCTATGTTAATGCAAAGTAGCATTTGCTATTTTGGTATCAGTTAGTTTTTCATATAATGATGATGTAAGCAGAGTGGCGCAGTGGAAGCGTGCTGGGCCCTTAACCCAGAGGTCCGTGGATCGAAACCACGCTCTGCTATGTTAATGCAAATAGCATTTGCTATTTTGGTATCAGTAAGTTTTCATATAATGGTGATGTAAGCAGAGTGGCGCAGTGGAAGCGTGCTGGGCCCATAACCCAGAGGTCCGTGGATCGAAACCACGCTCTGCTATGTTAATGCAAAGTAGCATTTGCTATTTTGGTGTCAGTTAGTTTTTCATATAATGGTGATGTAAGCAGAGTGGCGCAGTGGAAGCGTGCTGGACCCATAACCCAGAGGTCCGTGGATCGAAACCACGCTCTGCTATGTTAATGCAAAGTAGCATTTGCTATTTTGGTATCAGTTAGTTTTTCATGCTATGATCATGTAAGCAGAGTGGCGTAGTGGAAGCGTGCTGGATCCATAACCCAGAGGTCCGTGGATCGAAACCACGCTATGCTAAATTAATGCAAAATAGCACTTGCTATTTTGATATAAGTTAGTTTGTTCATACTATGATCATGTAAGCAGAGTGGCGCAGTGGAAGCGTGCTGGGCCCATAACCCAGAGGTCCGTGGATCGAAACCACGCTCTGCTATGTTAATGCAAAGTAGCATTTGCTATTTTGGTATCAGTTAGTTTTTCATATAATGGTGATGTAAGCAGAGTGGCGCAGTGGAAGCGTGCTGGGCCCATAACCCAGAGGTCCGTGGATCGAAACCACGCTCTGCTATGTATGCAAAGTAGCATTTGCTATCGGTATCAGTTAGTTTTTCATATAATGGTGATGTAAGCAGAGTGGCGCAGTGGAAGCGTGCTGGGCCCATAACCCAGAGGTCCGTGGATTGAGACCACGCTCTGCTAAATTAATGCACAATAGCACTTGCTATTTTGATATAAGTTAGTTTGTTCATACCATAATCTTGTAAGCAGAGTGGCGCAGTGGAAGCGTGCTGTTCCCATAACCCAGAGGTCCGTAGATCGAAACCACGCTCTGCTATGTTAATGCAAAGTAGCATTTGGTATTTTGGTATCAGTTAGTTTTTCATTTAATGGTGATGTAAGCAGAGTGGCGCAGTGAAAGCGTGCTGGGCCCATAACCCAGAGGTCCGTGGATCGAAACCACGCTCTGCTATGTTAATGCAAAGTAGCATTTGCTATTTTGGTATCAGTTAGTTTTTCACATAATGGTGATGTAAGCAGAGTGGCGCAGTGGAAGCGTGCTGGGCCCATAACCCAGAGGTCCGTGGATCGAAACCACGCTCTGCTAAATTAATGCAAAATAGCACTTGCTATTTTGATATAAGTTAGTTTGTTCATACCATGATCATGTAAGCAGAGTGGCGCAGTGGAAGCGTGCTGGGCCCATAACCCAGAGGTCCGTGGATCGAAACCACGCTCTGCTATGTTAATGCAAAGTAGCATTTGCTATTTTGGTATCAGTTAGTTTTTCACATAATGGTGATGTAAGCAGAGTGGCGCAGTGGAAGCGTGCTGGGCCCATAACCCAGGGGTCCGTGGATCGAAACCACTCTTTGCTATGTTAATGCAAAGTAGCATTTGCTATTTTGGTATCAGTTAGTTTTTCATATAATGGTGATGTTAGCAGAGTGGCGCAGTGGAAGCGTGCTGGGCCCATAACCCAGAGGTCCGCGGATCGAAACCACGCTCTGCTAAATTAATGCAAAATAGCACTTGCTATTTTGATATAAGTTAGTTTGTTCATACTATGATCATGTAAGCAGAGTGGCGCAGTGGAAGCGTGCTGGGCCCATAACCCAGAGGTCCGTGGATCGAAACCACGCTCTGCTATGTTAATGCAAAGTAGCATTTGCTATTTTGGTATCAGTTAGTTTTTCACATAATGGTGATGTAAGCAGAGTGGCGCAGTGGAAGCGTGCTGGGCCCATAACCCAGAGGTCCGTGGATCGAAACCACGCTCTGCTATGTTAATGCAAAGTAGCATTTGCTATTTTGGTATCAGTTAGTTTTTCATATAATGGTGATGTAAGCAGAGTGGCGTAGTGGAAGCGTGCTGGATCCATAACCCAGAGGTCCGTGGATCGAAACCACGCTATGCTAAATTAATGCAAAATAGCACTTGCTATTTTGATATAAGTTAGTTTGTTCATACAATGAACATGTAAGCAGAGTGGCGCAGTGGAAGCGTGCTGGGCCCATAACCCAGAGGTCCGTGGATCGAAACCACGCTCTGCTATGTTAATGCAAAGTAGCATTTGCTATTTTGGTATCAGTTAGTTTTTCATGCTATGATCATGTAAGCAGAGTGGCGTAGTGGAAGCGTGCTGGATCCATAACCCAGAGGTCCGTGGATCGAAACCACGCTATGCTAAATTAATGCAAAATAGCACTTGCTATTTTGATATAAGTTAGTTTGTTCATACTATGATCATGTAAGCAGAGTGGCGCAGTGGAAGCGTGCTGGGCCCATAACCCAGAGGTCCGTGGATCGAAACCACGCTCTGCTATGTTAATGCAAAGTAGCATTTGCTATTTTGGTATCAGTTAGTTTTTCATATAATGGTGATGTAAGCAGAGTGGCGCAGTGGAAGCGTGCTGGGCCCATAACCCAGAGGTCCGTGGATCGAAACCACGCTCTGCTATGTTAATGCAAAGTAGCATTTGCTATTTTGGTATCAGTTAGTTTGTTCATATAATGGTGATGTAAGCAGAGTGGCGTAGTGGAAGCGTGCTGGATCCATAACCCAGAGGTCCGTGCATTGAAACCACGCTGTGCTAAATTAATGCACAATAGCACTTGCTGTTTTGATATAAGTTAGTTTGTTCATACCATGATCATGTAAGCAGAGTGGCGCAGTGGAAGCGTAAGAAATTGTTATTAACTTTGATACGCTTTTGGTGTTCGATTCAAATGCAATCTACATTACTCGTTCAATATAAACTGTCACTTGTGTCACTGCAAAGAAAGAAGTTTATCTTAAACAATTAAATAAATATAACTGATATTAATTATTTTATTCGTCAGAATTTTACATTAACTATAGATAAGTCGATTTAAGAAACTTAATTCCAAAAATAATTTTAAACATAGCTATTGTTAACGTTTCACTTCTAGCGAACATCTATTTCAGAACTTTTGTAAATTTATTGTATATATGGCGATTGATTCATGTTAAGGAATATGAAAATGCGCAATTGCGTGAACCTTTGGTGGAAGCCCAGCAGGTTAAAATAATAGTAATCCTGTAATTAGAGGATCTCGAACTTTTTAGCCGAGAAGAGCATATTTTTGGAATCATTCAAGATATCGCTATTTTTGAAAAGAAAAATACTCGAACCGAACGTGAAACTAACGTAGAAATGATGGGTTATCTTAAAAATCACCGCAAATACCCTGGAGCGTTAAAGCTTGTTAAAAAGCAGTTCCCAGAGGTCGAATCAGACAATGACCTCAATCCTTACGCGATTATTGCGGCTATTGTAGCGATATCAGAAACTTACGAGGATATAAGCAGAATATTAAAACTGCTAACGCACTCAAAGTATTCCTGTTACCTAAATGACCTATTGGAATGCTTATATTACTTGGCGTGCATTTATTATTTCGCCACGTTGAAACACAAAGTCGGGAAAGGGTAAGATTACAATTTTTATTTCTGGGGTAAATTTAACCTGAAATGAAATTCTCAATCGATTTTAGCATTCATTATAGGCTGTATTATCCCTTATATCATTACGAAAATTCGTGGTTTGGAACCCAGAATGATATGCAAATTGTGAGACGGAGTAATGTTGGACAGCTATTTATTGATAAATACGGGTATTTTAACTTGTTGACATAGGACTAGGAGTATTGAAGTGAAAAGACTAGGGGGGTAAATTTGCCTTCCATCTTGCTTTTTGGCGCCTGCGCTTTAGTATCTTTGTACCATGAGAGTGCGTGGAGACTGATGGCTTGTACGTCCCGATCGCGAGGGTTGGTAACTTTGGCAAGCCCTGTTTTACGCTGAAAAGGTCTATTATCCCCCACCCAATCAAATCTGTGTATATGTAAAAAGGCTAAGTGGGTGTAGTTATACGCGAGGGCAAAGCTATAAATCTTGTAAGATAAGATGGTAATCTGTTCACAATTATGACATTGTCTGACGCATCGACATACCTAGTTACCGAGTCTGCAAATTACCCCATAAATATATTATGAATTTCAATGCATTAGAGATGGGAGAACGCTTCTAACCAGTCAACAGATCCGTATCATAAACCACAAACTAGCTCCAAATCAAATCGTTAAAATTGTTGCTTATGCCGGAACCGGTAAAACATCGACTTTAGTCGAATACACCAAAAAACGTCTGGGGCTAAAATTCTTGAACATTGTTTTCAATAGATACTTAACGATTATCACCCATTACCAATTTAGCTGTTGCTTATAATAACGAGGTATATTGTCATTATCCTAGGTCAGTTTGTATTCAAGCAATAACGATTTTCCCTCCTAATGTCGAGTGTCGTACGGCGCATTCATTGGCCCATCGCGCAATTGATGTCGAGAACGTTTATAAATTCGTGATTGGTTCAATGAATCCCTAAGATTTGGAGAAATTAGATTTGATAGGTCCTAAACATAGCAAAGGACTAAATCCTTATGCCGTTGAATTAGATCGCTATAGAGGAGCTGTTCTGACCACCTTCGAAACCATTATTAATTTGACTGAAGAAAGACAAGAAGGTATAAGATGCCTAAGTATTCGCGCGCCATAGTCGCAGTCCCCCTTTCAAGATACAAAGGAGGGGGCGTAAAAGTAGGCCGGGCTATTTCGCTGCTTCTCCCCAGTCGGAAAATATGTAATTTTCGTCACTCGCGTCGCGCTGACGTGCGTTTTCAAGAACCAATTAGATGCTGGTTGTAATTTAGGGGCGGGGATTAACTGAGTCCTTACCTACGTTTGGACTGGAGAAAAAGCTGGAAATGTGGGGCAAACTTATACCTTCCCCCGAGGAAACTAGATATCACTTCATGATAAAACTTTTGGAATACCGACTTTCCTGAGTTTTCCAGGTTTTTTCGCCATAAACGGAGTTCAAACAACGAGAATGTTCTTTTATAGTTGAAGCAACCCCTTCAAAGCAAACTCACTCAAAACTCAAAAACTTGGCTGATTCCCATAAGTTTTCCAGAATTTCCCTATTTGTATGAACACTGCACGAAGACTACTGAGTATACATCACGTATGAGCTGAGATTACATCAGTGTTGCAGGAATTACGAATATTACCACACTGTTAAAAATAACCGTTTCTTCCTGTTGAATTACCGTAAAATTTCAACAAGTAACATCCAATACCAGATATAACCGTTGGATTAACAGGTTATTTACAATACGCAACAGTAAAAATGTAATAATTTTTTTAACTGTACATTTAGCAGTAAATGTTCAATAAATAACAAGAAAGTTACTGTTATCTTAATATACCGTACCATCAACAATAAAGTAACAGTAAAAATACTGTCGATTAAAAATACTGAAAAATCAACACTAAGTAACAATAGAATCATTGTCGTTTAGAAATATCGTAACATCGACAATAAATTATCAGTGATCAACGGTGAGGATGCTGTTAGGTTAGGAATAATATATCAACACTGATATTCTTTGCATTGGGTTTCGTACCACTGAGTCTACTCCAAATGAAATAAATTCAAATAAGTTCAACTTTTTTCTCTGTTAGAAAGAATATTATTTACTATTATTTATTCATTATTACAATATACGACAATGGACAACAACTAAGCGTAACAAATCGGATTAACCAGCATTCTTCCGCGTAATTCAGTGATGCCAGATTGAGGGAAATTTCCCATATCTAGGGACATTTATTTTACTGGTATTGGATTTATTTCCTATAAATTAATTGAAATAAAAATTACTTATCTCAGATTTTTCAACAGCAATTTCATTTTCCTAAAACATTTTATCTAGAAATTTATTTTTACCTCTCCGCGTGACGATGAAGTCACGGAGAGGTATTATACTGGACGTAGCAGGTCAGATTCTGTGCGTCCGTCTGTCTGTCACCGCGTTAGCAGTTGGCAAATCGGAGCAAACGTGTTCGCAATTTCCGGACCGCATTCGCAGTACACAGAAATTCGGAAAACTTTACATCATCGCTTTATTTATCTTACTTAACGTCAATCGTTAACTAGCCGTTATAACTTCATCTGCTGGCGAACTCTTTCACCCAATATCAATAAATATTTATTGGATTCTAAAAACAACACCATGCACTAGTCTTTCGTCTATACCACATAGACACCAATCTGCAACATTATCTTCTACTGCATCTACGTCTTTAGGTTTAAGATGTACGCGGCGAGCGGCTAGGGTTACGAGAAACGTCTAGCCTTCCAATGGCAGGGTTTCCACCATAGGTTCACGCATATGCTCATTTTCTTATACATCACTGTGAATCGATCACCTTATATACCCTAAATTCATGAAAATTCTGAAAAAGGTGTTCGCTAGAAGTCAAACGTTGACAATAGCTATGTTTAAAATAGTTTAAGGAATGATGTTTCTTGCATCAACTTAACTATAATTAATCTAAAATACAGACGATTAAAATAATTAAAATAAGATATATTTATTTAATTATTTAAGATAAACTTCCTTCTTCGGAACGACACGATTGATAGTTTATATAGAACGAGTAATGAAGCACTGCCTCCTTTACTAAAGGCCCGACTATAGAATTTTTCAAAACCTCGAAAAGTGATATTTTAGTTCGCCTCGTTAAGTCGCACCGTGGCGCTCGTTTCTATCCAAATTACGTCATTTTTCACGTGACTGTGACGTTTTTTTAACAGTTTTTAAGCAGTCGCACTTTCAAATTTTTCGAAGCCTTGGACATGGTTAAGCAGGTGAGATTTGTTTTGAATTTTAAATGTGAAAACTTAAGAGATATTAAATACAGATTTTAACTTTCAAATGTTGCTATGATGTTGAAATATTATATACAGATTTTAAATTTGGCTATAATGTTATATTAGATATGGATTTATATTTTTAAATTTGGCGATAGTGTTACATCAGATACAGATTTTAACTTTTAAAATTGCCTATAATTTATAATTTATATTTTATACGGTCATTATTTCTAAAACCTGATTTTTAATATTTATTTAAATTATTTATATTTGAATTTTAATTACTTAAATTACCTTGAATGCAATTTCAACAACTGAATAAGGCTGTTAACCCCAAATGGCCAATCGGCCAATGTTGACCCAAAAGCGGTGAATGCGAACTGGTCTCAATTTTCCGCAAACGAGCGCCAGCTTACGGGAAAAAATGCAATCCTATACAGCTAATGTACCCCCCTGGAGAGGCACCATACACGGGCCTTTAGTAAAGGAGGCAGTGAATGAAGAATGCATCTGAATTGAATCACTATACGCGTATCAATGTTAATATAAAGCAAGTAGGATAAAAAGATCTCTTTCAAAATCATTAACATTTTCTTTTTGCAGAATATTAAATGAAAATCGATTAAATATGTTTCGACATTACGATTCTTTTAGTAGTTGTGTAGCTATAAAGCTCTGTTTCATTTCAATATTCCAAGAACATCTCTTGATATTAATATTTCAAATTTTGTGTTTACTTTTTAATTCAGCTTTACTACATTTATATATAGGGTAAACGTAAAATTTAACTTTCGTAGTTTCAATGGATGTTAACGCCTATTATTTTAGTAACTGTTGTTCGAAGTGGATCCATGAATTAAGAATTCCTTGGGTTAAAACTAAATTAGCCTTGATTCATCTTCTTATTGAGGAGGTCTTAACGGTTCAGAGTGAGCCGAAAGTTAAATACAAATTTAAATGATATATATATTAGGCCCTTAATAGAAATAATGAGGATATATAGTAAAGGATTAGACACTTTAACCTTTACAAGTGAACTAGGCAAGATCACGTCAGATTTGTGCTTTTTATTTCCTGTTATCTCATTGGCTGATTGACCTTTGTTTGAGAAGTATAATTCTTGATGGGATATATTAGCTCTCGACTCGGAGAGGCTTATTTTAGTCTCCAAACTTATTTTGAGGGATATTGTTACCATCTAGTTAGACTTCAAAATTATAATTGAAAACCTTGAAAATAAACCGTAATAACACATAAAATTTGCTCTAGTTACGATGGGCTGCCGTCATTTAATTTTAAAATAATGGGATGTTACCAGTAGTTACTACGGTTATCTGTAATTTTATTTGAAAAAATAGTAGGAAGGAAGGCAGAATTTCACGTTGGCACACAAGTAACGTTCTAGTAAAACTAACCTTACTTCACTTCTGCATGGAGCAAGCTCTTAACTGCAAGATTTACGTGAAAAATAACGTTTTGGTTTTTTACCGCCATTTTATTTTAAAATAATAGTAGAAATCAGGTACAATTTACTGTTGACACCACAGTAATGTTTCTGTTAAACTAACTATAATATATTTGTACATATATCAAGTTTTTAATTGCAAGTTTCACTATAAAATTAATGTTGATGTTAACGGTAAAAAAAACCTGTAATTTAACGGTAACTTTCCTGGTAATTTTCTGCCAGTAAAATAGCCGTAATTTCAACAGTTATTTTTTACAGTGCATATGATTACGTAATTATGCCTAAAGAGTGTACGCGGATTACGCGAAGTGTGATCAGATCAGGCAATCAACTTCAAACTTAAAAAAACCAATCCAACCTTTTTGCTTTCCTCCGACTAAAGTTTGGCTACGTGCTCTATTTTTAGCATGAAATAAAATCGTATTTGCGATGTAGGCAATTTCGGGACCAAATCGAAACGACTGTAACAATGTATTACTTATTGGGGGTTCAATATTCAAGTAGGCAAAGACCTACTTGCGAAAGATAATAAACGTGGGTATGTTCTATGCTTTCCAAATTTACTGCAAGCGGAATATACGTGACAAATGGAAAAAAGAAGATGAAAGAACCGCAAGCAGATGTGTTTGTGTAGCAGATGAAACGTCAAGATCATAGAGGAAAAACACACCAGTTGTCTAATCGAGACCAATGAAGGAAGTTTCGAGGAGATTGTTACAATTGCGGAAAACCCGGTCACAAGGCATATGAATATCACAAAACAAGACGAGAACCAGGGAGAAGAGAGAGAGGAGATAAACGGGCATTTATAACAGTAGCCCATTGCTCCACAACCCCAACTTCGACAACATGGGTGATTGATACGGCAGCCACACATCATTTTTGCAACCGACGGGACTGGTTCCTAAATTATAAAGAAGCAACAGCCGAATCAGTCTGCGGCGAAGGGATCACAAGAATAAAAGGGACTGGAGATATCCGAATTCAAGGAAACGGAAAGCGAGGCGATACTTTTCTGTTACGGGACGTTGTCTATACGCCAGGTATGCGAAGAAATTTGATATCAGGGCGTCTCATCGACCAAGCGGGTTATAAAGGAGTGATATTTAGTTCAACTTACACCACCTATGACGAACACGGTCAAGTTGCTTTTCGCGCGCGTTTATCTGAGGACCATTTCTATACCCTGGCGGATGCAGAAGTAATAACAGAGTTACCCGAGTACGAAAATCTGATCACGATGACACATAGAAGGAGCGAGATGGAAAAATGGCACCAAAGGCTTGGACACATCAATAGTCAAGATTCAAAATATATGGCAAAACATGAGATGTTACGAGGCCTAGGACATCTGGATGGAGAACTGGGTACTTGTATACCCTGCGAGCTAAACAAGAGCACTCGACAGAGTCACCCAAGTATAGGGACCATGAGAAGCAAGAAGGTGCTGGAGTTAATTCACTCCGATGTATGGGGGCCATCATCCGTGACATCGACAGCGGGAGGCCGTTACTATGTAACTTTCATTGACGATTTAAGTCGGTATATTTGGCTTTACATCATGGAAGGAAAAATGATGTTTTCCTGCTTCGAGCGCTTCAAGAGTTTCGTTGAAAACCGGTGAAAAGGAAAGATACAAGCACTCCGAACTTACAATGTACCTTGAGTACTGCGCCGGATATTTCACGAACATTTCGCCACAGATGAACGGGGTTGTCGAACGGGTCAATCGAACGTTGATGGACATGACAAGGACGTTGATAGATGATGCCAAATTGCCTTTACATCTATGGCCTGAAGTCGTAAGGACGGCAGCTTATTTAAAGAATAGAGTGAAACACTTACTACTAGGAGAGAAGGTCCCGTATGAATATTGGGCTGGTTATAAACCAAGTGGTAACTATCTCAGAAGATATGGATGTCTGGCTTTCGTGCATTTGCACAAGCAACAGAGGAAAAGTAAACTAAACTGGAAGTTTTAGTGGGTTACGCGGTAAGAACCAGAGGGTACCGCATTTATTACCCCGACGAAAGAAAGACTATCGAGACCAAACATGTAGCCTTTGATGAGTCCGTGTTAGGAATGGAGTACCTGAAGCTGAAAGAAGAAAAGGTGCAACCGAATTGGCATCTCGTGGAACAAGATGAGAAAGAGAGAGACCAGGACCCACCAAAAATGGAAGAAATCAAAGAACCATCAGAAGACCAAGTACAAATAACAGATCAGCCTTATGAACAAGCTGAAGAACCAAAATCACCTCGAGTACAAGAAAATACCTCACCGGTCAGGTGGAGGCGACGAGTTACGTTTCGGAAATCGGGAAAAAACGAAAGGACAACCAGATATTTTCTACGACGATAACAAAGGAAATACGTTTCGGTCAAAACCAGAACTAGAAGCACACTTACGAAGAGAAGGACTACCTAATGATATCGCGTCATTCGACTTCAGCAGAAAGAATTTAGATGTAACCGCATTACTATCAGGAATTACAGACGACGACGTATCGGAAGTTTACGAAGCCCATTGCGTCAAGGTCATATTACCGAAGAACTATCGAGAAGCCATAGCATCGCCTCAGACTCAAGAATGGCAAGTGACCATGCAGGAAGAAGTAAATACAATTAAGGAACGAGAGGTCACGGAAGTCATAGAGAAACCACGAAACATAAAAGTAATCGGGTGTCGATGGGTGTACACACTAGAACGTGACCCAGCCGGAAATATTCTACGATACAAGGCGAGATTGGTGGCACAGGGGTTCAGCCAGACTGAGTTCCTAGATTACGATAACACGTTTTCACCGGTGGTATAATTCCCTTTAATACGTTTCTTCATTGCTATTTTTGTAGTCCATTTAGGATGGCTACATAATCATTTCTTCGTGAAAAACGCATATTTATATGGCTCACTGGATTATGAGATCTATATGAAGA
The DNA here is from genome assembly GCA_019434445.1 of Phalangium opilio. Taxonomy (NCBI): domain Eukaryota; kingdom Metazoa; phylum Arthropoda; class Arachnida; order Opiliones; family Phalangiidae; genus Phalangium; species Phalangium opilio. Next base: position 192,349 of record JAEQBA010004455.1, on the reverse strand, counting down.
TGATACCTGGTTTTGAAGAAAAAGACGTGGAAACACACTGTCTGATGTTACGGAAAGCCCTATATGGGTTACAACAAAGTGGTCGAAGTTGGTTCCTGGCGCTGGATAAGACATTTCAAAAGCTGGGTCTTACGTAGCTAACTGGGACGAATTGTGTATATAGCTTGCTAAATCGGGCAGTAATCCTGGTAAATGTGATGATATTCTGGTACAGGGCCGAACAAAGGATGACTTGCAAGAAATACAGAACAGATTATCTGAAGTATACGACATCAATAACCTCGGCCCTATCCAAAGATTCCTTGGAGTAGAGTTCGAGACCATGGATAACCGAACGATGAAAATACATCAGCAAGCATACACAAAACAACTGGGGCGCAAGTACGGGATCATCAGCGAAGAACCAGTGAGTCTGCCGATACACTTAAGCGCCATTTTGACAAAGAATGATAGCCCTACAGACGAAGGAGGCATTAAGACCATGTCCAAATACCCTTATAAGTCCTTGATTGGTTCGCTATTATTTTTGGCTCAACGGACCAGACCAGACATAATGTTTTCCGTAGTAGCGCTCGCCCAGTACAGCAGTTACCCTGGATTTAAACATTGGAGACTCTTAGGACAGCTCTTACGATATGTACTGTCCACATCACATCGTGGACTGGTCTACGGAAAGGGATAAAAATTGGTACTTAAACTTTACACAGACAGTGATTGGGCGTCGGACCGAGACACTAGGCGATCAATGAGTGGATATATAACTTTCGTGACAATGATGCACGATGGATATTTGAAACTTCATCAATTGCGGAAACCAATTTACCAGGGTTACGATCGTATTTTGATTGACGAAGCCCAAGATTGTAATCCAACTATGCTAAGCAACATTTTGAATCAAAAAGTCCCTAAAATCATTGTGGGCGACCCCAATCAACAAATTTAGGCTTTTCGTGGCGCCGCAAATGCTTTGGATAGCATAGAATATACCCACGTTTATTATCTTTCGCAAGTAGGTCTTTACCTACTTGAATATTGAACCCCCAATAAGTAATACATTGTTACAGCCGTTTCGATTTGGTCCCGAAATTGCCTACATCGCAAATACGACTTTATTTGATGCTAAAAAAAGAGCGCGTAGCCAAACTTAAGTCGGAGGAGAGCAAAAAAGGTTGGTTTGGTTTTTACCTCTCCGAGTGACGTATGTCACGGAGAGGTATTACACCGGCCGTGTCTGTCTGTGTGTCTGTCTGTCAGACCCCACGTGACCGCGTTCGCAGTTTACAAATCAGAGCAAAAAATACCCGATTTCTGGAACGCGTTCGCGGTTCACGGAAATTTGGCCATTCATCTACCAACACCAGTCTTTACTAACTGGCTTCTAAGGACCACAATCGGCTAGTCTTTGTCCACTCCGGCTTCTTCTCCATCGTTATCATTTGGTTTTAAGATATACGCGGCGATCGGCTAGGGTTACGAGAAACGTCTAACCTCCCAATGGCACGGCTTCCACCAACGGTTCACTCGAATGCGTTTTTTGCTTTGCGCCATCTATCGGATGGTGCAAAGGTTTAGTCCGACTATTTTTTACGGCTGGGCGCGCCTTTTCCCCCATTTCCCCCCTCTTTTCCCGTGCGGAATTCAGAAATTTTTAAAAAGTACTCAGTATCACACTTAGGTGGCTCTGCAACGTGAAAGAATTTTATTTATTTATGAAATTATTTTCCTCCTCGACCGGGTTTCGATCCCGCACCATCCACAGAGCTCTCACTCCACGGATTGACGCCTTTACGCTCTCGGCCGTCTAGTCATATTAACAAGCTCGAGTTATGTTGTTTAAACCTAGCATCTCTCTCACGTCGGCAGCCGGCGCGTTCCTCTCGCGTCTTGCTTAGTTGGGGCAGGGAGGAGGGAACTTTGTTCGAGGCGGCGTCGCGGCGAGTCTCGCGTCTCCATGGTAGCGCGCCTATACAATGCCGAGAATTGAAATCTCTTGGCGGGAAATTCGCGAATGGTAGATAGGCAGTTTAAAACGGGTAGCGCTACAATTATAAAATACGTCGCGTTTTTAGCATTAGAAGGTTTACAAAATAATTTTAGGAATTGTACTCGTCGGAAAGTCTGAAATATAATAAAAACTAAACACATTTTTAAAGTAAGAGATATTTGATTAGTAAATCAAAAGAAATTAATACCGTAGTCTCTGGAGAGTGTATCAGGGAAACCTCTGTAACTAAGCAAGTTTATGATATTACCATCTCTGTAAGTGTTCGAATTAAATAAATATATATTTATATTGTAAGTTAATTAAATTAACTTGCAAGTGCTTCTAGACAGACACATTTTTGAGGTTAACCATACCTGTACATTTAATTTGGGAATTTAGGTTTTGGGATTAGATAAGCTAAAGTCTAAAAACTTATTTTTTCTCTTTAAGCGCGTTACAATTTTGGACAAACAAAAACGATAATTTGATGTTTAATTTTAGTATTGGCATTCGAAATAAAATCTTTCTATTAACGTTTGATTACTCAAATAATCCTAATAATAAATTTTACGAAGCACAAGCACTTTCTAATTAAGGTTTTTTTCACTTTTCAGTAACAAATTTTGACAATGAAAAATTATCATTTCAAGTTTAAATTTGCCTAAAAACGATAATGATAATTTATTTAATTAACTCTTAATTGGATTCTTTTCAGTTACATATTTGCCAAAGACAAAATATCGTTTCAAGTTTAAATTTACCTATAAACGTTAATGATAATTTATTTAATAACTTCTTAATTTTAACTAATAAGAGTAATCAATTACTAATCATCACTTATGATCACTAACTTTAAGAAAAAAAGTTCAATATTATTTTTATAAACGTAATCAAAATAAGCATTGTTAACATGATAATTCAAAACCTAATACTACAACTTCACATTAAGTAATGAGTTTAGAAATAAATGTACATGTTTCTCTCACCAGAAGGAAAGCCATTATCTAGACATCAAGAAACAATATCAATATCATCATCCCATTCGTAAACGCAACAGTTATGAACCAAATTTCAAAATTTGCAAAAAAATATCTTCGAACTCACTTCCTTGCCATACCTTGCTGATTGCAGACGCTTTTCTATGCCTAGCAGCCTACCGGCGTTTCCCTATTGTAGCGTCATCTACGTACACTACTATTTTAGCAATTTGGAAGAAATAATTATTCATTGTTAACTATCTATTAAATTTAGTTTTTTAATTGTAAATTTTATGTATGAGCAAAACAGTTTAAAATTACTTTGGCATATGTATTAAAATTAGGCCGACATGATGGCGCTAAATAGAGCCTAGATCTGACTTAGATAACCAGCCTTCATTCCGACTCTCAGAGCATTCCACCCCCATTTTTCCTTATAACTACACCCCCAGTTCAAAGAATTCGATTTACATGTATAAGCGCGACTTTTGAAGAAAATTCGAAGGAACCGAAAATTAACATTAAGTTTTATGGGAGGAGGTAGGTATTTTTGCCAGATCCTTTCTTTGACCTATTGATTCAAATGACCTTAAATTGTAGTGAGACGTGTGTTTCAATGTGTTTTATTATACTGAGAAAGATTAAAGAAAGGCCAAACTGATGATATCTTCGGATCTACTGATCCAAATGTCCTGAAATTTCACCCTGAGGTGTGTTACAATCTATTCTATTACATTAAATGGGATAAATATTTGAATAAAAATGAATTTCTAATGTAAAAATTGTAAATTCAGTATTTCTAATGTGAAAATTGTAAATTCAGTATTTAATCCACAATTCAGTACTTACAACCATTTTCCAAGAAAGAAACCCATCCCCATCCTTGTCCAAAACAGGCCTTTTAGAGAGTAATAGATTATAAAACCAAGACCTCTTGAACCAATATTCTTAGATTTGTAAACGTGCCGAGGGGCAGGTCTAACGAAACCTGATCAGTTGAATAACACATATAATGAGAACGTTCTGCGTTCGTTACCAAATGATACTGATAAAAAATTATTGCATTAAAATGTAAGGTCTCCCTCGCAAGAAGCTTCAGAATGTCATCGAAAAAGTAGAGTACCGCTGAGAGGAAGCTTTTTTCTTCTTGGACCTGCTTGACAACTAAGTATAATTTAAAACTATATCTCAAGTAAATCCTGTTTTTTTACCAACAGTAACTGATATTGTGATACTTTTCCCCCACCCTTTCAGTTAGTTTCTTAACATAGTAACGTTTACTTGGTAGAAACACAAGGGCTTTTCTGAACTTTCCCATTTAGATGTGTTGTAAGCTTTATGGCCTGTAATTTGGTTTAGTTACAGGATTTTTAGTGCCATGTGTAAGCGATATGTTTAATCTTGGAAAGGGCCTGAAAGTACTAAATTTATCATTTTGACAAAACTAATTAATTTGAAAGTTTTTAACCATTTTTAGATATAATAGATAGTAGCACATCTCTCATTAAAGTTTCATTACATTTGGACCATTAGACCTAAATATATTGTGGATTGAATACTGAATTTACAATTTTGGCATTGGATATTATTTATCAACAAGAGAAAAAAAATGATACTTGAACTTCATATCACATTATTTGTGTTTTTGCTTTTGCGCTTCGAGTTGCAAAACTATTGGCCCAACCCTTGCTGGCAGGCTGGCTGGGTGCCTTTCCGCCCTTTTTCGCGCGCGGAATTAGATTTAAATTTATTAATAGCATTTAGAACCATACTTATGTGGCTTTGCAACGTCAACGTATTTTATTTATTTAAGAAACTATTAAGATTAGTCATGGTAAGTAATTGACTACACTTATTATAAGTTAAAACAACAGATAATTAAATAAATTATTAAGAACGCTTACAGGCAAATTTAAACTTCAAATAATAATTTTGGTTTGTCAAAAATTGTATGTGAAAAGAACCTTACAAACTGCCTGGTCCAATTTATTATTAAGGGTTATTTGAGTAATCAGACGTTAATAGAACGATTTTGTTGCGAATACTAATGCTTATAATTTAATCTACAAATTATCATGTTTGTATATAAAAAATTGTAACTGAAAATAACCGTTGAAACTGCTTTGTCGAAACTATCATTGAGTTTATCAAACCGCACTAGAAAGATTTTATTGTGAATACTAATTCAAAAATAGTTTGTATAGTATAAAACAACTGTAATTGTTTTTGTTAAAGAATTTATTTTAAGGTCAATGATTATATTAAACCAAAGTCATACTAAATTGATTTTGTTCATAATCGAAAGGATATTTGATAAGGAAAAAGAGAATACCGCCAAAAATATTTGCCGGAATCACACCAGTTCAAGCCAAAAGAGGGCGCGCAAAGCATAATATGGCCGGGGCCATCTTGTTCTATTATTATAATGGAAACGAATCGTATATATACCCCAAAATTTGAAGAAAGCGGGCAAGAGGGGTACCCTTCACTTTAAACGTCAATATTAGCAAAGTTGCGAAAGATAATAGGAACAACTTGATTTTAAACGATTTAACTATTTTTGTAAAGTTATTTACTGGCGATTAAAATAATTAACATCATTTATATTTAATTAATTATTTAAGATAAACTTATTTCTATGTAATGACACAAGTGAGAGTTTATATAGAACGAGTAATGAAGATTGCATCCGAATCAAAACACTACACGCACATCAAAGTTAATATAAAGCGAGTAGGATGATAAGATCTCTTACAAAACGATAACATTTCCTTTTTGCAGAATATTAAATGGAAATATTTTAAATATTTTTCGGTATTACGATTCTTTAAGTAGTTGTGTAGCTATAAAGCTCTGTTTCATCTTAATATTGCAAGAACATATTTTGATATTAATATTTCAAATTTGGTGTTTACTTTTTAATTCAGCTTTACTACATTTATATATAGTGTAATCGCATTTTTTATATTTATTAGATAGTATGGGTGTAAATTCTTCATCTATCCACAAGTGTTGAAGCGATTGGGTCTGTGAAATAAGATACCCTAGATTTAAACTAGAAATGACCTTTTTTCGCCTCTTTTATAGGAGGTGTTAAATACACCCTTCAGTGATACATTTTAGGTCCTCATTAGAATTATTGAGGATACAAAGGATATTGTTAAACGCTTAAGCCTTTGCTAAAGACCTTGGCAATATTTCGCCAATTTGAACTATGTATTTCCGGTTTTTCTCATTGGCTGGTGGGCGTGTGTTTAGAAAGTAAATTCGTTTCGGCTCGGAGAGGTTTATTTTGGTTTCCCAACTTGTTTTAAGTTTGAAGTTGATTGGCTGATCTGATCACACTTCGCGTAATCCGCGTACACTTGTTAGACATAATTACGTAATCATATTGTAATATTCGTAATTCCTGCAATACTGATGTAATCTCAGCTCATACGTGATGTATACTCAGTAGTCTTCGTGCAGTGTTCATACAAATAGGGAAATTCTGGAAAACTTATGGGAATCAGCCAAGTTATTGAGATTAGAGTGAGTTTGCTCTGAAGGGGTTGCTTCAACTATAAAAGAACATTCTCGTTGTTTGAACTCCGTTTATGGCGAAAAAACCTGGAAAACTCAGGAAAGTCGGTATTCCAAAAGTTTTATCATGAAGTGATATCTAGTTTCCTCGGGGGAAGGTATAAGTTTGCCCCACATTTCCAGCTTTTTCTCCAGTCCAAACGTAGGTAAGGACTCAGTTAATCCCCGCCCCTAAATTACAACCAGCATCTAATTGGTTCTTGAAAACGCACGTCAGCGCGACGCGAGTGACGAAAATTAGATATTTTCCGACTGGGGAGAAGCAGCGAAATAGCTCGGCCTACATTTACGCCCCCCCCCTTTGTATTTTGAAAGGGGGACTGTGACTATGTCGCGCGAATACTTGGGCATCTTATACCTTCTTGTCTTTCTTCAGTCGAATTAAAAAAAGTTTCGAAGGTTGACAGAACAGCTCCTCTATAGCGATCTAATTCAACGGCATAAGGATTTAGTCTGTGCTATGTTTAGGACCTATCAAATCTAATTTCTCCAAATCTTTGGGATTCATTGAACCAATCACGAATTTATAAACGTTCTCGACGTCAATTGCGCGATGAGCCAATGAATGCGCCGTACGACATTCAAAATTAGGAGGGAAAATCGTTATTGCTTGAATACAAACTGACCTAGGATAATGACAATGTACCTCGTTATGATAAGCAACAACTAAATTGGTAATGGGTGATAAACGTTAAGTACCTATTGAAAACAATGTTCAAGAATTTTAGCCCCGGAGGTTTTTTGTGTATTCGACTAAAGTCGATGTTTTACCGGTTCTAGCATAAGGAACAATTTTAACGATTTGATTTGGAGCTAGTTTGTGGTTTATGATACGGATCTGTTGATTGGTTAGAAGCGTTCTCCCATCTCTAATGCATTGAAATTCATAATATATTTATGGGGTAATTTGCAGACTCGGTAACTAGGTATGTCGATGCGTCAGACAATGTCATAATTGTGAACAGATTACGATCTCATCTTACAAGATTTGTAGCTTTACCCTCGCGTAGAACTACACCCACTTAGCCTTTTTACATATACAAAGATTTGATTGGATGGGGATAATAGACCTTTTCAACGTAAAAAGGGGTTTGCCAAATTACCAACCCTCGCGATCGGGACGTACAAGCCATCAGTCTCCGCGCACTCTCATGATACATAGAAACTAAAGCGCAGACGCCAAAAAGCAAGATGGAAGGCAAATTTACCCCCAGTCTTTTCACTTCAATACCCCTAGTCCTAAGACAACAAGTTAAAATACCCGTATTTATCAATGCATTGCTGTCCAATATTACTCCGTCTCGCAAATTGCTTACCTTTCTGGGTTCCAAACCACGAATCTTCGTAATGATATAAGGCATAATACAGCCTATAATTAATGCTAAAATCGATTGAGAATTTCATTTCAGGTTAAATTTACCCCAGAAATAAAAATTGTAATCTTACCCTTTCCCGACTTTGTGTTTCAACGTGGCGAAATAATAAATGCACGCCAAGTAATAGAAGCATTCCAATAGGTCATTTAGATAACAGGAAGACTTTGAGTGCGTTAGTAGTTTTAATATTCTGCTTATATCCTCAAAGGTTTCTTATATCGCTACAATAGCCGCGACAATCTCTTTAGGATTGAGGTCATTGTCTGATTCGACCTCTGAGAACTGCTATTAAACAAGCGTTTGTAACGAGGTAAAATATACTAATGGTACTAGGGCTAATAATAATAATAATAATAATAATAATAATAATAATAGACTTTTATTATGGATCAATCTTTAAGTCGAAACTTGTTTGCAAAGATGTCCAGAGGGACTTAAGTTAAAAATAAAGTGGTGTAGTATAACGAGAATAAATAGTAAATATATGAATATATAAATATATAAAAGTGGTATAAAATCACTAGGTGTTAGAGTTCGATCAACCTTGGTTCGATGATGTATGTAGTTAAGATGGTCATTGGTTAAGATAGAGTCTTGTTTATGTATCCTTTGATTCTGTTTTAAAGAGAGTTATTGACGTTAGTGATTTCATATTATTATCGAGGGAGTTCCATTGCGAGACTCCATTAAATTTGGTACTTTTGGTTCGGAATCTCGTTGTGAAAGATTCCACGAAAAGGTTATTCGTATTTCTGGTTCGATGATTGTGTTCTGGTTCAGAGAACCAGTTTAGGACACTCGGTGGAGCTTGGTTATGTTTTATGCGGTACATGAAGGCTAATAAATTCTATAGGTACGTCTGTCTTGGAGAGTCTATCTTCGAGTTTTCTACGGCACGTGTAGCGGAAGAGTATTTAGCAGTCTTCGTAATCAATTTTGCACTAGATATGAATAGGGAGTGTAATTTGTTGAGGTTTCTTTTGGTAGTATGCGAGTAGAAGATGTTACCGTAGTCGAATATTGGCCTAATACATGCATTATATATCAATCTTAGCGTGTCTGAGTCAAGGTATGTTTGAAAAGGTCTTATCAGCCATAGTCTTGTTCGTACTTTTTCATAACGTATGTGATTTGTTCGTCCCAATTCAGTTGGTCGTCTATCCAGAGTCCCAGATATTTATATTGTCTTGTTCTAGATATTTTCGTGTTGTACATGTCGGTGATGGGTTCTGTGCTAAGTCTCATGCTTCTTGTTGGAGCAAAAATCATGTATTTAGTTTTGTCAAAGTTAATGACAAGCCCTCTTGATATTAGTGAGGTGTTTAAGTTTGTGATGTCCTCTTCAGCCTTCTTTATGAGGTGGTCAACGTTTGCATCTGCTCCTTGGATTACGGTATTATCAGCGTACTCGAGTGCTGTAGTATGTTTTAAGGACTTGTGAATCTGTGAAGTATAGGCGTTGAAAAGTAATGGTCCCAGCACACTGGATATAAGGATATGCACTACTTTCTTACTAGTTAACTATTATCCTCATTACAAAAAGAATTAAAACTATCCGGGCACTCGCTAACCGTGCATTATTGAGGGTTGCGAGAAACATACGAATGGTGTCTAGGGGAATTTAACTATTTAACTTAAGGTCCGAAATACTGTCTAGGGGAAAATTATACGAAAGTAGGGTGAAAGTAATAGAGGTTATTGAGATTGGCCAAAAAACAAATAATTTAATAACATTCTATTAATCATTTAACACTCATACTACCCCCTAACGTTAGGTAAACTACTAACTAAAGTTACTTAAACACTACTAATATTTAGATAAACTAATAATAATCAAATACTACTATTTATACACATTGCTGAATAATTTAAAACATGCAACTTAAACATAATGGATACGAGGGCGTTAATTTAACGCTTAGTATAGATACCAAATGGTTTAAAAGTACTTATCGAACTTTGTCACAGAGAGACGTCCTTTTCAACTGGATCTATTGTTCTTCGCGTCAGTTCCTTTTCTTTTAGTTTTGGACTTTGTACGTGATTGTTCAAACGCGCGCGCGCGCGCGATAGTTTACGCGCACCAACAACGGGGCACATATAACACGGCCGGATTACTAATGAATACCGCGGCAACCGATGTTTGTATCAAACGAACTTGGTAATGGTCGCCAATGGACGGGAGGCGCTCCGGATCTGGTAACGGCCGGACTTGGTAATTTTAGCGTCGAGGACGAGGGGTATTCAGGTGGCACGACGGGTTTTGGTTCGGTGACGCCGATCGCTTAGGTTTCTTGTTCGGCTAAGTATCAGGACTACTTCCCGGAGTAGGGGTCAGGGCTCGTTCTCCTCGTGGTCTTCCTTTCCTCCGTACAGCTCCGGCTGGAAGCTCATCATAGTCCGTCCCGTCTCGTCCGTCCGCTCCGCTTACCAGGTCTTATCAAGTGTGTAGACAATGGGGCTCACAACCCTTTTATAGTAATTTCGTGTCTTCAGAGAGCGTTCTGAGGACCAATCATTATGCGTCTTTTTAGGGTATTGGCGCACGAGGGGAACCAATCAATGCTGGTCTTTTGCCCGTTGAAGAACCAATCATTGTTAGTCTTTTGCCCTTTTTCTTAAGAGGGACACGATCCCTGGGTACGCACACGTGTTGTTCGTTTCTTACAATTTATTACAAATAACGCGACAAACACTATAAATACCATGACACAAATAAAGAAGTAATGCACTAGGCTTGGCCAGCCTCAAAATTTTCCATTATATTTTCTTTCTCAACGGGGTAGGGGTTTTACGGAATTAGGTCGGATGTCTCTTGCCACCACCAAATATGCATAGTCATCCCAATTAGGCCCAAGGTGACTGTGCACGGTCACCTTACTTTGTTTCCGACCAGCTGTATCAAACAGGATTACTGAAATAACCAATGCAACTTGAAGGGTCAAGGTTCAACAAACTTTTACCAAGAGGTTTTTTCCATTGATCCTCCAAAAAAGCATCTAAAACCCAGGAGGCCTAAATAATTCCTTACACGTTAACGCTCCAGGGTATTTGCGGTGATTTTGAACATAACCCATCATTTCTACGTTAGTTTCACGTTCGGCTCGAGTATTTTTCTTTTCAAAAATAGCGATATCTTGAATGATTCCAAAAATAAGTTCTTCTGGGCGAAAAAGTTCGAGATCCTCTAAATACAGGATTACTATTATTTTAACATGCTGGGCTTCCACCAAAGGTTCACGCAGATGCGCATTTTCTTATTCCTTTACGTGAATCAATCGCCATATATACCCTAAATTTACAAAAGTTCTGAAATAGGTGTTCGCTAAAAGTGAAACGATAACAATAACTATGTTTAAAATTATTTTAGGAATAAAGTTTCTTAAATCGACGTATGTATAGTTAATATAAAATACTGAAGAATAAAATAATTAATATCAGTTATATTTACTTAATTGTTTAAGATAAACTTCTTTCTTTGAAGTGACACAAGTGAGAGTTTATATAGATTCTATATAAACTCTCACTTATGTATATATTATAGAACGAGTAATGAAGATTGCATCTGAATCCAAACACACTACGCATATCAAAGTTAATATAGAACGAGTAATGAAGATTGCATCTGAATCGAACACCATAAGCGTATCAAAGTTAATATAAAGCGAGTACGATGAAAAGATCTCTTACAAAACGATAACAATTTCTTTTTGCAGAATTGTAAATGAAAATATTTTAAATATGTTTCGGCATAACGATTCTTTTAGTAGTTGTGTAGCCATCTAAAATTCACCTGGTTTAACCAATTTTCCTATGGAGATTAACATGGGGTTTTTCGTGATATTTAACCACCTCTAACTGAAAAACTAGTGCGAAGTTACTTTTCGGAATACTCTTAATTTAACAATTAAGTATTCAGGGTGTGCGATCGGCTAGTCTAATCAGACAAAATTAAGTCTAAGTATGTTAATTTTAGTTAATTACGGAAGTACGGCGCTTGAGTTAAACGTCAGGTTAACCTGTTAGCGTGCTGATACCAATTTCTTCAATTTTCAACCAGATTGAGAGCAAGGGAGGGCCTATCTTTGTGCCTGATAACAAGTTAAGTTGACATTTTCAGTTTGCTTCATTCTGTGGAAGTTGAACCTATAGCGCGAGCAGCCTGCGTCCGCGAGTCGCGTGATTCAGGAGGCTATGATCTTAAGAACTTGTTTTGAGCAGTCGACGCTTGTTTAGTACTTTCCGAGCTTGAACAACATTATTTGGATTTTCTAACTAACTATAACACCCTTAGAAACAAATACTTTGTTATCAGGTCGAATTTTCGTCTAAAAAGTAATTCAGGTAAATAATTATAGTTAATAGAGGTTTTTATATCGTTTGAAAAACGTTTTTCGACGTTCTTTACGGCCAAGGCTTAGTAAGTCTGTAAAGACTGTAATATAGTCTTTATAGTGTCATTCCTCTTTTAAGATTATAAAAAAAGCTAATTTCCAGCTCCTTTTTGGTATTCTGTTGTCTGTAGTCTGCTTCGTTTCCGGCTAGAAACATATCCTAGATTTTACCGAATTTACGGGGCCCTTCCAATTTGAAGTAAAAATGTTATATCTATTCAATTTCTTAGCGTGTTGATACTTGAAATAGAGTGTTTTCACCTTGTGAAAAGTTAGAAAACTTCAAAATACTACTGGAATGATGACAACAAGTGTAATGCGTTTTCGCTAGGGAAGTTAAACGAGTGGTGTTTACGTTAGGTCAGTTAATTCAACATTCCCATAAGAGGTATACAGTGTTTCATCATTTGTTAATCCCACTAAAATTCGACTAATTTGAAGGTGTGTGATATAATTCCTGAAACTCAACCAACGCATCATCATTCGTTAAAACAATTTTTAATCCTAATGATGTTACGTAATCATTCTTTAAACTATTTGTTACCAACAGTGGATTGTTTAATCCATAAATATAAGTACCAGTGGTGCTGGTTAATCCAGGAGGACAGTGTCGTTATGTAATTTTATTAGTCAAATAATTTTCATGTTTACATCAGCGGAGATTTTTCCAACGTAACCACGTGGGAGTCAAAGAGTTACGCTGTTCGCCAATCGGTTACACCCTATTTCCACAGTCCACTTTGCCGTTCGTTTATTTGTCTAAATTGCTATGAATTATTTACGCGTTCGATGTAATTACTGACATAAAAGCCAAACTACAGAATAACATCATTCATTAACTTATTTCATAGATGTTCTTTCAAATTTAGCAAGGGTATGATAAAAATTGAACGCAATGTGTTCGAATAATCAAAAACTCCTCTAAACATTACAATAAATGTCAATTATTTATTCAAACTCTTTTTATAACCTAAATAAACACTGTCGAAACATAATTTAGCTTTAATTTAAACTTAATTAAAAATAATTAAAGTGAAATTAAACCAAAAATATGCATTTTTCTGGATAAAAACTATTTAAATAAGATTAAAACTACCCAAGCCGTTGGTAAAGCCAAATGTTTTCTATTTCACGCTTAACTTAATTTAAATTATCTTTACAGTACATTAATAGGGGCGAAATTCTCAAGTTTAGGGTAAAATAAGAATCAAAAGCTCCTCAAAATGCAATTATGGTTAGTTATTTATTGAAACTCATTTTATAACCTAAATGGACTCTATCGAAACACAATACTACGTTATTTTAACTTAATTAAGTATAATTAACGTGAAATTGAACCAAAAATAAATATACACACAAAAAAAATTGAGTGTTTCTTTGGAGTGAAAATGGTGTACTTTTCAAATACACCTATATAACGCCTAACATTTTCACATGAATAAGAAAAACGGTGTTATATTGGTATTTTAAAGGTGACCATTATCTTCGAAAAAAAAGCTTAGTTAATAAAGGTGTAAAATCCATCTGGAATTACTCCTTTTTATCGGAAGGGTGTTATAAGGGTAGATCTCAGACTTTAAATTTTATAAACTGCTAATTTTAGCACAATTCTCAAATTTTTCATTGCTATATAGTTAAACTGTCTCATACAATAACGCGAGAGGCGAGAGAACAATTTCTTATTTTTTTATTGATTTATGATTATGATTAATATTAATATGAAATAGTTTTGTGGATAATTAATATTTAGTGAAATGAAAGTTTTAAAAGAGTGTAATTTAAGAAAACACTTTTTTACAAATTAAAAACACCCAAAATAGAGTTTCTTCGCCTTGAGTTTATCCGGACAATTTAAGGTGTAAATTCGGTAATAAAAACCTTCAAAACACCGTTTGAAATTAAACGTGGAAATTAAATAATAATACTGCGCGTTTGTTTCTAAAATGAGATCTTCCGTATATGTTTTAATTTTGAAGTCAATCCAAAGATTATTAAGTCAAGGAAAAAGACTTAATTGTTCGTATTAAATTAATTATAACAGCATGAGTAAAACGTATGGAATTGGTGATCAGGTGGTATGGTAGCTTTATAAAATCTGCTCAATGTGTTATGTTACGCATTCTTAAAAGCGTTACGCGGCATTCTTAAAAGCGTTACGCGACACTCTTAAAAGCGTTACGCGACACTCTTAAAAGCGTTACGCGACACTCTTAAAAGCGTTACGCGACACTCTTAAAAGCGTTACGCGACACTCTTAAAAGCGTTACGCGACACTCTTAAAAGCGTTACGCGACACTCTTAAAAGCGTTACGCGACACTCTTAAAGTTGTTATGCGACAAGCTTAAAAGTGTTATTTTAAGCTCGCAAAGGTGCTGAGACGCATCCTGTAAGGAATTGCACAACACACATAAAAGAGTAACAATTATCTTTTAGTACGAAAGACGAGTTGATAAGGTGTTAAACTGCATCTCTGTTGAACAATTTCCATTCTTATTTTCGACACCCATTGTTCAAATAAGTGTGTTTAAATCCTTTCAGCTTAATATCTAATGAACAGTTTCGAAGTCCACCTTATTTGACATTACCCATAAAGTTCTATAATAATTATTTGTTTTGACGCATTGCGTCCCGGGTTTAACATTTTTAATCCAATCAAACAAGGTTAATTTATCGTTAAGTGCTCACGACGCCTACACTCTGCGTATACGGTCCAAAGTATTGGTTATCGTTTGAATTAATAGTTTAGAAAACCCATATAATAACAAAAAATTTTCTGCACTAAAAGTTCGTGATTCTGCGGATAAAAATATGAACTACAGACAAACCTTTCATTAAAAATCCATAAATATCTCAACAATTTACTGGAACATGTTTATTTACCATAATTTAAATATAAATTTGTCTTTTTAAGCATCATGTTACAATAATAACAAAGGATATGTTATGGATTATGGCTAATTTCACCTTTCCCTTATATTTAGATAAGCCTTCAAATCGTTAAACAATGTAACACTTTGCAACTCTGTTATTATGAGAGAAATTTTAGCAATGGACACTTTCGTTAAGTGTAGTGTTTTGGGGCAATTTACCACTTTTCGAAAACCGCCTAAGTTGTGGAAGTTTGGTCGAATGGGACCTCCCAATTATGGTTTCGGTCCGTGTGAAATGTGGACCCATAAAAACTACTGTTAAAGGTGTTAAAAAACACTAAATATTTGTGTGTGTACAGTGAAAAGTATATATAGCACCTTTATTGAGAGTAACACGATGTGGTAAAAGTGTCAAACTGAATTAGAATCACGCTGTGTAATACAGCCTTCCTACAATATTTCACGCCTTTTCTGCACTATTTCACACTTCAGTAGTTCAAATTCACGCGATTTGAAGAATATTGGAAGAACATACCAACACTTAAAGAACACCTTTTAAAAATATTGTTATTAAAAGGTGTAAGAAATAGCTCAATGAAGTGTAATAAATGTGTCAGTGGGTAATATTTTTAAGATGCAGTGTTAAAAATGGTCCATTTAACACTTTCAGAGGTGTTGTTTTACAACTTTAAATTAAGACCAAAGGTGCTAAATCACACCTTTTGTTTTTCTTTTCTGCACTATTTCACACTTCAATAAAAAATTGACGCCTTTTGAAGAATATTAGAAGAACATACAGACACTTTAAGAACACATTTTAAAAATATGGTTCTTAAAAGGTGTAAGATAAAGCTTTATAAGGTGTAATAAATGTGTCGGGGGAAAATATTTTTAAGACGCAAAGTGTTGAAAATGGGCTATTTAAAACTTTCAGAGGCGTTATTTAACCACATTAATGGTGTTGTTTTTGGACCCGTCAAAATTAAGACAAAAGGTGCTAAATCACACCTTTGATTTTAAGAGTGTATCTGGATAAAAACTGAAATATTTTACAAATAAACTATTTAAATAAGATTAAAACTACCCAAGCCGTTGGTAAAGCCAAATGTTTTCTATTTCACGCTTACTTTAATTTCAATTTTAATTAAAGTACTTTAATAGGCGCGAAATCCAAAAGTTTAGGGTAAATAGATAAAGTTCGGCAAGAATCAAAAACGACACCAAACATTTCAGCCTGTTAAGAGTTAACTACCGCCTTAAGACTGACAGATATTATACAAAAATGTCCTGGTTTGAATCAAGGCCGAAAAACAAACGATATGAGTGAGGTTTATCAATTGACTGAAGTTCCGATATTGAAATTTTTCTTCAAATATTATTATTATTAATTTAATCCTTAATCACAATTTATTTCTATCAACTGATTTTACTGTTAATCGATTTATTCCCTCTAAATTTATTCAAAAAATTGCATATCTACGCTTTTTAAAGAACAATTCCGAAAACATTTTATCATGAAATTATTTTGAAGGGATTTCGTATCGGTGTTCACTAACATGTAAGCACCTTGACGGACATAGTTTTAAATGTTAGTGGCTTGACAATTAATCTTCAAGTTTGCACCACTAGTAGTCTTTTCAACGGTTACAGTTTGCTGAGAAGACGGATATTCGATAAAATATGATAAAGCGAATTTATTTTGCACGGACTAATTAATAAAATAATGCCCTTTACTTAAGACATAGGAACAACGTTTGTCCCATGTGGTTTCTTTTAGTAGGTAGCGCTTCTTTCATGGACTGGAAAAATATTATTTAGGCATAACCAAGTTTAGGGAAAAGATTCTATAAAAAGGAAAACTTCTCAGTACCAATGATATTTATATTCTTTTCCTTCGGAATGAATACATAAACCACTCTATTCTAAACGAGTTATGTGAAGGTGGGCGCGCTAAAGCTCGCCCCTTCCAAAATTTTCATAGTATATAAAATTTTGCCATCATCAGTGCTTGGAAAGTATGGGTTATCAGAGCCGTCTCAAAACACGCGGTCAGATCCAAATCTTTCCACATTGTAAACGGTACTGGACTCTCTGGACTTGCCTGCCAACCTTAATAATCTATGACAACAAAACATATTCGTTTACATGAAGGAGAATGACTTAACACCCTCTAGCGTCGGTCACTAAGTGTGATCGGTATACACGGCGTTACATTTGAAAGTGATTTTGCGTTATCTTAAAACGTTACCCTTGACAGTGCTAAAATTATTACGCGTGATCCATAACCGGTGAACAAGAAGCGCCTACAACGTAGCAAGAAATGGCGACATTTCAAATTTTGGATGAGTTATGACCAAGAAACTCTAGTAATGAGGCAAAAGTTCCTTGATAGTGATATCCAAGGTTAAATGCATAAATTCGCGCATCACCCTAATTTTTCCATCCGCTATAAAAAGTTAACATTTTCTTTTCGAATTATGTCAAAGATTGTTTGCTCTTTTTAGGGAGTCAGCAGGTTTTTTCAAATATTCATTATTGATCCCTCAATACGTATTCCCTTCAAAATAATTAATTTCATGATAAAATGTTTTCGGAAAATGAATTAGTTCTTGAAAAAGCGTAGATATGCAATTTTTTGAATAAATTTAGAGTAAATTAATCGATTAACAGTAAAATCAGTTGATACAAATAAATTGTGATTAAGGATTAAATTAATAAAAGTAAAAAGTAAAGAAAAATTGCAATATCGGAACTTCAGTCAATTGATAAACCTCACTCATATCGTTTGTTTTTCGGCCTTTGTTCAAACCAAGACATTTTTGTATAATACAGTTTTGAACTAAAATTGCGTGCACACAATAAAATTTACTTGGTGGAAACGCAGCTCCTGGCCCATTGGGCCGAATCCCATTGAACCGTATGTCCCATTAAACCGAATCCCGTTGAACAGAATATAGCCAAAATGCGGTGTTTTTATTATCTTAAGATTTAAGTGCTATTTAACGATATATTTTTATTCTGAGAGAGCGGAAGCTCTCTTAGATAAGACTTCATACTGCCCTTAATGTATAAGGGTGGTTTTTTGATTGGATGTAGCTTTTTTGTATTACGTTTACTGTTTTGAAAATATACCCCAGAACTACAATTTGGGCCCTTAATGTGTGGTTAAAATTTCAAAAAGATCCATCCATTAGTTTTTTTATAAAGAATAAAGTTGCTAAGGGTGGTTTTCATTTCCATAAAATTTTTCAGACATTTTTATGAAAAACAGGAATTTTTCCCATAGAAATAACATGGGAAATTTTTTGAAAAGAACCGTCCGGTTAATCCGATGTTAGAAAAACTATACGTTTGTTAGTTTTGGGAACGGTCTTAAATGAAATGTAGAACATTTCTCATTCCGCTGAAAGAAGGCGAAACGGGCAAGGACCCAAGAATTGTCTTCTTCCTTGAGTTCCATACAGACAGATACCGTGGCAACTGGCAACACCCCTTTCAGGGAGAGGGAATCCATATTTAATTTTTCAGCTTATTTTCCCTAAAGTAATTATAATGTACAATAATACTATTTTAAAGCTTACAACCAGCTCTAAACGATGATAATAAGAAAAAAGTATAATTCAAATTTTTTATTTGGAAAACTCAGTTAAACTGTAAATGTTAGAGTTAAGTTTTTAAGTTTTTTTATTTTGACTAAATTAAATTGATTGTGATTAAAGATAGGTGTTTGGCGTACAATAATTAAATGTAGTATGGCTCTTTCTCTAACGAATGAGCCATATTTCAGCATTCTGAGAAACGTTTGTGAATAGATATGTCAAGAGAGCCTGACAAGACAAATTTGATTTAAGGGGGGATGAAACGGGGGAAGCACCACTCGGATTACTGGGGACTTTTGGTATTTTGATGAGGTCATCATATACTAGCATTGTGCAAAAATTCAGCTTTCTCCTAATTTATTCAAGGTTATTGTCTAGATTCCCTGGACTAATGGTATTAATTTTGGTTTATTTCAAATATGTACCACAGCTAAGTCGCATAGAAGTAATAAACATTAAGTCAGCAATCAACCGTAGAGCTCTACTCACAAGGATTTGTTGCAAGTTTGAAGAACTCAGTGCCAACACCCGGGATCAAACGAAATAAATTAATTTTATTTTAAATAGAATTTTAACATTTTAAAAAGAATTTTAACGGTACTTAAAAACACATTAAATCTTGAAAATTCCCCCCCCCTTTGTATGAATTAAAAAATTGGTATGCAGATAGACAAGATTTAAATGATAAATAAAAAGTGATATATGGATTTTAATGATTTTCGCAAAATCTTTTATTTATTATTTTTAGGGAATAAAATAAATGATTTTTACAAAATGAAATTATGATTTTTAAAAAATGATATATTTATTATTTTTAGATAAGTCATGATTTTAAAAAAAGAAAATAATGATTTTTACAAAAAAAATTATTTATGTTACTTACATAAAAAAAAGAAAAAATCTACATAAAAAAGAGAAAAGAAAATTGTGATGATGCTATATGAAACAAGATGACAAAATTATACTCTAATAACAATGCTATTGGAACACAGGAAATTAATTTAACTATACAATACGGGCAGAAAAGCAAGTAACAAATACATTATAAGGCTACTTTAAATTTGAATTTTCGTACGTTTCAAGCAACAGGTCCCTTCATTGGCGCTATAACACCTTGACTAATATATTATCTATAACCCACCAATTTAACTTGGAAACTACAAGCATGGAGGATTCCAACCATTAACACAGGGAAACCAAGCCACTAAGAGTTTCAAATCGTCTTTTATTTTACACTCTTTTGCGTGGTGTCCTTGTGCAAATGGTATGAATCCTCCTTGCGTGTAAACTATGTATATTTTGCTCATATTTATAGGGCGCCAATGTAAGTTCCTTATGATTAAGGAACTATAGATAGTTTTCACACATGGAGGATTCATACCATTTACACCAGGAAGCCAGGCTACCTGGAGGACAAAAGCAGACAGGTTTTTGTCCTCCAGGTAGCCGGGCCTCCTGTAGTAAATGGTTTGAATTCTCCATGTTTGAAAACTATCTATATTTTGTCATTAATTATATTTGTTTCCAAATTTTACCATGTTATATGGTATTCATGTCTAACACATTAAAACTGTTAACATTTTTTCCTGTGCCCCGGGTTTAATATAATTCATCACATTTTTGTAATAACTTTAATTGTTTATCTTACTTACAAAATAAAAATTAAACTGTCACTGGCTCATTCTTTTTATCGTCATCGATTTCGATATCGATGACGACATCTTGTGGGGGCTTTGGTTGCGCCCCCTCACCGACTTCCATGCCATCAGGCGTTTTCTCCTCCTTTTTTTCTTTTCCAATAATATAAATAGGCTATTAACTATCTTTAATGAATTTAGACTATCTGCTTGTTTGTTAAGCCATTCATTTGGTTTAACAATTATTACACACATGGAGGATTCATACCATTACACCAGAAAGTAGGTGTAAATGGAGAGTTTCGCGGGCAACAGCCACCCCAGCCACTTTGGCTTGCGCACCTTGTTTTTTGATAACAAGTGTTTTTACGGTGACGTTATTCGGATGGGGTGAGGGTTTAAAGGTCGAGTGTTTTGTTTTCGAAATGAATGGGGAAATTCCATGAGGTAATTATAACGCGAACCAAAACCAGAAGTAACGCATGTGACTATGACGTGTCGGGAAATCCGCGTTACGATGACGTGGGGTAGATAAGAATCAGTATAAAACCTGCTAACCGCGGGTCGGAAGATCATTCGTCTCCCGGAAAAGGATCGAGAAAGATTTTTTCACCATGTAAGTCGCTTATTTTTTTACTTTCGAAGTTTGGAAGAGATTTTTTTTTAAATCTTGACGTTTAGGTGGGGTACGATTAGGGTTTATCGACGGGACTTCCGGTATTACTTTGTCGCAAACGGAATTCGAAGAACTTTGGAATAATAGAAATGCAATCACGTCGTTTTTGAAGAACGAAGAGACCTCCCCAATTTCTTCGTTTCTAGGAGATTCTTTCAAACGCGTCGAAACAAGCGAGTATCGAAGTCAGCTGTCGTAGATATTCGAGAAATGATCCCTGGAACCGGGTCGAGTTACGGGACGTACTTGCCGACTAAGAAAGGGTTCAACGCCAATTTCGAGGTGTGGGAATCCCTGCTAAATCAGTGTGAGCGTATTATAGTATTTTTGAGCGAGTCCGAAAGGATTTACAAAGTAATTCAACGAAACGTTATGTCGCAACTGAGAAAAATTATAAAAGAAATAACATGCACCGGGTGCGAAGTCGATCACTCATCTCAACTGAAACATCAGTGTTTACACCCGCACTGGTCGTCTCGAGTAAGGGAAAAGTACTTCGACGCCGTGAAAAACATCAATTATCACGAGGTGCACGATGAATTCTTAAATAAAATATTTCTAAGCGTGAATTTTTGTAAGGGTATGCTAAACGATATTATTTGTAACTCGAAAGAAAATTTATTATAAATGAAATAAATGAAAAGAAAACGATAACATTTGTGGTATTGATTCTGAACAAACCGGTCGTTCAATATGAGTGACGTCGATATAAGGCTACATCATCCATTGAACGGAATTATCTCCGGAGCTACCCAATCGGGGAAATCAGTCTTCGTCGCTAAGTTAAGAAAGCAAATTAATGTTTGCGTCGTTCCACCACCGGAAAGAATTATTTGGTGTTATACGGAATATCAGGCCGATTTATTTAATAACGTATTACAACATACACCTTCGGTGGAGTTTTATCAGGGACTCTTAGATACGGAAACACTCGACCCGAATTATCGAAATTTCGTTATTTTGGATGACTTATTGTGCGAGATAGCGAATAACCAGGAAATGACTAACTTGTTTTGTAGGGGCACTCATCATCGGAATTCGTCTTTATTTTTAATTATGCAAAATTTATATTATCCGGGGAAACAAATTAGAACGATGAATTTAAATTCGCATTATTTAGTTATTTTCAAATCTCCTCGAGATCAGTCAGCGATCATTCAAATTGCGAAACAAATATCTCCGGGAAATAGTAAATACGTTACGGACGCGTTTAGACAAGCCGTAGCTCGACCATACGGTTATCTGTTTGTCGACTTAAAACCGAACACACTCGATAATTACAGACTACGATCGGGGGTTTTACCAGGGGAAGAACACGCCATTTACTTCCCCAAATAAGTCGTTAAGATATGTATATAAATCACTCAACAATTCTTCTGTGATCCATTTCGTTCTGAGCTCTTGACGAGACCCGTTCAAAACTTGAGTAAGAGAATGATAAAAGTGTTTGTTTTTAAGAGCGTTGTAGTAAAGAAACGGTTCTTTTATTTAGTATTTTAGAATGCCCGACTTATCGAAGCCAATTTTTTACGCGCTCGGGGTCAATGGATTGTAAAAGAAATCGCCTTAGTAGTTTCGGAAACGGGCGAGAGTTGGGTCTGGACAATAAAGCCGCCGTATCCATTTAGGGAACCATCGCTCAAGGATAAAAGGCAATGCGTGTGGTTAACCAGAAACATTTGCGATTTGCGGTGGAGTGAAGGCGATCATGATTATTTTAAGCAAAACGAGATCATCGACGTATCTTGCAGAAGGCTTCGACGTTTTTTACGAAAGGATTAGAAAAGTCGCAGTTTTTTTCCAGGTACCTGAACGCGAATGTAATTAACATTGAAGAGTACGGGTGTCCGAAACTTTCGGCAATCAAGCTCAAAACAGATACGTGTGGCACGTTCCATCAAGACTACGACACTTGTCCACTCGTGAAAGCTCATAAAACCGCGAAATGGTTTGCCCAAAGAAATTGTGTCAACACGTGAATTTTCTCAAATTTTTGACCTCGTGCAACCCTCGTGAAACGATAGCCGCCATTAAATTCGCTTCTCAAAATGAACTATTAACCTTAATCGAATGTTGTATAAATGTATTGCGAGGTAACGTGAAATTGTCAGAAACGGAAAAGACTCCATTAAAGAAACACTGTTCGGTATTACGTCAACTGTCCAGGAAGTTAGCTACCGCGAGAAGAAGGGAAATTCTCAGGCAAAAAGGCGGTTTCCTTCCTTTTTTAATTCCAGGAATTCTATCGATTCTCAGTTCGGCGGCTGGAGCCGCCATTAGTAAAGCTATTAAGAACTAAACCATGGCCAAGAAGATGATTTTAGTACCGGAGGACGTTTTGAAAAGACTTCAATCAAATTCCCGGGTAACGTCTGGAAAAATCTCATAAAACCGATTGTAGATACAACGCTCGAACTGAAAAATGATCCTAGCGAGGTTATGAATCGACGAAATTTACATTACACCAACAAAATAAGGATTTATACCCACAAATTACAAAAACGAATAAATCGAAACGTTAACGGAATATTAACAAATTAAAGACTAAAAATTGGGAAAGCGATATAGCTGCGGTAATCCCGTCCTATATTCTTAGCCAAGCGATGACTTTGTATAAGTTTCTAGCACGTTCACCTGGCTTCGAGGTCACGGAAGAGGGCGAATTAATCTATCGCGGACGTCCCATAAACGGTTCTCATATCATAGATTTATTAATTTACGCAGTACCGGGTTCTAAAAAGAGTAAGAAGCCCGTAGGAGCGGACGAATTTTACGAGTACCTGACTAGTGTAAACGTTCCTTGTTCTTAGTACAAATCATCGAACGTTCGTACTCGCCAGTCAACGCGTTACAAAAGTGAAACGAAAAAGATCGATAATGATGACGAATATACTAACGCGGAAGATGATGGAATTATGGCCGGAGAAGGGTTTAAAAAATGGATTGTTTTGTATCGCGCAAACGCCTCTGCAAAAAGAAGCGTATATCGCCGATATAAACACGAATGAAAAGCTTTTTCTGACCGTAGCGGTAATTCAATCAAATCCTTCCCTGCGTAATATCGCTAAAATTAATTTAAATTCTCTTTGGGGTCGCATGGCTCTGAATACGGGAAAGATTCGCAGCATCTTTATCAACAATTATTACGAATTGATACGATACGCGAGCGATTACACTCTGGAATTAGTCGACTTACGGCCAGTTACGGAGTCGATCGCTCTCTTATCGTACAAAGCCAAAAGCGATTACGTTTCGGACTATAAACTGGGGTCGGCGATCGTGGGTAGCTTTGTCTCGTGCTACGGGCGACTCGAATTGAACAAGGTGCAGCCTTGTATTGTGACACCGACTCCATAATCTACCGCCATCTACCGGGAGAGTTTGACATTCCGACTGGCAATTGTATTGGTTGCTGGGCGGACGAACTCGGCGGTGATTATATAACTTCCTTTTGTAGTACCGGTGCCAAAAGTTACTCGTTTCGCACTAGCAAAGGAAAAGAAGTCAAAAAATTAAAGGGTTAACCCTAAATCGAGAAAATTTGGAAAAACTTGACTTTGAAACCTTTGAAAGTGTGGCGATGAACCCTGAAAAGGAAGTTACAGTCAATGTCCCTTTTAATTTTAAACGGGACAAATACAAGCTGCAGCTAGAGGACGTTAAAATTACCAAAAAATTCCGCCAAACCTCGAATAAGAGATTGTTGAACGCCGATTTGCGAACCAGTCGTCCGTATGGTTTCAAAGAGGCAACACCTGCTTCAACATCTCTTTCGCATGAATTACGAGGCTAGGCGGAGACATACTTTTGAGGGCTTGTGGGAATCTTGCGTTCCTATCGAAGCCTTGGCCAAAGACGGTTTCTATCTTGCAGATGTAGAAACACAGACGACGCGCTGCGCCTTTTGCGGTATTGCCTTGTACCAGTGGCGTTGCACGGACCATCCATCCAGGGAACATCGCAAGCACAGTCCATCGTGTCCGATGGTTTCCAGGAAACCGTGCAACAACAAACCACTGCGTCAGGGGTTTCCCGACTTCCCGACCAGCGAGGGCACGGATGTTTGCGACCATCTGGTCCAAACATGCCCAACTTCCAGAGAAGAGCGGTCGGGAAACGAAAAAGTGCGCGTGCGCATCCATCCGTCGTGTTTGCTACTGTAGTGCGTGTTTACATCCTACCCTCCGAGTCGCGCGTGAATTTTGACCTCCTGAATGCCCAACGCTTCCGCCAGCGTTGTCTGGAAATGGAGAAGAAACTTTTTAAAAACAATTAATTAATAGGGGTTTTTGGGTAAAAGGGTTTTTTGTTTATTTTGTGTTTTTTTTTAATTCTGCTTAAATGTGTAAGGGTTTGTTTTGGATTTTTGGGTCTATTTTGTTTTAATTATTTGATTATTGTTATGTTTTATTAAATATATTTTTTGTTTATATATAATATGTGTTACAAAATAAAAATGTTTATTAATTGAAATGAATCCGACCGAGTCAGTCACGCATTCTTTAAAGTTCCAAACACCCGCCCAGTTTCTAATCGTGGGGCCGACGCAAGCGGGCAAAAGCAGCCTTTTAAGTAATTTATTGCAAAATCATCAGCTTATGTTTGACCCGCTGCATCAAAAGGTTATTTATTGCTACGCGGCCTGGCAACCAAACTACGAAAAATTGAAACAATTGATTCCGGGAATTCAATTTATTCAAGGATTGCCAACTGCCGATCCGGACTTTTGGGAAACTCATCGCAATTCCTATGTGATACTAGACGATTTAGCTAGCCAATTATTTAAGCAAGCTCATATTGCCGATTTAGTGTGCGTGACGTCGCATCATTTAGGGTATACTGTCATTATTATTACTCAACAACTGTTTCCCAAGGGTAGCCAATCGCGGATAATTTCCCAAAACTTTTCGTATTTTATAATAATGAAAAATCCTCGAGATGTCGCCTCTATTAGATAACTAGCGCAACAAATTAGTCCAGATAACCCGAAACGTATTGCGGACGCGTACAGACTAGCCACTAAAGAACCCTATAGTTATTTGTTAATTGATTTAAAACAACAAACTCCGGAAAACTTTCGATTAAGATCGCGTGTTCTACCTCACGAATCGCCTATGTATGTGTATGTCGATTAAATTTAATTGTCATTTGAATAATGGCACCGCGCGTTAAACGTCGATCAGGAAACGCTCCCGACTCGTCGTAGCCCGTCCATCGGCAAAGTTTGCCAAATTTGTCCCTTATTTACAAATTAGCTGTAAACAACGGCGAACCCTCTTAAACAATAGTAGCGCGCCTCAATTAAAGAGCATTCAGACAATTTGTAAGCATTTAAAGGGCGGGGGCATTTTTTGAGTAAAGACCGTAAGAAACGGTCAGCAAAGTACAAGAAAATTATTAGACAACTCGGATGAAGTACCTTGTCGCAGAAAAGCAAAAAAAGTTGCTTTTGCAGCAATGAGGTGGCTTTCTTACGACGTTACTTGGAGCAATCTTGCCCTCAATTGTCCAAGCCATAGCTGCTAAACTATGAAACAAATGGTACTTCAACAGCTGCCCAAGAACATTCCGCCTTGGACCGAGAGATTGAGGATATTTTAAAATCGCCATTGAATGCCTATGATAAATTATATAAATATTTAGACGCCTTTTAGAAATATTTAAGTATCGAGAAACAAATCCCCTTACCTACATTTGATGTCGTGAGTCCTTCAATGGCGACTGCCACCGCGTTGCCATTAACGGCCACACCTAAAACGCCGCCGCAAAAAAAACAGTTTTCATGGCCAAGCTATGCAACGTCATCACCTACAACAAGCACATCGGGCAGTTCTTTCACCACGCCGCCCCGTTATAAAACCGAACCGCGGCAAAAGGTTTTTAAAAGCGAAACGGCTGTTGGCACACCGACACAGGACGAATTTTACCAACAATTTGGACCGACCTATGTCGGGGATCTGGTAAAACAGCAAGCCGAAGTTTTGACAGATCGTTTGCAAAAGACATTTTTTACGCCGAAAAAAGAGATAGACGAGGGGGCTGTTGGTTATGCAAATCCGGACGACGCTTTTCAAGAAGAAATCGCTGATGAACAAGAGAAGAGAGCAGAAGAGGACGCGGAGAATTTAACGGATTTGGAAAACCTGTTTGATAAAGCCTCCGCTAAACAGAAGAAAAAAAACAAAAGAAACCTCGGAAGAAAAAAAATTAACTTCAGAACCTAGGCCCGCTGGTGCCATCTGGCGAGATTAGACAGCGGCACCATAAATGGCGTGATATTAAATAATAAAATGTAATATTAAGACAAATAAAAAATTGTTTTATTGCGAACAATATCTGTGTACATGTTTTTTTAAATGTAAACATAAATATAATAAAGCGACATAATCGTTAAGTTTAAGATTCTGGTCATAGATGGCGTCTAATATCGTCTTTCTTGAAATTCCTTCACAACGCAGTGCTAGGTACAGCCTACAATGCAAACCACACAGTTGAAAGAATGGATGCTGAATTTGTTGTTTATTGTAAACAACTCGTTTCCCGTATCGTTTTAAATTAACTTTATAGTATCGCGGCGAATTTCCGTACGTGCAAAACTTTTCCACCGTGTCATGGTTACCAAAAAATGCTATCCAATGCTGCCCAGCCTCTCCAGCTGCTTCGTTATTGAATATGAAGCAAAATTTGGGTCTTTTAAAATGTGGTGGGAGTTTATCTACTGGAAAACAGCCTAAATAGTAGGGTCGCGTTCTTTTGCGCCACTTAAAAGAGCGTTTAACTGCGAAGTGTTCATAATTTAGTCTTGACAAGTCCCGTTTCTGGTAGCGAGACTTTTGCAGTTCAGCGCCGTAAAAAACGCCCAATATCTGCTCTCCCTTTAAATCCGCTACACGATAGACGGGTGGTGACCTTCGTATAACGTCAACAACGCGAAATATTTCGTCAGTAAACGTGCCGCCCAAGCTGGTTTTTCTAAAGACCCGACTGGCTATAGAGAGAAGCACGTGGTCGCCAACTTTAAAGGTCGGTGCGTATTGATTAATTCCGTTAGATTTCCCGAACAATTTATTCCAAATGATTGATTCGTTATCTATATTAACATGAGCTGGTGCAATTCCAGTAGTTGAATGAACTCGTTCATTATAGGCTTGAGTAATTAAAGGTAATTTTTATTCCCCGTGGCCGTAATAACCCGGGCAATTTGTTCTTTGATTGTTCTAATAAAACGTTCAGCTAGACTGGCCTTATGCTGACTCCGGGCAAAATGTATTTGTACATTGTGACGTTTCAAGAAGGAATCAAAGTTGCGCGAACTAAATTCTCCACCAAAATCGGTGTAGATTTTTAAAGGGATCCTCTCTCGAAATATTTTTTTAAAAGCTTCGATAACCTCGCCAGATGTTTTGCTTTTAAGAGGTACTGTCCATCCATAGCGGCTTAAGACGTCAATGACGCACAGAACGTATCGAATATTTTTATTAAAGCGTTTTAATTTCGGAAGATCCAACAGATCAGCTTGAAAAACGTCATCAATACTCGAGGCGTACACCTGATTGGTCTTGAATCGGAAGCGCCGAAATCGGTGTTTCGTGTAGGCGGGTTGTTTCACGAGAAAGGCGATTAATTTTGCTTTTGGCACGTCTGGTAAGGCTTTTTGTAGCCTCGCTAGCGATCCATAGGCGGCCGGATTAGCCATATCGTAATAAATTTTTCTAATTTTAGCGTCCATGTCTTAACAAGTGTAAATAACGACTAAATGGTTTCCCAATAAACAACTTTATTTAATACACACAAAGGTATTTTATAAAAAAAACAATATCAGTTAAACAAATACTATATATCAGTACATTTTTTTAATAA
Source organism: Phalangium opilio (assembly GCA_019434445.1). Classification (NCBI taxonomy): domain Eukaryota; kingdom Metazoa; phylum Arthropoda; class Arachnida; order Opiliones; family Phalangiidae; genus Phalangium; species Phalangium opilio. The sequence continues at coordinate 163,393 of JAEQBA010004455.1, read as the reverse complement.
CCATATATCAAGGCGTTCTTTAAATCGGCAAAACTGTTGACAAAATAAGCGTAAATATCCTCTTGATCTTCAATCCATCCATGGTCAGTCTCAAATTGATGCAAAATTTTCTCTCGATCCAGCTGAGGCAACGCTTCGTGCAAATTTCGCTCGACTCGATCACTAAAATTTGTGTCAAATTCCGAGCAGCTTTGAGAGTGGCATATTTGTTTTCGACACTCGACGTTGGCGCAAGTGGAAGTGACGTCAAACAAAGTGGTGGTGAGCTCGTTTAAAATTAATTCGCGCATGCGACAGACAGCTATCCCTTTAGCCTTGAGAGCCTCGTCAATCAGCGGCTTTAAATCGATCAATGTCTGCCATCCTGTTTTGTTCAGGCTGAATCCTTCGCTGGTACTAAAGTTGAGAAAATAACGACTGCCACTGCCTCGTTCATAGTATCGAAGATCGATTAGACGTTCATCTTTCGAATTGACGAAGCATTCCAGCTTGATGCGCTCTTTGACGGGCAACCAAATATGATAGCGAGGTATTTTTCCGTCAAAAAAGGACGTGAGTTCATTTTGAAACCGAAACAAAGCGTACCAAGCGTTAGGTTTTAATATAGTTTTTGTACGCGTATCCGATCTTTGAATTAAAATTTTAGGCTCAATTGATTCGACGACGCAAATGTCGAGCTTTGGCGTGACGGTGTGTACTTGATGCATAGTGACGCGCGACTGATATTGTATTTATAAAGTTTTAGTCTTTTATACGTTGGGGTGATTATAAATAATTTCTCTATTTTCAGATATAATTAATTGGTTGTTCGGAAATTCGGCCATGACAATGCACGTGACGTTTTCGGTTAGCGGAGAGCTAAATCTTAACGATAATCGCAAGTTACCAGTCTGGGGCATGGAATTTAGACCTAACGAAGCGAGATGTTCTCTACTCAAATCAAAAACAACGACAAAAAAGCCTTTCTTATATAAATCGTAAGAAATAATATTTCCTCTGTCAAGACCTAATATCTCGAGTCCCTCGAATAAAGAATTGTAACATCTAACGTATTGATCGTCGGCAAAATTAGGCGTAAAGGGTATATCGGGATAATTTTGAGAATTTAAAGAAAATTGCATGAAATCGAGCTTGAAGTGTTGGAGATCCAGGGGGTTAGAAGTTGCTTCCCCTACAAATTTTTTATTAGTAACGAAAGCCACGACAGTTCGCGAGGGTAATTGCCCGGTAAACAAGCTGTCCCTAATGAAATCTTGCGTTCCGGTGGTTATTAAGAAATTTTTCATAACAATAGAGTTTACTTCGTAGCGAGCGTTTATTCCCGAATTTAACATCTGCGCGTGAGCTAGCTGCAGTTCGGGATTAACCTCAATTTCGCGCGTAAACAAGGTGCATTCCGTTAAATCAATCTTATACTTTTTGCCCGTTTCATTGTGAATAATAGCAAAATCCGTGGAGCTTCGATGAAGTCTAATCCGCACCTCGATATTATCTAGTAAGAATTTGGGCGTTTTGAACATATCCAAAAATAATTCGCCAATCTTTGATTTTGCCACGCGTTTAGCGCGACGCCCAATACCATTATCTTCTTTGTTAATATTGGCGTCTTCTAAAGCCGTAGCCGGATCGATAATGGTATCCAAATAATATAACATAGAAGTTAGCCAGGAGTTGGCCGCGGTGTCCATAATTTAAAAGTATTTTAAAATAGGCCATATATGGGTACATATTATTAGGTTGCTGGACGGCGACGCCATTAAGAAATAATTCTACTTGACAAAATAGCGACGCAATTATTAAATTGGTCACCGAAACTTTCTTTTCCGCATCTGGAACGGCCGTGCCGTCCTCATGTAAAACGCGAAATTTTAATCTCAAAAGAGTTTTAGTCAAATCATGATAATTGTTAGAGGGAGGAATGATAAATTCGACATATTTAGCATTAGTTAATGGGGCAATTGGATAATGAGCGGTCGTTTTAGTCCCGACAATATTATTGTTTACCACTGGCTTTTCAAATACTTCAAAATCGGAGAGAACACTTTCGTAGGTCGACATGATTAGTCTAGAAAATCGCGTTTAGTGCGTCGTTTGAGACGTTTGCTCGGACTTGTTTTAGCAGTCCTCTTTCTTTTTCGGGCCGTTCCACTCTGAGTGTTGACAAACCGATCCACGCATTTATGTAGTAGGGAATTTATTGATTGTTTGACATTTCGTTTAATCGATTCTCGAGGTGATATTCCGGGGTTTTGGGCATCGCTAATTACTCTACTCGTTAACCCAACAGCTTCGGACGCTAAAGTACTAATGGCCGGCCTAATAAAGGGTGTAATTTTGCGCAATAAAGAATTGAAGATACCGCCAACACTAAAACGACCCCCCCCCCCGATTGGAAAACGTTTGCGTGTAAAGCCGGAAGGGACGATCCTCTTTGGAAATACAGAGTATATCTATTGGGTACCATTGCTCAAGTTCTATTGACGTCGACGCCTAAAAAACAGTTTAATATATACTTTACCCACATTAAACGGGATATTTTCCCCGTAATCGGATTTCAATTCAATTTCAATTTCTTGTATATCGCTGGTTGAAATTGGATAAAAATCGATATTATTAAATATTTCCTGGTTCTCCTCGTCTAGCAGCGAAAAAGCCGGCATTTTTAAGAAACGTAGCAGAGGGGCTTGACCACCACCCACTACTTGTTGACGGATAATATTGGTATAAACAAACATGGCATCGACGCCTCTCATGATATCCGCGGGATACTCCGACGTCTCGTTATTGATATACCGATCAAATTGATTACTACTAAAACCTAACAATCGTCCCAGTCCTCGTCCGGGTGTTGTTTTGGGAAACAAAATTGAGACCGTATCGTTCAGTTTTGAAACCGACAGTCTACATTCTGCGTAAATTTTAGACTTTTTCTATGCGTCGGCGACATGGCTTCGCTCATAGCACTTAAAACATCGCTAATATGATAATATACCCCGGGAGGAATCTCGCACGTGAAATTATCAACTCGTCTGGCTTGAGACCCGGGTAAATACGGCTGGTCAGCCATATTTGGGTCTTCTGGAAATCTATCCACATCGTATTCGCTAGTCCAAAATTATTATCCGCTGTCAGGGTCATTATTCTTAATCGAGCATTTACCAGAGCTACTCCCGAATGACTGTGTTGAAAAATTCTCCCTCTTCGGGAATGTTAAATAACTGAGCCATTGGTCCAGCTACCGATACGCGAACACCTGGTTCTATTTCGAGACGAACATAAAATCTGTCTTCCAGCGCCGTTTTGAGAATGTACATTTTAAAATACTGGCGAGGCATATATTTTTGAACCCCCAATAACTGGTTTATAATTTTTAAATGTAAAGGGAAGGGAATTACGGCCCCGCTTGCCGTAAAATCGCAGGTATAATCGCCCGCGGGTATTTTGATTTTTGTGAAACTAGTCTTAGTAAATAGATACATTAGTGAGTCATGAGCGCGATAATTTACAAATGTGTCATCAGTTGTTTTGAAATGCGTAAAATTACGCTCTAAGGGTTTAGTGGATAGAAACGTCCCACCAACGTATTCAGCTTCTAAGTATAATATATCACTCAATTCCTTTGGGAAGAGCATTTCAATTTTTGCCGGACAATAGACTCTAAAATAACGTTCCGCTCCTTGTTTAATAACGCTAAATTCGGCCTGTTTCAATCTTAAAGGGTCAAAATTGCGAGCAGTTATTTGGAGGTTTTCGGCAATTTCTTCATAAATCTTATAATCATCTGTCGATCTAACTCGCCTGACATTTTAAAAAGAAATAAAGCCAGGGTTCTTCCCAGGCGGTATAGCGCTTTATGGTTCTATTGACTCGATATTCTACGTATGCATTGTCTTTGTCTATGGTATATTCTTCTAACGTCATGCTCAAGGGCCCTAGTTGGTGTCTTCCGGAATAATATTTATTTGGGTCAGCGTTAAGCAATCCAGCTACTTGGGGGGAAAATTTAATTTCCACCCATTCCGGTGTTTTGAAATTATACACGATAGCATCCCCCCAATTATCTACTGTGTGGTATGTTACTTGAATTTTTTTAAATACTAATTTTTCTAAAGTGTTGGCTACGGCTCGATAAAGCCCTTCGGCGTTTTTCTCTGGCGTTTTACTGGCTTTAAAAGTTTGCGGTAAGAACAATACTGTGTAATTGTCATAATCTTCAGGGTTAATTGGCTTAGGCTTTTCAGAGATAATTGGCTCGGGTTTTTTCTTTGGCGGATCAACCGGTAGAGATGTTGTAGAGTCTGGAGATTTTGAGAGGTCAGGCTTGGATGGGTCGGGTTTCGATAGGTCGGGTTTCGGTAAGTCCGGTTTTGAGGGGTCTGGAAATATATATATTTCCTCAACCTCCGTTGGCGAGGGGGTCGGCGTCAGTGGTTCGAAGGTAGAGGGTTTCGGAGCCTCTGGTGCTGGAATTTTAGGGGGATCCGGAGCTGGTATTTTAGGGGGATCCGGAGCTGGTATTTTAGGGGGATCCGGAGCTGGTATTTTAGGGGGATCCGGAGCCGGTATTTTAGGGGGATCCGGAGCCGGTATTTTAGGGGGATCCGGAGCCGGTATTTTAGGGGGATCCGGAGCCGGTATTTTAGGGGGATCCGGAGCCGGTATTTTAGGGGGATCCGGAGCTGGTATTTTAGGGGGATCCGGAGCCGGTATTTTAGGGGGATCCGGAGCCGGTATTTTAGGGGGATCCGGAGCCGGTATTTTAGGGGGATCCGGAGCTGGTATTTTGCGGGGATCCGGAGCTGGAAGCTTCGGTAGTTCAGGCTTGGGTGGCTGCGGTTTTGGCTTTGGCTTTGGTAACTCGGGCTTAGGTGGTTTGGGCTTTGGATAGTAGGGTTTCGGTAAGTCAGGTTTAGGTGGGTTTTGTTTTGGAGTTGTTTGTTTTGGAATAGTTATTTTGGGTGGAGGGGTTATTTTAGCTGGCTGTGGTTGTACAAGTACTACGGGTTCAGTCGTAGCAATAGGTATCGGAAGAAAAGGCGTAGTTCGTGGTAAAATAGGTATAGATGGCGGTACAGGCCTATATTCCGGCTGAGGCTTTTTTCTTATCGGCGGAACTTCGTGGCTTGTTTTACGTTTAATGGCGGCCTTGGGAATGTACTTGTAATCAAATTTTTATTTAAAACTATCTCCAACATTATCAATTTCGATTTCCACGTAATTGTTAGTGTAATTTAAACTTATATTTTTAGCATGCTTTGATACAGGATATTTGGATATATAGGGAACATCTTCGTAATTATTCTCCTTAAATTCAAATAATGTGGTCAAGGGGGAATCAGCTGGTATTTTGAACCGTATGTTTTCCTTTCCTAAAACTTGCAGGTAAACGGGAAAGTTTGTATCTAACTGTTTTCCCAGGGCCCCGTCTTTATATTTATTCACTAATTTAAAAGATAATTTGCCTTTTAAATACGAATGATTGTTTACATCATCATTTAACAGCTCGACAAAATTTTGAGGCAGTTCGTACTCTTTGGTCTTAACATAACGATTGACTGGTATCTCTATTTTTTGATATTCAACAGGCTCTCGAATAGCCGCATATTTGTCACTATTTGGATCATTTACGACCTGAATTTCAAACTTGTTAAACTCTTCGCTTATATTCACCCAATGATTTGGAAATATGATTTCTGCCAACCCAACTTCATAATCATTAGTCAAGTTCAAAGGTCGCAGCGGCATTGTAAAGAGATGGCAAACAATTTTCGATTTTATCACTGGCATTTTCCAACGAGTCAACAACTTTGGTATTGGATATCCAAAGTTGTTTATAAACCAAGATATTTTCATCATCTTGGTCAATGATTTCCTCTTCAATGTTTTTGCAAATTGGTTCGGAGGAAACGAGAACAACAGTTTTGGATGAAAGTTCTACGTTTGAACAAACGCTAGCACTAGGATTAACGTATCCCGGACTGACAAAACAAGAAGACGTTGCGAATTTAGAATCTTCTGACACGACTACAATTTCGCCTACGGTTGGAATTTCTAACAACGCGGAAGCGATGGGAAGTAGTTCAACCAAGTCAGGCCTTCTTTCTCCAAGGCTCAACATTTCTTCACTTTGAACAAGATTCGCGCGCATTTTGTGGTGGTTTCAAACATATATCACTCGATTTATCCGTGGAGGGTCAACAACGGTAGTAGTTCTAAGAATCGAGCTATTCTTTGCAATGTTATTTCACAAACAATGATGTGCTTATTAATAAGGGTTTTTTCACATATGCTGTCACTCTCCTTCACCAAATATTGCCGCTTCTGGGGTTGGCGTCTCCACTGGATAAATCCAAGTAGACAGCCCAGGTGTACTTGTGGATAGGGCACAGGGAACATGCGTAGCCCACACAAGATGTCCCTTCTCGGCAACATCACGTGGCCTTTGTAAATATTTTTTCTGAAAACTTGGATTACTTTGGGCAAATTTGGACAGTGATTGGACTCGTGTTTTTAACAGTGAAGGAAGTTGCCTCTTCAAAATTGGAGATGCACTATCTGAGAAGAAAAGTGCCAATGAAAATGTCGAAGACGATTGTAAATTGGGAAACATTTTGCAACTATCACCATCGTCCGTTTAACCTTCGTTATTTTATTGATACCACTACCGCCAATCTTGCTAACATTTTCTTACATTCTCAAACGATACTCGGACAAGGAAACTTTCCTTTTAGGCGCTGTTGAGACACTAGGCACGGTCGTCCTACTAACGGGACACTTAGGAGTCGTAGTAGGTGGAGGCGAACGAAGCCTATTTAACTGAATGCTTACTGCATTGTCAGTTTTATGGGCTTGGCTAGTGTCCAATGGCGAAAGAGCGGACTTAGCGATAACCGCGATAAGGGTATTTACGCGCAAATAGTCTCTTACGAGAACCTGCGTTTGTCCAGGTTTTGGCATTGGCAAGATTAAACACTTGTTTCTTTGGAATATGGAATATCGCCCGTACAATTTTCTCCTGAGTTGTTGCGATTTCTTCAACGGGCGAAGTATTACAAACTAGCGATTTTTGAGATAATGGAGATGGATTGTTTCAGATTTTCAAAGCGGTTGACTCGAGAACCAGTGGTGGTGGTGACTTCTTTGGTTTCGACTAAGGCTAAAACTGTATGAAATAAACGTGGTGGTTCGTGTTATAATGCGCGGGGAGATGCTTGGGTCACAGCGGCATTGTAAAGAGATGGCAAACAATTTTCGATTTTATCACTGGCATTTTCCAACGAGTCAAAAACTTTGGTATTGGATATCCAAAGTTGTTTATAAACCAAGATATTTTCATCATCTTGTTCAATGATTTCCTCTTCAATGTTTTTTTTTTTTCAAATTGGATCGGAGGAAACGAGAACAACAGTTTCGGGTGAAAGTTCTACGTTTGAACAAACGCTAGCACTAGGATTAACGTATCCCAGACTGACAACGCAAGAAGACGTTGCGAATTTAGAATCTTCTGACACGACTACAATTTAGGGCTGTTCGATACTACTCGATGCCAACTTGGTATCGAGTACTTCAGTCTTTCGATACCGGTATCGAGTACCGTTTTTGGGATCCGATACTGGTATCGAGTACTTTCGAAAAATCCGAAGCATCGAGTACTTTATCCCCCTATCTTTTCCCCCTGGAATCGAAGGAACGTTTCTTTTTGAAACTTGCAGCCAATCATTTGCTTTATATTTTAACACGTGAATGTTTCCCTCGTCGACATAGTTTAGTCTCTATACTCCATCCCTAGAGTAGACTGACGTCAGACGTAGCTTCTTCAACCATAGCCCATTCGATCGCGCACAAAACGACGCAAGCTGCTCGTGCTATAGAATCCCGTTCAAAGAATTGGATTTACATATATAAGCGCGACTTTTGAAGAAAATTCGGAGTAACCGAAAATTAATATTAAGTTCTATTGAAGGAGGTATGTTTTTTGGCCAGTTCCTTCGTCCTATTGATACAAATGACCTGAAATATAACTTAGACGCGTTTCGACGTGTTTTATTATACTTAAAAGGATTCTAGCTTTCAGAAAATTTATGTGAATAGCGCTAACTAAACTCAAATCACATCTTAAAAATTAGATTAAATAAAATTAAATTAAATGTTAAAATATTGCAGCAATGCTTTTCCAAGAAATAAAAACTAATTACAATGCATATTATAATTAAATACGCAAAATCTATCATAGGTGGCGCTTTAAAAGAAAAGTACTCGATACTTTGGGTATCGAGTATTTTTTTCTCCGATACCGATACCCGGTATCGAGTACAATATTCAGTACTCGATACCGGTATCGATACCAAAAATCTTCGATACTCCCAGCCCTACTACAATTTCGGCTACGGTTTGAATTTCTAACAACGCGGAAGCGATGGGAAGTAGTTCAAGCAAGTCACGCCTTCTTTCTCCAAGGCTCAACATTTCTTCACTTCCCCAGTAGCAAAATCGACGTTGGGCCAACGGAGTCGGTTCGAGGTCCAACCAACACTGACGTAAAAGCGTCGGTAAACTTTCATTTCGACCGTCGAAATGTCCTATCCGTTTAAGCGTCGGCCCGACTTCCGGCCGTAGAAATTTTGCCAGCACTTTAACCGACTCTAAAAAGTAAGCGTGTCCAGCTCTTACATTATCGAACAAGAAGTCGGCTTTGTTATCTGGTTATGGTCGGATTATTAATCTAATTGCGGGCGGCTTTATCGACTGTTATTTGTCGGATTGATGGCTTGTTTGTGGTCGGCTTTATGGCTTGTTTGTGGTCGGCTGTATGGCTTGTTTATGGTCGGCTTTATGGCTTAATTAGGGTCGGCTTTACGACTTGATTATGGTAGGCTTTATGGATTGTTTATGGTCGGTTTTGTGGATTGTTTATGGTCGGCTTTATGGATTGTTTATGGTCGGTTTTGTGGATTGTTTATGGTCGGCTTTATGGATTGTTTATGGTCGGCTTTATGGATTGTTTATGGTCGGCTTTATGGATTGTTTATGGTCGGCTTTATGGATTGTTTATGGTCGGCTTTATGGATTGTTTATGGTCGGCTTTATGGATTGTTTATGGTCGGGTTTACGGATTGTTTATGGTCGGCTTTACGGATTGTTTATGGGCGGCTTTATGGATTGTTTATGGTCGGCTTTATGGATTTTTTATGGTCGGATTTAAGGCTTGTTGATGGTCGGATTTAAGGCTTGTTGATGGTCGGATTTAAGGCTTGTTGATGGTCAGATTTAAGGCTGGTTTATGGTCGGCTTTGTGGCTTGTTTATGGATTGTTTATCGTCGGCTTTATGGATAGTTTATGGTCGGCTTGATGGATTGTTAATGGTCGGCTGTAGGATTGTTTAAAGGTCGGTTTAGAGATCTTTTACTGTAGGTAATGCGAAGTGTCTCTGATATGGTCGGCTAACAGAACTGTTGCAGTAGATTTATCATCCTATCAGCTGTTTAATAGTCGGTGTATAGTCTGCAATTAGTCGATGTATAGTCTGCAATTAGTCGATGTATAGTCTGCAATTAGTCGATGTATAGTCTGCAATTAGTCGGTGTATAGTCTGCAATTAGTCGGCTTATGATATGTTATTAGTCAGCTAACAATAGCCAGCCAGTCTGTTACTTTAATGGCAGGCTTCTAGTCAATTATGACTTACGTGTCGATTAATGGCATTTACTAATCAGGTTTATATCGGCTTGGGAATTTTGATGACTTACACTATTTAAGTGCGGTTTTTATCAATAAAGTAAAAATAATTTCCAGGAATGAGCATTATTATATAACTCAATAACAAAAATTTAATCACAGGCATATTTTAAGCCGGTTTGTTAAACTAGGTTTTTTTCCGATGCGCATTTTTACATATACTTATTATACAAATATTTAGAAAGACATACCATTAGAAGGTGATTTGTATTTGAAAGACCGTTTATGACTTAATGCGCAAGGTTTCTTTCATTAGTCTTACTTTGAAATGTTTTTCGGAACTAATTTCAATTTTAGATTTACCAGCTGTTATAATTCTTATCACAGTTCATAATCATTTGTACATTCAAACGACTAGACGTATTATGAAAAAAACTTCTTGATATCCCTTGGGGGAACGTATATAATTTCGTTGGTTTTGAAAGGAATGTTATTTTATAAAATCTACACTTAGCTTTTAGTTCTGTGATTACATAATCGTAAGGCAGAATTTAAGGGAGATTAAAATGATAAGCCAACAAAGCTTGAATAGACTTATAAGAGAACTTCACAATCATAAACTAAACTTCCATCAAAAACAGTCATTTAATTTTGTATATATTTTCAAAGAGTTAAACGTGGAGGTGCTAAGGACTTAAGCAAAAAATAACACACTCTTAGTGTACTAATTTACAGTGAGGCTCAGCCCCTATACGTTTGATCCTTGAAAGTTTTATATATAATTAAAGCATCACTTTTTTAAGTCTAAAACGATTACCATTTCATTCTCCCCTTAAATCTAATTTCTTATGCAATCCATATTTTCATATTTTCAAGTTCAATATCGTTTGTACTTCCAAACGATAAGGGAAGTTAGTTTTTCTTTAAAAATACCGCTGAACTAATGATTTTTTTGGCATTAAAAATAAAATATTTAGAGATTTTAGCCGTATCACATCACTAAATACAAAACTACTTTCAGGAACTAAACGTTTTGCCACAATTAAAGGAAAAGTGCACCCAACAAAACATTATCTTTTAAAAGAACGGCCTTTTCCTAAATATAAAAGGAAAAACCAAAAAAAATTAATTGGACTCTTATGTAAAAATAATTACCTTTAAATTTGTCTTAAAAACGAGGACTACTGCGCCGCCGTGGTGTCTGCTATTCTGAATCTTATATCCCTTACCCCAACGGGATTGGTAGAATTCTCACAGGCTGAGACCAATCACCAATCCCGTAAGGGGTAAGGGGTGTAAGATTCAAAAATGCAGATGCCATGGCGGGACAGTAGGCACCGTTTTTAAGACAAAGTAAAAGGTAATTACTTTTAAATAAGAGTCCAATTATATTTTTTTCTATTTTTCCTTTTATATTTAGGAAAAGGCCGTTCTTTTAAGATATAATGTTATGTTGGGTGCACTCTTCCTTGAAGTATAGTTTCAAATTTCGACGATAAGTGGTCTCGTAGTTCAATTTATATCTTTTGTAGTTCCAAATTTTTAACAGGTTTAACGAAATATTAAAAAAGCATATACTAAAGGAGAAATAGAAATAATTCTGTATTTCAAAACGTAAAAGTTACAAAGTTCATGAAGCAGATAATCAGTTTTCATAATAACGATTCATCATCAGAGTCCATGTTTGTATCAAGGTTTGGAATGATAGCAGAGTTTCCGGCCTCGGGAGAGTCTCCTGTTTCAGAGTTTGGGGCGTCTTCAAAATGTTCCACTTCATAAATATGTCTTTCATCATTGCTGTTGACATCGTTATCAAAAGGCTGCCTTTTATTTTTTTCAGTCGCTTAAGGCGTCCGCCATTGCTATCACTCTTGTGTTTTAACCATTTTATAACAACAGCTTCTACTTCATATTCTGTGCACTTCCTCAATTTGGGATGCGCCATGACTGCAGCTATAATAAATGCCCGTGCTATTACTATAAAATTACATTAAAGGAACACTTTGAAGAAATGGCATACCAAAGATCACATCTCTTAAAATTAGTTTTGAAAAGGCAATTTTCCCATTTGCCCCGTTCCAATTCATTTTTAAAACCAAACTGTGCTGGAAGGTTTTTCGCAAAAGCTCTTCTGGTAATATCATCCGGAAACTTTCCACCCCAGGTTTTAAATAAGGCTATCTATATTTTAACATTTTATTTGATTTCTACTCTTATTAGCATTATAGAACTGATTTTGAAAAACTCACTGTCTTGTTTCTTTCTTCTTCATTTTGAAGTAGTTCTTCAACCTCACTCAATTGATTTTCATTCGAAATTGGTAGGTGGAAATTAACGGTTTGTGTGTGTGGTGTTGAACGAAAGCCATAATTTACCAAAATGCCCTTCGACAATTGCTCCAACTTTGAATTCATGTCAGCAAGCGCAGTAAGAACAGTTCTTCGAAACTTTTCTGTAAAAACATGATTTAATTAGTGCAATTCACGTGAAAATCAATAGCAATGTGGAATTTTACCTTGAGACATTAAATTTCCAGTAGATCCAGTGAGGACTTTACCACTGAATACGTCATTTTCACTATCTAAAATCCTTCGGGATGTATTTTCAACTGGTGTTGCACTTTTTGCATTAAGAATGGTTTTGTTTTTACTCTGAGAGGTTCCCACTGCTGACTTTCTTATCTCAAGTTCTTTACCACCGGACACCTTAACTCCTTTTCTTTGAGCCAAAACGCTACTCGATGCACAAGTATTTGAATTACGACATGATCCACTAATGATTACACGGCTTGATCCACTATTGATTGAACGGTTTGATCCAGTATTGATTGTACGGTTTGATCCGGTATTAGTAGCACTTTTTTTCCCCGGATTGCACGAGCTACTTATTGACCTACATGCCTCTGGATTAAGATCTGGCACGCTTAAGACTGAACTTTTTTTGATACACTACTACTGACTGCAGTACGGGCTGACTTAGGGCTGACTGGGTGACTTTTAGAAGTGGGACTGACTTCATAACGGATGGACTTGGGGCGGACTAGATGACGTCTTGACTTCCCCAGTAGCACTGCCGACGTAGGGCCTACATGGTCGGCTTTGTGTGTTACCGACGAGTTGGTAAAAAGTCACTAATAAGTCGGGAGAGTAATGGTTTGAAAGTCGAAATGTCCGCCTGGAGGGACGATGGCCCGCCGGTTTTCCTACTGTTTTGAGGCTACTATAAAACGACTGTTGGCCGACTATATGTCGGCGTCATTATGCCTACGTAAAGCCGCGCTCAATCCGACGATTTCGCGGCTTTTTAGTATAGGAACGGTAAATCGTCGGTAAAGGGCTGGTAGAGTAAGGGTTTGAGAGTCGAAATGTCCGCCCGGCGGGACGACGGCCCGCCGGTTTTCAGACTGTTATGAGGCGACTATAAAACGACTGTTGGCCGACTATAGGTCGGCGTCATTATGCCTACCTAAAGCCGCGCTCAATCCGACGATTTCGCGGCTTTTTAGTATAGGAACGGTAAATCGTCGGTAAAGGGCTGGTAGAGTAAGGGTTTGAGAATCGAAATGTCCGCCCGGTGGGACGACGGCCCACTGGTTTACCGACTGTTACGACACGAATGAAATAGGACCCTCATCCAACACGTTTGAGAGTCGACTTAACCGCCTGTCAGCAAGAGGTCCGACGCTTTTGCGACGATCAAACCTTAACTCGAGGCCCGACGGTTTTGCGACGATCAAGCCTTAACTCGAGGCTTCATTCGCTTATAGTAAAGGATACTGATACCAAGTATTGAAATTTCTTTAATACATTTTCAATGAAAATCACTTTAGAATTTGTACTTTGAATATTTCAAGTAACATACAGGTTGAGCATCAATTATAACAATTTCAAATATTAAACAATGTATTCGATATTACACGACTAGTCGAATGGAAATATTAGCTGCCTTGCTAATTGGTTTTAACCAAAAGTAAAATTTTTCCGGACGAGTATAATATTTACATCAATTAAAGCATTTATTAATATTCATTGTTAATATCTTCGATGTGGCCAGTTACTATCTCTTAAATACAAAAATCTTAATGAAAAATATTATTATACGCTTCCAGATTTTTTAAAGGAAAAAGAAAAACATACAATTCTAAAGGGTATTATTTCACACATTTTTCTCTTAAAATGTTTGAAACCGCATAAAAATTCTATAACTAAAACAAATTGAGATCTATTTTGGAATTCAGTATTATTTTCACAACCAAAAATCTCTAAAATACTAAATATATAAGGGTTTTGAACTCCAAGCGCCCCAAAACACTTGCTTCTTTTATATTCAAACAAATAAACTGAAGGTATACATAAACGTATAAGTTTTGGTTTCACTTTATAGGGGTGTGGTTCCCAGCAGATGAGAAGCTAGGTAAAAAGCAAAGACTTATGCATAAAACTGGCTCTAAGAGGTAGATAATTCAATAACAAAATTCAAACCTTACGTGACCAGATGAAACGAAGACGTTTCTAGTTTATATAGTGTGACAAAGAACCTTAGCGATGAAATTGAAAATTAGCAAGCCTAGAACTAATCATTTTCGACCACAAAAATCTCGTTTAAACATTCTAACGACTCAGCAGCGTCAGAGATACTGGAAAGGCTGACTCGCTTTCGCACTAGCAGCGCCCTCTTCGATGATGACGTGCATGGCGTTACCTTAGTTACGCCAATAGAACAGAGGCGTGTCACCTGACCCGAGAAATTACAGGAGGGAAAATTCAAACTAGAAAATCAGATGTGTTTTCTTGCTTTGCAGTTTTTTTGTAACGTTACGTTTCTAGTGTTGCCAAAAATATAGTATTATCAACTTCTGCTTGTGGGTCGAAATATAGTATAAGTTAAATATTTAACAAAAAAATTTGGTGGCATATGCGGAATAGTAAAACCCGTGCTATTTACCCATAGAAGCAAAGCGGTACAAAACATGGCCGCCCACTGCCAAAGCTAAGCCCGTGACGTTTTACCTATTCACTGACGTCACAACTGAGATAGCTCTGTAGGTGTCTAGGTACGCGAGAGCCAGATGGAAAGTTTTCCAACTTTTCACGGTTTCACCATGTCCATTAGGGCCGGCCCGGCCGGGTGAAAGTTGTGCTGTACCATGCAGGTGGTCGGTCAACTCCTATCTTTCTTTCTTTATTCCTAAAAACCATTTAACAAAAAATATCCCAAATTCAAAATTCAAATCTTCAACTGCCGTTGAGACCACATTTTAAAGTCAGGTACGTAATTTCTAATTAGCATCCAAAGGATGGGTTATACTTCCAGGTTGAAAATTCAAATCTTCAACGGCCGTTGGAACCATATGAAAGGGTTAATTAATCTTTTAAGTCAGTCATCCATGGGAAGAATTACAAACCCCCATACATTCACGAACTACTAGGGTTGACAAAAATCATGGGGGGTTGACACTTGACAGACAGGGAAAAAAACATGGAAAAAAAATGCCTAACCACCACCCGCCACCTTCTTGCAACACTTTAGGAAGCGTCCACCCGGGAGCAGCACTGTAGGTATAATTTAGCCAATAAAGTAGTAGTGTTCGGTATGGTCAAAATTCAAATCCGCGAGACCGCAACGGACGGTTCAACGGTTTCCGCCTTGCCATTGTGCTTGGGCTTAGGGAAGTGACTCAGATAACTATTTCAACTTTTCAAGAAATAACGTTTAAACATTGGGATCATTTGATTCAGCGTTCAGCCGTTCACGAAGACAGGTTACTAATTAATAATTACCTTCCTGGAGATACTTTCAAATTTTTAATCAGCGTTGGAACACTATCATTCATGGTGGCTAAGGCAAGTTAATAAATCATAATGACTTTCCTAGAGATAAGTCCATATTTTCAGGTTCAATTTAACCCTTCATTGGACGTTACGAAGCTCTCTCTCATGGCTTCAATGGACCTTGCAAAGCTAGGTTAATTAATCATAATGACTTTCCTAGAGATAAGTCCATACTTCCAGGTTAAATTTAACCCTTCATTGGATGTTACGAAGCTATCTCTCATGGCTTCAATGGACCTTGCAAAGCTAGGTTAATTAATCATAATGACTTTTAAGTTAAATTTTACCTTTCATTGGATGGTACGAAGCTATCTCTCATGGCTTCAATGGACCTTGCAAAGCTAGGGTAATTAATCATAATGACTTTCCTAGAGATAAGTCCATATTTAAAGGTTCAATTTAACCCTTCATTGGATGTTACGAAGCTATCTCTCATGGCTTCAATGGACCTTGCAAAGCTAGGTTAATTAATCATAATGACTTTCCTAGAGATAAGTCCATATTTAAAGGTTCAATTCAAATCTTCAACAGCCATCAGAGACCATATAAAATGGTTGATTACTCCTTAAGTCAGGTACGTAATTTCTAATAATCATCCTAGAATAGGTTGAAAATCTCCTATTCATGAAGGCGGGCCTTAATTTCTAATTAAGATCCTAGAGATAGGGTACACGTGCAGATAAAAATTAAGATCTTCCATGATTGAGGAGACCGTACAAAATGGTTAATTAAGGGCTCTACTGGAGTTTCTATGCTTACACGTGCAAATGGCAGACCACTTTTTACCTCTACCAAATCTACAGTGCCAGTGGAGCCCTTCAATATATGATAGGTTTGAAATTTTATGCAATGACTGGACGCTATATAATCAATGGATGGTTCATTGTTTATGAATTGTTAAATAAAAGCCTGTGTATATTTTCTCTCAAACTAAAAGCTACAAAGAAGGCAAAAGGGTATAATGAGTCAAACCGAAGTTTTCTTAATTACATACAATTCACCCATGTGATAGTTATCTGCCCATATTAAAAAATTCGTTACAGTTCAGTTATTCAAAACTTCAGATTTATTAGAAACATTTCAACCTCTATGGGTGAAAATGCTAACCTAGATTTGATGTTGTAAAGAAAGTGTGTTATAAGGTGGTGATATACACTTATGGTATTCACCTTTCTCCTAAATAGTAAATGAAGGTATGGCCTAGTTCTTAAGATGCACTTTTATTTTAAAACTAATGGCTATTACTAGGCCTAATACTCAGACTTGAATCCCCAAAATTTGCCGTATAGAGTCTATTTCCAAATATGACTAGAAATAATTTAAAAACTTCATCTTGTAAATAGTATAATTTCTAAAATATTTTACTTCATTAATCACGTTAAAAGTTCATAGAATAATTCCATCTAGAGACTGGAACTCTATGGAGAAAAAGGTAGGTAAGAAAATTTAATAAATATCATGGGTGTATGCTTGATTTGGAATGTAACTTGCGATATATCAATATCCCTATGTAAATCTACATCTATGCGTTAATCTAATGTGTAGAGCCAACTGATTCGTATATATATTTACTACATATGCGTAGTGTAATAAAAAAGTAAATTCTTCAATGTAATTCATCTTTTACACTCATCATGATTGTAGTAATCAAATTAAACTAAACATAGGTTTTATCTTCGATTTTTTTTGGTTCCATGCAATTGACATGCTAGGCCTAGGGCTGAAACAGCCCTTACAGCTCCAAAAAAATTTAAATTTCGCTGTTCAGACAGAATTTTTGGGCGACAATATAAGTTAATTAATCCAAGGTTTTATATTTAAGTTTTCTACACATCAAGTAAAATTCGTTCATAGGTTCGTTAGAATATATGTATACCTTGTAATAAAACGTTTTCAACGTACTTCATCTTTTATACTTACTATGATTGTACTAATCAAATTACAGATTACTTTTCGGTTATTTTTTATTCTTAAGCGACAGAGCAAGAGGAGGCCCTAAAAACGGGTTCAATCGTTGCCTACGTTGACGGTTTTTAACGTAGGCAATGGTTTAATCAAAATTTGGTTTAATTCACAGCGTACATGATTCGAGAACCGTAAGTTCATTCCGTGGACGTTGACTCTGTGCCGTGTTTACTGGAGGTAAAACCAGGGGTCGCTGGTTAACCATTAAACTCAGTCGCAAAGAGTTTCCCAACGCAAAGACCGTTTTTCCACGCAAAGAGAGTTTTCCCACGCAAAGAGAGTTTTCCCACGCAAAGAGAGTTTTCCCACGCAAAGAGAGTTTTCCCACGTAAAGAGAGTTTTCCCACGTAAAGAGAGTTTTCCCACGTAAAGAGAGTTTTCCCACGTAAAGAGAGTTTCCCCACGTAAAGAGAGTTTCCCCACGTAAAGAGAGTTTCCCCACGTAAAGAGAGTTTCCCCACGTAAAGAGAGTTTCCCCACGTAAAGAGAGTTTTCCCACGTAAAGAGAGTTTTCCCACGTAAAGAGAGTTTTCCCACGTAAAGAGAGTTTCCCCACGTAAAGAGAGTTTTCCCAGGCAAAGAGAGTTTTCCCACGTAAAGAGAGTTTTCCCAGGCAAAGAGAGTTTTCCCACGTAAAGAGAATTTTCCCAGGCAAAGAGAGTTTTCCCAGGCAAAGAGAGTTTTCCCAGGCAAAGAGAGTTTTCCCAGGCAAAGAGAGTTTTCCATGCAAAGGGAGCTTTTCGGAGTTATAGGTAGCTCCTCCCCAAAATACGCCTATTTTTTCGGGCAAACAAGCTCTAAATTCGGGGAAATGAGATCGGCTTTTCGGGCAAGCGAACGTTCGGGGAAGTGATAGTCACCCAGAAAATCGCCCTTCCACGATTCTCGCCCGCCTCTCGGCGTTACACAGCTATCTTCAGTTCCTCACGGAGGCTCCGTCGCGTAGCTTCTAGGTTACGCTGAGCAGGGTGGTAGTTGGTTCTGCCTGTGCCACTTACCATGGTTGAAATCGGGTTATATGTCTAATGAAAGTGAGGTTAATAAATTTAGTGTGTGTTTATAGTTCAGAGAAAAGTGCGGACTTCTCTGAGAAGCCTTAATGCGCTCTCGGAACGAAAGTACAGCTTTCGTAGTTAAAATACGGAAGCTTTGGTTACTCGAATAAGTCAAAGTTATGTGTAAACGGACCAACTGCTGTAGGAACGAATAGGAGACAGTGAAACAAGCGAAGTTATTTTCGTAAGAAGAAACTAAACCATTGATGTAAAATGTTTTTAAATATTTCAATATCGTGGTGTGTTAAGAGTGGCTTTGTAAGCCACTTCTGTTACTTCGTTTGATAAATGTAAATTGTGATTTGAAATCTGTTTTATGGCAAGGTTTCGTAACAACTGTAAGTTGAAAACTCTTTTGTGGAGTTTGAAAATTATTCGTTCTTGAGATATTAATTTTTTTATTTGTAAATAACTAGCAGTTTAATCTAGTCTTTAGTTTTGGAAATGTCTTGTATTCTAAATCGGTTTTCCGAAGTGGATATGTCTGGTATTTGAAACCTGTGTTTGGTTTTAAAGTCTCGGATTTTCTGGGCATAGTGACTTTTATTGGTCGGAAATACCAGGGAATTGAAACCTGCTTTCAGGGATTTGACCCAGTTTTTTTGGGGATTTGAAACTTGGTTTTTTTGGAACTTGAAATATCAGGGATTTGAAATCTGTTTTTTTGGAGGGACTTGGAATATCAGGGATTTCAAACCCGGTTTTGGGAGACATGGAATATGAAAGATTTGAAACCCGGTCTTTTGGGAGACTGGGAATGTGAAAGATTTGAAACCCGGTCTTTTGGGAGACTGGGAATATCGGGGATTTGAAACCCGGTCTTTTTGGGAAACTGGGAGTATCGGGGATTTGAAACCCGGTGTTTTTTGTTGGGAAAATAGGAATATCGGGAATTTGAAACCCAGCTTTTTTTGGGAAAATGGGACTATTGGGCATTTTAAAACAGATTCTCTTTGGGAAAATGGTACTATCGGGCATTTTAAAGCCGATTCTCTTTGGGAAAATAGGACTATCGGGCGTTTGAAATCCAGTTCTCTTTGGAAAAATGGTACTATCGGGCATTTGAAATCCGGTTTTCTTTGGGAAATTGGGACTATCGGGCATTTTAAATCCGGTTTTCATTGGGAAAATGGGACTATCGGGCATTTGAAACCCGGCTTTCTTTGGGAAAATGGGACTATCGGGCATTTGAAACCCGGTCTTTTTGGCAAAATGGGACTATCGTGCATTTGAAACCCGGTCTTTTTGGCAAAATGGGACTATCGGGCATACTAAAAATGAGACCAATCATCCACAAAAGAAAAAGAACACCCCAAAATGGTTCTCTCTGGATCTCAAAACTGCCTTACGTAGAAAGGCCTACTTCCACCGGAAATTCAAAAGGACTCAAAGTAACTTAGCCCATCATAAACATACATTACAGTTTAGTCAAGAAATTTACTCAAGCGGGACAGAGACTATATCGCATCTGAAATCAGGAAAAATATTAAGCATAATCTAAAGGCGTTCTGGAAATATGTCAGCTATAAGATAAATAACCCACAACACGATATAACTTTGAAAAAAGATGGCAGTGTCATAAGTGATTCACAGGATATTTCGAAGGAACTGTGCAAAATTTGCTCAACATAGGCTGAAGATAAATCTGACCTGTCATTTGCTTTTAACCCCAGAAATAAAATTCTTCAAGAGCTCTCATTAATCGAGATCTCACCACAGGATGTGTCGAACGCTTTTAAGAAACTTAAGCCAACATTAACATGTGGAATTGATGGAATACCAAATTTCATTATCAAAGGCTGCCAGCATACACTAATCCCACTTATGGTCTTCATCACAAATATGTCCATTAAATGCGGCATATACCCCGACGCGTGGAAATATTCTCTCGTTTCACCAATATTTAAAAAAGGTTGCAGAGTCGACCCCCAAATCTATCGCTCTATATTGTTGCTATGCTCCTTAAGCCTAGTCTTCGACTACATTATGAATAAGAAACTCTACGCCTGGTTCCTCCCAAACCTGCCAGTTCAAAGCATGGGTTCCTGAAAGTGGAAAGCGTAGAAACCAACCTGTTAACCTTCAAGTAGCAACTCTGTGAAACCCGTAATTTAGAGCAAAGGGCAGGTTGACTCAATCTATATTGACATGTCAAAAACCTTTGAGCGAGTCTTACATCAAATACTTTAAGAAAAATTAAACTACTATGGCTTAAAAAATGTGCTAAATGGTTCAAAAGTTATTTATACGAAAGGATGCACCATAAAAGTTAAGAAAATGATCTCATCGGTGCTAAATGGTTCAAAAGTTATTTATCCGAAAGGATGCACCATAAAAGTTAAGAAAATGATCTCATCGATATCTTATGACGTTACCTGTGGTGTACCTCTAGGTTCTTCAATTGGCCCTCTCTTATTCAATATCTACTCCGCCGATCATCCCGATGTGCTTAAAAACGGATATGTTGAAATTTGCAGATGATACTAAATTAAGTAAATTGATTATATCGGACAAGAACTGCGAAGAATTACAGGCTGACCTGATCATTTACCATTGGTGCAATAAGAATAACATGTCGATAAATATGTCAAAAACTGTCATTTCATATACCAGAAAATTAAGCAATAAACTTGCTTTCGACTACAAAATCAATAAAAATCACTTCAACGTCAAGACATTGTAGTTGACCGAGGAGTAACCTTCGACTACCGTTTCTTATTTGCTGAACATATTTGTAAGACTGCCTACTACCAAAAAATTTTCAATTGCTTACTTAGCATCGCTAAAAAATTTAATTCGAGGTACTGTTTTCTAGTAAAATCACGGTTAATGTATTGCTCCATCATTTATAAAAATTGTAGTAAATAAAATCTTCATAAATTAGAAAAAGTTCAAAACCATTTACCTATTATATGTATCGCTACTTTTCTAAAGCCATTCCCTTTAATTATGAATCCTATCTCTGTCAACTAAACTGAGAAAACCTGTCTTGCGCCACTGACAAAAACGACATATTATTTCTAAACGAGCTTCTATTGTTCAAAATTAATTTTTCCCGAACTAGTTTCATACATCAAATATAATTGTCAAACCCAAAGTTTCGGGAAAAAGGATATTCACTGTTAAAAACTTTAAAAGTTCCCCATTAGGACGAATATTTGACACATTCAATAAACTTAACAAAGATCTGCTTTTTCCCAACGATAAATTATCTGCGAAAAATTTAAAGAAACTATTTTTCAACGAATGATTTAATATATACAGGGTGTTTCTCATAAGCATGTCATAAATTAAAGGGTGTGTTCTTTGGGTCAAACTGAGTGAAAAGTGTCAAAGAACATGGGGTCTACAACGCTTAGTTTCGGAGGTACGGGCCCCCAAACATTGACCCCCAAAACGTGAAAAATGTCACAAATGAGGAGTAAGAAATATCGGCTTGCTCATCTTGTTTAGACACTTCCAATACCCTCCCATCTTAGAATTTTAATGAGCCATTTTCTAGCAGAAGCGTATTATTAAAGGTAGAAGCGTGCTTCAACGTACTCTGCATCTTAGCGTTTACTAGCCATATCCAACTGATTTCTAACACGTTCAGCTTCAACGTACTCTGCATCTTGGCGTTTACTAGCCATTCCCAACTGATTTCTAACACGTTCAGCTTCAACGTACTCTGCATCTTGGCGTTTACTTGCCTTACTCAACTGATTTCTAACACGTTCAGCTTCAACGTACTCTGCATCTTGGCGTTTACTAGCCTTACTCAACTGATTTCTAACACGTTCAGCTTCAACGTACTCTACATCTTGGCGTTTACTAGCCATACCCAACTGATTTCTAACACGTTCAGCTTCAACGTACTCTGCATCTTGGCGTTTACTAGCCTTACTCAACTGATTTCTAACACGTTCAGCTTCAACGTACTCTGCATCTTGGCGTTTACTAACCATACCCAACTAATTTCTAACACGTTCAGCTTCATCCTACTCTGCATCTTAGCGTTTACTAGCCATACCCAACTGATTTCTTACACGTTCAGCTTCAACGTACTCTGCATCTTGGCGTTTACTAGCCATTCGCAACTGATTTCTAACACGTTCAGCTTCAACGTACTCTGCATCTTGGCGTTTACTAGCCTTACTCAACTGATTTCTAACACGTTCAGCTTCAACGTACTCTGCATCTTGGCGTTTACTAACCATACCCAACTAATTTCTAACACGTTCAGCTTCAACGTACTCTGCATCTTGGCGTTTACTAGCCTTACTGAACTGATTTCTAACACGTTCAGCTGCAACGTACTCTGCATCTTGGCGTTTACTGGCCTTACCCAACTGATTTCTAACACGTTCAGCTTCAACGTACTCTGCATCTTGGCGTTTACTAGCCATACCCAACTGATTTCTAACACGTTCAGCTTCAACGTACTCTGCATCTTGGCGTTTACTAGCCTTACTCAACTGATTTCTAACACGTTCAGCTTCAACGTACTCTGCATCTTGGCGTTTACTAGCCTTATTGAACTGATTTCTAACACGTTCAGCTTCAACGTACTCAGCATCTTGGCGTTTACTGGCCTTACCCAACTGATTTCTAACACGTTCAGCTTCAACGTACTCTGCATCTTGGCGTTTACTAGCCATACCCAACTGATTTCTAACACGTTCAGCTTCAACGTACTCTGCACCTTGGCGTTTACTAGCCTTACTCAACTGATTTCTAACACATTCAGCTTCAACGTACTCTGCATCTTGGCGTTTACTAGCCTTACTCAACTGATTTCTAACACGTTCAGCTTCAACGTACTCTGCATCTTGGCGTTTACTAGCCTTACTCAACTGATTTTTAACACGTTCAGCTTCAACGTACTCTGCATCTTGGCGTTTACTAGCCATACCTAACTGATTTCTAACACGTTTAGCTTCAACGTACTCAACATCTTGGCGTTTACTGGCCTTACTCAACTGATTTCTAACACGTTCAGCTTCAACGTACTCTGCATCTTGGCGTTTACTAGCCTTACTAAACTGATTTCTAACACGTTCAGCTTCAACGTACTCTGCATCTTGGCGTTTACTAGCCTTACTCAACTGATTTCTAACACGTTCAGCTTCAACGTACTCTGCATCTTGGCGTTTACTAGCCTTACTCAACTGATTTCTAACACGTTCAGCTTCAACGTACTCTGCATCTTGGCGTTTACTAGCCTTACTCAAATGGTCCTTTACTCGTTCGCTTGCTCTATACCACTCATCAAGCCTTTTAACTCTCTTGGTATGTATGCCAACCTGATTTTCCCTTTCACGATAAGCCTCATTCTCCCGCTTTTTCGCCATATATCGCGCCTCCTTCATTCTACACTTTTCATTCAGTCTCAAAATTCTCATTCTCTCTAACGGATAAACATTACCATGAGACGTAGAAGGTACTTGATCATCGTTCGCTACCATTACAGAACTATCTGAAATATTACTAACTAAATTCATCGCTTCGTCGGCAGTAATTAACGCTACGTTTTCAGCAACTTCACTTGTACTTCCATCTAATACATTATCCTTTATTCTACTGTGGCCAACTGGCGGCGCAATAGAACCAACAAACAAATTAGGACTAAAAATACTAGAAACCGCACCTTCAACCTTACTACCATCATGGCCAACTGACGGCGCAATAGAAGTAATGGGCAAACTAGTACTAGGACTAGACGAACTAGAACCTGTACATTCAACCTTAGCTTTTTTCTGAGCTGCTAAAACTCTTCTCCTTTCATTTTCTCTCTTCTTAAACTCAGGGTCTGATCTTTTTGCCCTCATCCTTTCCCGCGCTTTGCGCTTCCGCATTTCATCCTTACTCTCAACTAAATCTTCCTCCATTTTACATCCAAAAATCAAATACTCACAAAAAGAAGCGGCAAAAACCTGCTGGCTCTTTACAACCACTTAATTTGACTTAATATCCAACTTCCAAACACAAATATTTACTGGTAGATAAATTGATAACCTACAAGCAAAGAAAAATTCTCAAGAATGGCTCCCGCAAATTTAAAAGGTCTATTTTCAACTAGGTGGGCGTATCAGATATATTTAAAATATATATTCTTGAAATTTTTGGTCTACACCTAGATGGTTTTCAGTGAAACAAACAAGGAGCATAAACACAATAGTGGAAGCTTCATTCTTATTTAAAACATGTAAAACAATTATCATCTCTGCAAATAGCTTACACATGTCTTTTTTACCAATGCCTAACCGTTTGGATTTTTCTAAAGCAATCTCAGCACCAAAAAATATTTTTTGATAGAAAATAAATGTTTTATATTCTTACTAAGAATAAAAAAGAGGATAAAAAAGGTCTGTCCTCTCGTAGTTTTTTAAGCTTTTATCATGATTACTCAATACAACAGTAACAAGGAGTATAAACCCATTAGTGGAAGCAGTATTTTTTTCCGAAACAATCTCGCTTATGTTTATCCTCTCTAGACTTCGCTAAAAACGTATTACTCCTACGTAAAATAATACTAGATAGGCAAGGATTCATACCATTAAAGAGCGCAATATTTTCCATATTTTCATTTCATATACAGAGAATAGAAATTATAATGTTTCTGAGAGGAGCTTCCCATTTTGGTTGTTGTTTTGAAAAATATATCGCAATGCACGGGCCTTGAAAGATATAAGAGGCAGGGCTTAAGCTGTTTTGAATGCCATGAGTAAAGGAGTCTCATTATGGGGTGTAAGATATAATTACGGTCCATGTGCAATACATAACGTAAAAGCAGGGTTGGCAGTTGATATTCATCGGATAAATATCATGGATGTTTTTGATTTTTTCGATATTTTCCTGTAAATTGTTTATTTAGAAAAAACCGAAATCTGCGTAAAAACTAACATATAGACGAAAATATCATTAATATCATCTGATATTTTCATTAATATCATGATATTTTCATTAATATCATGATATTTTCATTAATATCATGATATTTTCATTAATATCATGATATTTTCGATATTTTCATTACTGCTAAGACCATTAAACACAGATGGACTAGAATGATAAGCTAAAACCCCTATCTTGAAATTTCAGTGCGTATCGTCGCCCCTAGCGGGAGACTCCCGAAACATTTCAAGGCATCTTTGTGACCTTTATTATGTCGTCTGCTCTGTTGAATTTTTATGATTGTACGGTCTAGGCACGGTTAGGTTTTTCCTCTCCGCTTTTTCGCCTTTTATGTTCGTTATCTTACAAGTAATTTAAAAGATTAGTAGTAGTATCATTTGTAGCGTAAAAAAATCTAGCAATTTGTTCATCAATTTCTTCTTTGTACTGGGTGGAAGTTGAGATTATTGCAGAATCGACAGCCATTTTCAACTTTGAAAGTGAAACAGCTGACTTGGGTTCACTTTCAGTTTCAACGATGGTACTTGAAGTTGATGCAGAGGCTTCAGCTTTTTGATCACAAATTTGCAGATATGCCCTCAGGCGGTTAGGCATTCCTTGCATTTCATTACCACATTTCTTACATTTGGCCCAGTTTCCCGTGTTATTTGGCTTTTTAATGCAAAAAAAGCTAACCCAAGCGGGATCCTTAATTCGTGGCATGTTGTATGGCATGCAATAACAAAACTAAAACTAAAAAACTAGAATAATTCAGACCTGATGAAGCGGGAGCTAGCGACATCTTACATTATTCGTCAGACTCACAGTAATCTAAGACCATTAAACACAGAGGGACTGGAATGGAGATAGGGCGGGTGGTTCCTTGTGGGAAGCGTCTCTCTAGCGCCATGCCGCGACCAATATTGAAACTATATCCAATCAAACAAACAGGCGCGTGAAATAGCAGCCGACATAGGCCCGTTAAAGCTCGAAAGTCTATGTTAGGTTAGAACGTAACCTAAGTTTAGAGAAAGTGTTTAGTTGAATGTAAGTTACTTTCAATTATATTTTTTATTTAAATAGGTATAAGAGTTACTATACAAGCCTTAATCCATAGTTCAATTTTAGAAAGTTGATATTTGGGGTTTGGTATTGTGTAGAAAGTAATGCCTTTCATATGGGATTTATCAGCATAACGTTGATTATTTTTACAAACTCCGAAAGCGCACCTTTTGCTTGGCATCTTAAACACCCAAACTAATGATACTAATCCTTTAAATTACTTGTAAGATAACGAACATAAAAGGCGAAAAAGCGGAGAGGAAAAACCTAACCGTGCCTAGACCGTACAATCATAAAATTCAACAGAGCAGACGACATAATAAAGGTCACAAAGATGCCTTGAAATGTTTCGGGAGTCTCCCGCTAGGGGCGACGATACGCACTGAAATTTCAAGATAGGGGTTTTAGCTTATCATTCTAGTCCATCTGTGTTTAATGGTCTTAGCAGTAATGAAAATATCGAAAATATCATGATATTAATGAAAATATCATGATATTAAAGAAAATATCATGATATTAATGAAAATATCATGATATTAATGAAAATATCAGATGATATTAATGATATTTTCGTCTATATGTTAGTTTTTACGCAGATTTCGGTTTTTTTTTCTAAATAAACAATTTACAGGAAAATATCGAAAAAATCAAAAACATCCATGATATTTATCCGATGAATATCAACTGCCAACCCTGCTTTTACGTTATGTATTGCACATGGACCGTAATTATATCTTACACCCCATAATGAGACTCCTTTACTCATGGCATTCAAAACAGCTTAAGCCCTGCCTCTTATATCTTTCAAGGCCCGTGCATTGCGATATATTTTCAAAACAACAACCAAATGGGAAGCTCCTCTCAGAAACATTATAATTTCTCTTCTCTGTATATGAAATGAAAATATGGAAAATATTGCGCTCTTTATGGTATGAATCCTTGCCTATCTATTATTATTTTACGTAGAAGTAATACGTTTTTAGCGAAGTCTAGAGAGGATAAACATAAGCGAGATTGTTTCGGAAAAAAATACTGCTTCCACTAATGGGTTTATACTCCTTGTTACTGTTGTATTGAGTAATCATGATAAAAGCTTAAAAAACTACGAGAGGACAGACCTTTTTATCCTCTTTTTTATTCTTAGTAAGAATATAAAACATTTATTTTTATCGAAAAATATTTTTTGGTGCTAAGATTGCTTTAGAAATATCCAAACGGTTAGGCATTGGTAAAAAAGACATGTGTAAGCTATTTGCAGAGATGATAATTGTTTTACATGTTTTAAATAAGAATGAAGCTTCCACTATTGTGTTTATGCTCCTTGTTTGTTTCACTGAAAACCATCTAGGTGTAGACCAAAATTTCAAGAATATATATTTTAAATATATCTGATACGCCCACCTAGTTGAAAATAGACCTTTAAATTAGCGGGAGCCATTCTTGAGAATTTTTCTTGCTTGTAGGTTATCAATTTATCTACCAGTAAATATTTTTGTTTGGAAGTTGTATATTAAGTCAAACTAAGTGGTTGTAAAGAGCCAGCAGGTTTTTGCCGCTTCTTTTTGTGAGTATTTGATTTTTGGATGTAAATGGAGGAAGATTTAGTTGAGAGTAAGGATGAATGCGGAAGCGCAAAGCGCGGGAAAGGATGGGGCAAAAAGATCAGACCCTGAGTTTAAGAAGAGAGAAAATGAAAGGAAGATTTTAGCAGCTCAGAAAAAGCTAAGGTTGAATGTACAGGTTCTAGTTCGTCTAGTCCTAGTACTAGTTTGCCCATTACTTCTATTGCGCCGTCAGTTGCCATGATGGTAGTAAGGTTGAAGGTGCGGTTTCTAGTATTTTTCAGTTGAGTAAGGCAAGTAAACGCCAAGATGCAGAGTACGTTGAAGCTGAACGTGTTAGAAATCAGTTGGGAATGGCTAGTAAACGCCAAGATGCAGAGTACGTTGAAGCTGAACGTGTTAGAAATCAGTTGGATATGGCTAGTAAAACGCTAAGATGCAGAGTACGTTGAAGCACGCTTCTACCTTTAATAATACGCTTCTGCTAGAAAATGGCTCATTAAAATTCTAAGATGGGAGGGTATTGGAAGTGTCTAAACAAGATGAGCAAGCCGATATTTCTTACTCCTCATTTGTGACATTTTTCACGTTTTGGGGTCAATGTTTGGGGGCCCGTACCTCCGAAACTAAGCGTTGTAGACCCCATGTTCTTTGACACTTTTCACTCAGTTTGACCCAAAGAACACACCCTTTAATTTATGACATGCTTATGAGAAACACCCTATATATTAAATCATTCGTTGAAAAATTTTTTCTTTAAATTTTTCGCAGATAATTTATCGTTGGGAAAAAGCAGATCTTTGTTAAGTTTATTGAATGTGTCAAATATTCGTCCTAATGGGGAACTTTTAAAGTTTTTAACAGTGAATATCCTTTTTTCCCGAAACTTTGGGTTTGACAATTATATTTGATGTATGAAACTAGTTCGGGAAAATTAATTTTGAACAATAGAAGCTCGTTTAGAAATAATATGTCGTTTTTGTCAGTGGCGCAAGACAGGTTTTCTCAGTTTAGTTGACAGAGATAGGATTCATAATTAAAGGGAATGGCTTTAGAAAAGTAGCGATACATATAATAGGTAAATGGTTTTGAACTTTTTCTAATTTATGAAGATTTATTTACTACAATTTTTATAAATGATGGAGCAATACATTAACCGTGATTTTACTAGAAAACAGTACCTCGAATTAAATTTTTTAGCGATGCTAAGTAAGCAATTGAAAATTTTTTTGGTAGTAGGCAGTCTTACAAATATGTTCAGCAAATAAGAAACGGTAGTCGAAGGTTACTCCTCGGTCAACTACAATGTCTTGACGTTGAAGTGATTTTTATTGATTTTGTAGTCGAAAGCAAGTTTATTGCTTAATTTTCTGGTATATGAAATGACAGTTTTTGACATATTTATCGACATGTTATTCTTATTGCACCAATGGTAAATGATCAGGTCAGCCTGTAATTCTTCGCAGTTCTTGTCCGATATAATCAATTTACTTAATTTAGTATCATCTGCAAATTTCAACATATCCGTTTTTAAGCACATCGGGATGATCGGCGGAGTAGATATTGAATAAGAGAGGGCCAATTGAAGAACCTAGAGGTACACCACAGGTAACGTCATAAGATATCGATGAGATCATTTCTTAACTTTTATGGTGCATCCTTTCGGATAAATAACTTTTGAACCATTTAGCACCGATGAGATCATTTTCTTAACTTTTATGGTGCATCCTTTCGTATAAATAACTTTTGAATCATTTAGCACATTTTTAAGCCATAGTAGTTTAATTTTTCTAAAGTATTTGATGTAAGACTCGCTCAAAGGTTTTTGACATGTCAATATAGATTGAGTCAACCTGCCCTTTGCTCTAAATTACGGGTTTCACAGAGTTGCAGAAGGTTAACAGGTTGGTTTCTACGCTTTCCACTTTCAGGAACCCATGCTTTTGAACTGGCAGGTTTGGGAGGAACCAGGCGTAGTTTCTTATTCATAATGTAGTCGAAGACTAGGCTTAAGGAGCATAGCAAAAATATAGAGCGATAGATTTGGGGGTCGACTCTGCAACCTTTTTTAAATATTGGTGAAACGAGAGAATATTTCCACGCGTCGGGGTATATGCCGCATTTAATGGACATATTTGTGATGAAGACCATAAGTGGGATTAGTGTATGCGGGCAGCCTTTGATAATGAAATTTGGTATTCCATCAATTCCACTTGTTAATGTTGGCTTAAGTTTCTTAAAAGCGTTCGTCACATCCTGTGGTGAGATCTCGATTAATGAGAGCCCTTGAAGAATTTTATTTCTGGGGTTTAAAGCAAATGACAGGTCAGATTTACCTTTAGCCTATGTTGAGAAAATTTTGCACAGTTCCTTCGAAATATCCTGTGAATCACTTATGACACTGCCATCTTTTTTCAAAGTTATATCGTGTTGTGGGTTATTTATCTTATAGCTGACATATTTCCAGAACGCCTTTAGATTATGCTTAATATTTTTCCTGATTTCAGATGCGATATAGTCTCTGTCCCGCTTGAGTAAATTTCTTGACTAAACTGTAATGTATGTTTATGATGGGCTAAGTTACTTTGAGTCCTTTTGAATTTCCGGTGGAAGTAGGCCTTTCTACGTAAGGCAGTTTTGAGATCCAGAGAGAACCATTTTGGGGTGTTCTTTTTCTTTTGTGGATGATTGGTCTCATTTTTAGTATGCCCGATAGTCCCATTTTGCCAAAAAGACCGGGTTTCAAATGCACGATAGTCCCATTTTGCCAAAAAGACCGGGTTTCAAATGCCCGATAGTCCCATTTTCCCAAAGAAAGCCGGGTTTCAAATGCCCGATAGTCCCATTTTCCCAATGAAAACCGGATTTAAAATGCCCGATAGTCCCAATTTCCCAAAGAAAACCGGATTTCAAATGCCCGATAGTACCATTTTTCCAAAGAGAACTGGATTTCAAACGCCCGATAGTCCTATTTTCCCAAAGAGAATCGGCTTTAAAATGCCCGATAGTACCATTTTCCCAAAGAGAATCTGTTTTAAAATGCCCAATAGTCCCATTTTCCCAAAAAAAGCTGGGTTTCAAATTCCCGATATTCCTATTTTCCCAACAAAAAACACCGGGTTTCAAATCCCCGATACTCCCAGTTTCCCAAAAAGACCGGGTTTCAAATCCCCGATATTCCCAGTCTCCCAAAAGACCGGGTTTCAAATCTTTCACATTCCCAGTCTCCCAAAAGACCGGGTTTCAAATCTTTCATATTCCATGTCTCCCAAAACCGGGTTTGAAATCCCTGATATTCCAAGTCCCTCCAAAAAAACAGATTTCAAATCCCTGATATTTCAAGTTCCAAAAAAACCAAGTTTCAAATCCCCAAAAAAACTGGGTCAAATCCCTGAAAGCAGGTTTCAATTCCCTGGTATTTCCGACCAATAAAAGTCACTATGCCCAGAAAATCCGAGACTTTAAAACCAAACACAGGTTTCAAATACCAGACATATCCACTTCGGAAAACCGATTTAGAATACAAGACATTTCCAAAACTAAAGACTAGATTAAACTGCTAGTTATTTACAAATAAAAAATTAATATCTCAAGAACGAATGGTTTTCAAACTCCAAAAAAGAGTTTTCAACTTACAGTTGTTACGAAACCTTGCCATAAAACAGATTTCAAATCACAATTTACATTTATCAAACGAAGTAACAGAAGTGGCTTACAAAGCCACTCTTAACACACCACGATATTGAAATATTTAAAAACATTTTACATCAATGGTTTAGTTTCTTCTTACGAAAATAACTTCGCTTGTTTCACTGTCTCCTATTCGTTCCTACAGTAGTTGGTCCGTTTACACATAACTTTGACTTATTCGAGTAACCAAAGCTTCCGTATTTTAACTACGAAAGCTGTACTTTCGTTCCGAGAGCGCATTAAGGCTTCTCAGAGAAGTCCGCACTTTTCTCTGAACTATAAACACACACTAAATTTATTAACCTCACTTTCATTAGACATATAACCCGATTTCAACCATGGTAAGTGGCACAGGCAGAACCAACTACCACCCTGCTCAGCGTAACCTAGAAGCTACGCGACGGAGCCTCCGTGAGGAACTGAAGATAGCTGAGTAACGCCGAGAGGCGGGCGAGAATCGTGGAAGGGCGATTTTCTGGGTGACTATCACTTCCCCGAACGTTCGCTTGCCCGAAAAGCCGATCTCATTTCCCCGAATTTAGAGCTTGTTTGCCCGAAAAAATAGGCGTATTTTGGGGAGGAGCTACCTATAACTCCGAAAAGCTCCCTTTGCATGGAAAACTCTCTTTGCCTGGGAAAACTCTCTTTGCCTGGGAAAACTCTCTTTGCCTGGGAAAACTCTCTTTGCCTGGGAAAATTCTCTTTACGTGGGAAAACTCTCTTTGCCTGGGAAAACTCTCTTTACGTGGGAAAACTCTTTGCCTGGGAAAACTCTCTTTACGTGGGGAAACTCTCTTTACGTGGGGAAACTCTCTTTACGTGGGGAAACTCTCTTTACGTGGGGAAACTCTCTTTACGTGGGGAAACTCTCTTTACGTGGGGAAACTCTCTTTACGTGGGGAAACTCTCTTTACGTGGGGAAACTCTCTTTACGTGGGGAAACTCTCTTTACGTGGGGAAACTCTCTTTACGTGGGGAAACTCTCTTTACGTGGGGAAACTCTCTTTACGTGGGGAAACTCTCTTTACGTGGGGAAACTCTCTTTACGTGGGGAAACTCTTTTTACGTGGGGAAACTCTCTTTACGTGGGGAAACTCTCTTTACGTGGGGAAACTCTCTTTACGTGGGGAAACTCTCTTTGCGTGGAAAAACGGTCTTTGCGTTGGGAAACTCTTTGCGACTGAGTTTAATGGTTAACCAGCGACCCCTGGTTTTACCTCCAGTAAACACGGCACAGAGTCAACGTCCACGGAATGAACTTACGGTTCTCGAATCATGTACGCTGTGAATTAAACCAAATTTTGATTAAACCATTGCCTACGTTAAAAACCGTTAACGTAGGCAACGATTGAACCCGTTTTTAGGGCCTCCTCTTGCTCTGTCGCTTGCTCTGTCGCTTAAGTATAAAAAATTTAGCGAAAATTAAACTCTAATTTGATTAGTACAATCATAGTAAGTATAAAAGATGAAGTACGTTGAAAACGTTTTATTACAAGGTATACATATATTCTAACGAACCTATGAACGAATTTTACTTGATGTGTAGAAAACTTAAATATAAAACCTTGGATTAATTAACTTATATTTTCGCCCTAAAATTCTGTCTGAACCGCAAAATTTAAATTTTTTTGGAGCTGTAAGGGTTGTTTCAGCCCTAGGCCTAGCATGTCAATTGCATGGAACCAAAAAAAATCCAAGATAAAACCTATGTTTAGTTTAATTTGATTACTACAATCATGGTGAGTATAAAAGATGAATTACATTGAAGAATTTACTTTTTTATTACACTACGCATATGTAGTAAATATATATACGAATCAGTTGGCTCTACACATTAGATTAACGCATAGATGTAGATTTACATAGGGATATTGATATATCGCAAGTTACATTCCAAATCAAGCATACACCCATGATATTTATTAAATTTTCTTACCTACCTTTTTCTCCATAGAGTTCCAGTCTCCAGATGGAATTATTCTATGAACTTTTAACGTGATTAATGAAGTAAAATATTTTAGAAATGATACTATTTACAAGATGAAGTTTTTAAATTATTTCTAGTCATATTTGGAAATAGACTCTATACGGCAAATTTTGGGGATTCAAGTCTGAGTATTAGGCCTAGTAATAGCCATTAGTTTTAAAATAAAAGTGCATCTTAAGAACTAGGCCATACCTTCATTTACTATTTAGGAGAAAGGTGAATACCATAAGTGTATATCACCACCTTATAACACACTTTCTTTACAACATCAAATCTAGGTTAGCATTTTCACCCATAGAGGTTGAAATGTTTCTAATAAATCTGAAGTTTTGAATAACTGAACTGTAACGAATTTTTTAATATGGGCAGATAACTATCACATGGGTGAATTGTATGTAATTAAGAAAACTTCGGTTTGACTCATTATACCCTTTTGCCTTCTTTGTAGCTTTTAGTTTGAGAGAAAATATACACAGGCTTTTATTTAACAATTCATAAACAATGAACCATCCATTGATTATATAGCGTCCAGTCATTGCATAAAATTTCAAACCTATCATATATTGAAGGGCTCCACTGGCACTGTAGATTTGGTAGAGGTAAAAAGTGGTCTGCCATTTGCACGTGTAAGCATAGAAACTCCAGTAGAGCCCTTAATTAACCATTTTGTACGGTCTCCTCAATCATGGAAGATCTTAATTTTTATCTGCACGTGTACCCTATCTCTAGGATCTTAATTAGAAATTAAGGCCCGCCTTCATGAATAGGAGATTTTCAACCTATTCTAGGATGATTATTAGAAATTACGTACCTGACTTAAGGCCAAGGAGTAATCAACCATTTTATATGGTCTCTATGGCTGTTGAAGATTTGAATTGAACCTTTAAATATGGACTTATCTCTAGGAAAGTCATTATGATTAATTAACCTAGCTTTGCAAGGTCCATTGAAGCCATGAGAGATAGCTTCGTAACATCCAATGAAGGGTTAAATTGAACCTTTAAATATGGACTTATCTCTAGGAAAGTCATTATGATTAATTACCCTAGCTTTGCAAGGTCCATTGAAGCCATGAGAGATAGCTTCGTACCATCCAATGAAAGGTAAAATTTAACTTAAAAGTCATTATGATTAATTAACCTAGCTTTGCAAGGTCCATTGAAGCCATGAGAGATAGCTTCGTAACATCCAATGAAGGGTTAAATTTAACCTGGAAGTATGGACTTATCTCTAGGAAAGTCATTATGATTAATTAACCTAGCTTTGCAAGGTCCATTGAAGCCATGAGAGATAGCTTCGTAACATCCAATGAAGGGTTAAATTGAACCTGAAAATATGGACTTATCTCTAGGAAAGTCATTATGATTTATTAACTTGCCTTAGCCACCATGAATGATAGTGTTCCAACGCTGATTAAAAATTTGAAAGTATCTCCAGGAAGGTAATTATTAATTAGTAACCTGTCTTCGTGAACGGCTGAACGCTGAATCAAATGATCCCAATGTCCAAACGTTATTTCTTGAAAAGTTGAAATAGTTATCTGAGTCACTTCCCTAAGCCCAAGCACAATGGCAAGGCGGAAACCGTTGAACCGTCCGTTGCGGTCTCGCGGATTTGAATTTTGACCATACCGAACACTACTACTTTATTGGCTAAATTATACCTACAGTGCTGCTCCCGGGTGGACGCTTCCTAAAGTGTTGCAAGAAGGTGGCGGGTGGTGGTTAGGCATTTTTTTTCCATGTTTTTTTCCCCTGTCTGTCAAGTGTCAACCCCCCATGATTTTTGTCAACCCTAGTAGTTCGTGAATATATGGGGGTTTGTAATTCTTCCCATGGATGACTGACTTAAAAGATTAATTAACCCTTTCATATGGTTCCAACGGCCGTTGAAGATTTGAATTTTCAACCTGGAAGTATAACCCATCCTTTGGATGCTAATTAGAAATTACGTACCTGACTTTAAAATGTGGTCTCAACGGCAGTTGAAGATTTGAATTTTGAATTTGGGATATTTTTTGTTAAATGGTTTTTAGGAATAAAGAAAGAAAGATAGGAATTGACCGACCACCTG
Source organism: Phalangium opilio (assembly GCA_019434445.1). Taxonomy (NCBI): domain Eukaryota; kingdom Metazoa; phylum Arthropoda; class Arachnida; order Opiliones; family Phalangiidae; genus Phalangium; species Phalangium opilio. The sequence continues at coordinate 127,616 of JAEQBA010004455.1, read as the reverse complement.
CATGGTACAGCACAACTTTCACCCGGCCGGGCCGGCCCTAATGGACATGGTGAAACCGTGAAAAGTTGGAAAACTTTCCATCTGGCTCTCGCGTACCTAGACACCTACAGAGCTATCTCAGTTGTGACGTCAGTGAATAGGTAAAACGTCACGGGCTTAGCTTTGGCAGTGGGCGGCCATGTTTGGTACCGCTTTGCTGCTATGGGTAAATAGCACGGGTGACGTCACACTAAAGCTTCTGAGATAGCTCTACTCCTGGGTTTTTTGGGCTCCGTCTGGTGTTTACTCAGACTCTTAAAAAATAAATAAAATAATAATAAAACTTTGGTTTAAATTCAACACGTAGACCATTCTATCTTTGATTCCATTAAATAATTGCAGAGCGTCGAATTTTCTGTCGAGATTTCTTTATCAGAATTTCATTGATAAACATAAGTTTATAAGATATGTTCCATAAGTATGACACTACCTATACTTTGTAATGTTAGAGACTTAATGAGAGCTAGTTCGAGATCGACGCGAGAACTGACTACACTCGGTTTTGCACTTTGCAGTCTTCCTATTTAGTCTGTACTAAGCCTTTGACAGCGCTTCATCAGGCGTCGCTTTACGAGAATCTATGACGTTTCACCTACGTCACTTCATGACAAGCTCTCAGTAACCAATGACAACTTATGGAACATATCTTATGAACTTATTGTATTATTTAACAATGAATTTAAATGACTCTTACCTTATTTAGTTTTATTTCAAAAAGTCACGTTCGAGTTACGCAATTTAATATAAAAAGGTATTTTAATAAACGTGTAACACTCTAGTAAGGTATACCTACTGTACAATCGAGGTGCTATTAAGTTCTATTAGATAACAAATTATCGATATTATGTTATATTTGTAATCGACGAAGGCCAAATTAGTAAACCAATTATTTTATTGAAAATATTATATATATATTGTTATATCGGATCGAAGTGTTGAACAATAATTATCAATTAATTGAACTCAAAAAAATTAACTTTTCGTTGAATAGTTAAATTTTGTAATTTTCCATTGTGAATGTAATATCCTTTTTTATTTGTATAAGCCTATTTTTCAAGTTGTTTTCAATTTAAGTTTGTTTTTGATTTTATATTGTAAAAAGTATTTTTCCGAGGTGTATTTTCGGAAAAAGAGGTTGTTTTGAACATTTTGTTAAAAACATGTAAAGTCTGCGCTTCGAAAATAACAAAATTTGTCAGGGGTACGTCACTAAGACGACCTGTTTACTACAAAATCAACCAATAGTAGCGCAGGGACAGAGCGTGTCCTAGGACCAAACCGGTAGAATTGGTCAATAATAAAAAATAATAAAGTAACTTAGAATAGTGCGAGTGCGAATTGAGATAGAAAATTTAGCGCCAGATATAAACCATTAATTAATTAAATTGTGCGTACAAAAAGGAATAATAGTGCGTTCCAAAAGGATTAAATTTGTGCGGTGAGAAAATATTGAAGCGCGGAGTATTAATTAAAATTTAAATTTGCTAATAACCTAAAATTTCAAGTGCTAAAAAAGGTTAAAATAATAGTGCGTCGAACGTGTAAATCAATTTTTAAAAACAATTTTTTCAACCTCTCTTTTTAAAATACTTTCTTTAATTTTTTGTAATAAACCGTTATTTGTTGAATTTTAAAAAACTTATCGTGCTCATTTTTTGTTTAGCAAAACCGAATCGATCCAAAACTAATTCTAATTTAGAATTAACTAATTTTTAATTTGCGCGAGCGTGCTTGATGTTTCAGTCCGTTAAGCTTCGCTATAAAAAAAGCTCTCCCAAGCTACATTTCGCTACAGTGTTCTCAATTTTACTTGCCTAACCTACAAAAGAAGAAAGCAAAGGCAAAAAAAGGAAGAGGTGGTAGGGTTGGCGATTGGGTGGATGAACTCCGATAACAAAAGAGGAGTTCATTCCAACCCGTGCTATAATATTACCTTTCGAGAAATGGAGGATTTGCTTTAGCAGAAGTGCTATGCAATTCCCCCATATATCGAAAGGTAATATTAATCCTTTCTTTTAACTTGGGGGTTGAATCTCGAGGCACAGAGTGCTGCCAATCTTTTTGGCAATTAACCCCTTTCATTAAAAGAAAGGATCCATTAGTTAAGCTAAACGAAATGGTAGCACGGGTTGTACCTTTCGGGCGCATTAAAAACATTCTTTCCGCGCCGAAAGATAATGAGGCAATTGTTGAATGAACCCCACGTTCATTATCGGAGTGCCATCCAACACTATCTTCTCCATCCCTGTAAAGGTTAACCACCGCGGCGTTGTAACGCACTTAAGTTTCTTTCTCTACCTTCGCTTTTAACTTTTGCAGGGTCTCAGGCCAGTGCCCAACACTCCTATGGAATGCTTTTCCATAGGAGTAATTGGAAAACTTTTTATTTTCACATATGTAAAAAACCTTTCTCGGAAGGTATACGTTTGACTCCTCGTAGAGATCTTTGAACTCAGTCAAGAGTGCATCGATAGTTAACCTGGGTGCTTAGCGGCGGTAGCGTACGGACCTGGGTGGTTGGCGGTGGTAGCGGACGGCCCTGGGTGGTTGGCGGTGGTAGCGCACGGACCTGGGTGGTTGGCGGTGGTAGCGCACGGCCCTGGGTGGTTGGCGTCGGCAGCGGACGGATTTGGGTGGTTGGCGGCGGCGGTGGTGGTTTGGCGAAAAGACACCGTATTATTCCAAGAACCTGGGTGGTTGGCGGCGGTGGTGGTGGTGTGGCCAAAAGACACCGCATAATTTAAATTTTAATTTTTTTGGCTCTATGTTTGGCAGATCCTGCTCTTTTGGTAGATCTTTTTCTTTTCCTATAAATTAAATTCCGCAAGAATTAACAAAATCTAAAGATCGAAAAATATTTTTTAACTCTTGAGAATTATAAACTCGAGTTTATGGAAATATTTAAATACTGGTATTTCAATAACAATAATTCCGAAAACGCTTGAATATAATTTATTTTCTTGGTGCCCATGGAGGTATTTTATGAGATTATGCAATTATTATTTTTGTAAAACTGTTGAAAACCATTTCAAAGTATCCCCAGAAGACGCAACTTAAAGGAAGGGGTGAAGCAGAAAATCAAGTGATATTTTATCGATTCTCCTACTAATTATAAGACCAGTCTGCATAGTGAAACATTCAGGAAATACTTCCGAATGATTTTAAAATCCAAATTAGGTTCAGATTTTAAGGATAATTTTGAAGAAGGTCCTCCGGCCAATCGCGTAACGCCCTGCCTTTTTATTAACAAAATTCTCGTGGCACGTTCCGTGTTGAATGAAATTTGACACGAGATTTGATAAAATTCGCGCGACGTGATAATCGTGGCGCGAGACATGGAGCATTCCACGAGAATTTTGTTAATAAAAAAGGCAAGGCGTTACGCGATTGGTCGGAAGACCTTTAAAATTATCCTTAAAATCTGAACCTTATTTGAATTTTAAAATCATTCGGAAGTATTTCCTGAATGTTAAAGAATCGATAAAAAATCACTTGATTTTCTTCTTCACCTTCCCTTTAAGAAATACATTAAGACTTTCTCGAAAAACTTGCAAGCAATAAATCTGCATTAAATTGAACTTACCCCATTTTTCCAGGCACTGAAGAATGTAGATGGATAGAAGAGATGGGAACACTAGCGATAAAATAAAATACATAGAGATGTAACTTCTCTCTGGTATATTTAGCTCTAGTTAGTCTAGTATTGAATTTGAAATGAATATCGATTTAGAAATTTCAGGTTATTTATAGCTTTCAGCCTGCGACCCAGGGGCTACAAAGAATGCCTCCCCCTCTTTCTCCTTAAACTGTTGTGTCAAGCCCTCTGTGAGCCAAGCTGGTCAAGTACCGCTAACAACCAAGGGGGAATCACAAAATCTATTTAATAGAGTAATTTCGGTGGAGAGGGGGAAGAGAATGCTTATTGCCAGCTTCGGGGACAAATTTGTAAAAAATATACTATTTGCCCATGCTGGGGGATAAGACTGAGGCAAGAGATAGAAGGGTTTGACCTTGCCATTATAGATATAGCAAAACTCCCTTTTAACATATCTATTTTTGCCATGTACAAGAAAGATATAACTCAATGGAAACCACCTTATGGAAAAAATAACTATCCCTTTCGACGAAACAAAGGGGGTAGGCAACCCTCAGTATTGGGGCTGGGCCACCTTTGATAATGTTATAGGGATAGGCGTTCATAGGAATAATTTTTGAGAATTAAAGGTTTTAATGTCCAAAGCAATTAAATAAATCCAGGTAAAACGCACACAATTTATCTCAACTCTCCCTAACCTCGCGCGCGAAAAAAACTCTCTGACCTCTCTCTTGTCCCCAAAACTAAACTCTGCCCCCTCAAGCCTTTCGTCCTTCCCTGTTTTTCATAGCAAAAACCCCTCTCGTCCCCTGGTATTTTTCCTACCGTACATTTTTGCGTACGGAGAGAAACAGGTGTACAGGGCGAACTTCTCGCTAGGTTTTTGAACTTTCTTGACAATGGTCCCTCGAGCTACTATCTTAAGGGGCCCTCCATACAGTAACTGTAACAATAGATAAACAGAATTCTGGGTTTTACAGTTTCGAGGCCTTGGGGCGAGGGGGAAAAACGTAATATCATAAGATTATAACTTATCAGTGGGATAAGTGATCTCAGGCGCACCTATCTCGCTCAAAAGTGGATGAACCAGGCGCACCTATCTCGCTCAAAAAAGGATGAACCAGGCGCACCTATCTCGCTCAAAAAAGGATGAACCAGGCGTCACGCGAGGTGTGCGCTGTGCAGCATAATCCATGACTAGGAACAAAAGTTATTCAATGAATTTCACTTTTTTCAAAAACAATCACTGAATAAAATTAGGCCCCAGCCATTAGTATTTCACCAACAGTCCAACTTCGTAACATGCAAAGGAGAGAAGAGTTGTGTTATTGATAAATTATCCTAAAAATCGTGGTTAGTGGACTAACATACATTATTGGATGGCTGGGGCGAGTTCTTTTATGACTACTCCTTGCCAATTATAACCCGGAAAGTATAATTAAATCTGTAACGTCTGAAACACTGTTATCGACACAATTTGTTTTTTACTTTTTTGATTTTTTTTAATTCTTTTTGGGTTTTTGATTTTTGATAATTTGTAACCGTCCACACCTAACTTCTCCTTCCCGCGTCGTCTGCTTTGCTCGTGTTCTATTTTTATACTAATTTTTTGTATAATGCCAAATAGTATATAAAAACATTTTTCCGTTTGAGTAGAAAATTACTTAAGTTGATAGTGCAAACAAAGAAATTAGAAACATTACTTACCTTTGTAAAAATTCCAAAGTGCAAATACAGCCCTCGGGATATTTTGTATTTTTGATGTAATACGTTGCAAATGAAGAACTCATTGCCTGTATCATAAGAAAAAGATATCTCATGGGCCTTTGAAGATGAGTCTATAGAGCTAATTATGAGTGTATGCTTAAAATATTTAGTTAAAATACCTTTAATCCAGAAAAATTGCAGTTTAATTGAGTGGCTTTCTTGAAGATAGCAACTTTTATTCTCTTATGTGGCACTGTAATTCCGTTTCAGGACAATAAACCTACAATTCCAGGACACGACTGTGATACAAATAAAAATGAATTTAGTTGTGTAATATAATACAACACATATTAAAATATATAATATTATATTTATAAAGTAACGCAAATTGAAACTCGCCAAATATTTAGCTTGAAGGCACAATTATCTCTTCTCATCCAAATTTCAAATAATTTTACAAATAACGGCCGTTGCTAGCTGACGAATAACGGTAATGTGGTTTAGGGGAATACGAAGAAAAGACGTCCGAAATGGTCTCAAGGTCAATATGTGAAAGGATACTGTCCCGTAAGACCGAATTCCATTCGTCCAAACGATAAAACAGCCTAAGTGTCGTTTCCCACAATACATTGCCTTCCCTCCATTCCCGTTGGGGTTTTGAGAGGGAACCTTGTTGGTTAACCTTAGGTTGATTTATACCTTAGCTAGGGCTCTCGAAGTTGGAGACGCAAGCTGGATGGCGCGCTTAATTTCCCCCCTTGCCTTGCTGCTCTGCCTTTCCTTTCGCTTGCGCGACCACCAGGTTGGGTCCTCAACAGTGCGTTGTATCACACCTCCTCGTTGGTGAGAGCTGGTCTACCACTGCGTTTTGTGGGCTGAGTTGATACGCACCCTTCCCAAGCCAAGGTGTGCAGGTATCGTGCTGAGGGCTGTGTGGTACCGGGGAAGTTAATCTACGGTATCTCGAACGATCCCCTCGGGGCACCAGGCGAAACCCCGTTGTAATTAGCCTTCCACCCGGGTTGAGGACTACCGGGTGGTGACCTTTTACTTGCCTCATTACTCGTGGGATCTTTATGGATTCTTTAAAAACAAAAACTAAAAACAAACCTGGGCATGGAGCCGGTTCTACCGGTACCCAGCCTTCTCTCAGGGAAGGAGGCAACTCCCAACCTGCTTCTGGGCGTGATGCTGCCTCCGGCAGCACCCACCCGCAATCGGCGGAAGGCCAAAGTCACCTCCTGCTCCTCAATCGGGTTCCACCAGGTTGAGTGAAGCTAATAGGAGGCGCAAGGCCAACCGCCGAAGAAAACAATCCCAAAAAGGTGGCCTGAACTGCACTGGGTGCAAGAGATACGGGCCAAGATGGAACTCCTTTACCTTCGGGTGCTGGGAGTAACGTCCCGGGTACGGACTCTACGCCTGGTGCAAGAGAAGCTACCACCCTTTCTGGAAAGAGAGCTAGGGCGGAGGACCCTGATCCCTCGCCTAGCTTACAAGCTGCGTCGTCAAAGAAGACCAAGTCTTACTGCGACGTCGCCAGTATTGTCAAGATGGCCATCGTTAAAGATGGCTATCCAACTAATGCAGGCCGCTATACTTGAATCACTGGACGCTGAGCTTTCTTCGGGAAGCTCGCTGCCGCGTCCTTTCAATTTCCACATCATGGCTTGGGCCATGATCTATTCATGTGGGGATTTTGCGACCAGCGAATGGCTCGTGAAGGTGCTACACCATAATGAGCGTGCCATAGGGGGAACACGGCTTTCAGTGATGTAGGCCAGTGAACTCCCGAAGCCGTTCAAGGTGTCCTTCCGGACCAAGGACCGTCGCACCTCTGATCCGGCGGCTCTTCTCCGGCGATTGAAGGCCTACAACGGTAGGTTTCTGACCGACTGTTGGCGGTGCCTGAAGTCGTTCGATGAGAAGAGCACCAGACGCTGGATCTTCCTAATTGATGGCTCCTCCATGGAGGCCATCAAGGAGACCGGCTTCGAGGGTCTTACTGGTGTAGATGTCGGGACATTTAAAGTCCTGAATGCGCCAAAGGACCCTCTCCAGAATGCCTCTGAGGCTTCTGAAGAAAAAGGCAATACTGCAGCCAGCGTGAGTGGGGAGCTGGCAGCAAATATTGCTGGCATTAATTTAGAGCCACCCTTTCCAGATAGCTCAGACATAGACCTCGGGACAGAGTCCGACTTTTTGAAGGACTCTGATACCGAGAGGACCTACGCTCCTGTAACTGGGATGGAGTTGGGGGCCGAGGGTGCTGCTGGTGGAGGCGAAGGAGATACCGGTCCTAGATCGGGACTCCGCGATACCGCCAAGCAGTAGCCGGGGCCGCCTCTCTTCCTAAGATATGAGCATCAAGGTGATCCAGATCAACCTGCATCACTCCAAAGAAGAGAGCTACATGGAAACGGTTAATTTCCATTTACCGTGGTAACCATGGAAAACCGTGGAAATGGATGGTTTTTCTACTAATATCACATATTCGGATCGGGAATGGATGGAAAACAAGTAATATGGAATGGAAGTAGTTAATTTGATATACATTTCAGTTGGGAAATGGTTGGTAAATGGATAGAACCTATTTTCTATGGAAAACCCTAAAATTCCAAAGACATAAACTTAAAAAGGGTTTGGCCACAGAGTAATGGCAGCTCTCTGCCTTTGACTGTATTGGACTATATATGACAATATAGCACAGGTGCCACTACTACTCATCTCACCTAGTTTCTTGTAGCCACTAGCCTCGCTAACAGTACCTTCTTCTAGCTCATCCTATTAGAACACAAAATTCACGGCTATTATAGCTGTCAATCATTCCATTGTAAGTTTCCGCGTCGAATTCTCGGAATAGATATTTTGGGAAGTGTACTTGGCGTCGGGCGAGCAAGAGAGGTCACATTTTTCTACAGTTGTTCAGCCCCTTAGTTTTACTAAAATTCCCGATGAAGCCCCGGTATTGGTTAAAATGGACATTCGACCCTTCAGATCAATCCAATTTGAAGGTTTTCGCATATTAGCAAATTCACTTATATCTGTTGGTGCTCAGCATGGAAATATCGACGCGTCGTTAGTACTTCCAAACCAAACTACCGTTAGCAGAAACTGCAAGGATCTCTACCGTGAAGTGAAGAAGAAACTTATTATGGATTTGGATTCAGTTAAATCTATAGCAGTCACAACAGACGGCTGGACTGACAGCTTCAGAATGGTGTCGTACATTTCTGTAACGGCTCATTTTTACCAGGAAGACTTTAGACTTCAGTTCAAAGTTATAGGTACAAGAGAAATTGATAAAAAATCAGGCGATAATATCCGTGAGCTTGTTTTAGAGGTATTAAAGAATTTGAATTAGAGAACAAGGATATTTATTTTGTTACCGACGGTGCTGCCAATATGGTGTCAGGTTTCAGAAAGTATCCATGGTTTTGGTGCGCCGCACACCAATTAAACCTGATTTTGGACCACGTTTTTACCGGAAAAAAGAAAACAAGAGATAAGCCCGATTATGAAAACGAGCTTCCAGATTTAACTGAAATGTTTCATCAGTGTAAAACGCTAGTAACCTACTTCAAAAAATCTGGATTGCAAAGAAAGTTGATGAAAACTCTGAAAAAAGAAGTGTGTACTCATGGAATTCGCGGTTGGAAATGATTGAGTCCGTGTACGAGGCGAAAGACCAAATTAGAAAATTATTGTCTGAACGAGGAGAGGAGAGACTTTTTTTCCAAAAACACAGGGAACTGTTAAAATCCACCATCAAGATACTGAAATGTTACAGATCTTGCAGTAATGATCTTTGTCAGGAAAAAAAACCTACTTTGCACCTTGTTATTCCATGGCTAGACCGACTCAAAAAACAATGTTATTTCTGTGAAGATGATCATCCAGAAATTAAAAAGGTATCGTTCTTTTCCAAAAATTGGTGTTTTAAGAACTTCACGTACAGTAGAACGAAACACTTGTTATAATTGTATTTCGTAGTGCAAAGAGCTACTCCTTGCAGAGCTTCAAAAGTTCACGATAAACAAGTACCAAAAAATGGCAGTTTAAACCCTAAAATGAAACTAATGAAAGCAATTCCTGAAGAGCAGCGACCTAGTGTGATCAGTTATATTCGTGATGAACTGGAGCAGGATACTACACTTAATGAAGATGATGATGATGATTGCTCCACCTCGCAGCCACTTTCAAAAATTGCCAAAACTAACGTGGTTAGCTGATGTTTTAATGTATAAATTAATTTAAAAAATTATTTATTGCAAAAGCAACTCTAAATTTATTTAGGAAAAGGATGACATATTTTCAGACCTACTGGACGAGCCTAGTTGTAACGTAAATGAGGATGAAGTGTCGACTTATCAGTCACTTGTGTCATTACCTACAACGTCAACTTCACTTGAAGATTGGTGGAAAGACCCAAATTTGCCAAAACTCAAGTCCTTGTTTAAGCGAATTATGTCAATTCCCGCTTCAAGTTCAACCAGAGAACGTTGTTTCAGCAAACAGGATAGGATTTTAGAGGAAAGAAGAACGCAGTTGAAGCCAAATAAAGTGGATATCATTCTTTTTTTGCACGAAAACCTTAAAGATAACCACTAGTGTTTTTGTTAAAATTAAAACACTCGACAGGGTTCATACAACTTTTGGAAAACAAATTTCCCTGAGATTTCCAGGTTTTTCCTCACATACTTCCCTGCATTTTCCAGAGTTACGAGCCTTTAAAGTTTAGGGTAACGCTATTCCTATGAAGGGGGTTGCTTGTTTATGTTTTACTAAATTACTCCGCCCCTGTTTACTCGAACCCCACGTTTTTAGTATGGTTGGATGGGGGACAAATTGGACTATAACATACTCAAAGGACATCCCCGTGTCTCTAGTAGAACTAGAGTTAGGAGCCTCCAAATTTATCGTTAAAAATGAAAAGTAACCTAATAACAATAAGTGAGACACTAACATAAGTTGACGAAGATATTGACGTAGCCTCAAGTTTAAAGTACCCTTGTATGGGGAGCGAAAAGGGCTATAACATATTCAAAGTAGATCCCCGTATCTCTAATAGAACAGGAGTTATGGGCCTTCAAAGTGTAGTGTTAAAAATCATAAGTAACATAATAAAAATAAGTGAGACGATACCATAAGTTGAACTATTTTCCTTAATTACTTGGCTCCTGTTTGTCGTCGCCCTAAGTTTTTAGTATCTTTGGATGGGGAACAAATTGGACTATAACACACTCAACGGACATCCCTGTATCTCTAGAAGAACCTGAGTTATGGCATGTTTTTGAACATTTTGCTTAATTACTCGGCCCATGCTTCTCGTAGCCCTAAGTTTATAGTATGGTTGGATGGGCGGACAAATTGGACTATAACACACTCAAAGGACATCCCTGTATCTCTAGTAGAACCAGAGGGTAAACGAGTGAGAGGGTGGGTTAGCTAAACGAGTGCGACAGGGTGGGTTAGCTAAACGAGTGCGACAGGGTGGGTTAGCTAAACGAGAGAGCCATGTTTGTCGTAGCCCTAAGCTTTTAGTATGGATGGATGGGGGACAAATTTGACTATAACATACTCAAAGGACATCCCCGTATCTCTAGTAGAACCAGAGTTACGAGCCTCCAAAGTATAGTGTAGTGTTAATCCTATGGAGGGTATGTTCACGAGCATTTTGCTTAATTACTCGGCCCTTGTTTGACGCAAATTTCCCTGATTTCCCTGAATTTTACTAGGAATGCGTAATTTCCCTGAATTTTCCCTGAGGTTTTTGTCAACTATTTATTTCCCTGATTTTTCCAGGTTTTCCCGGTTTTCCAGGTTTGTATGAAACCTGATTCGAAATAAAATTATAATTTTGTTGTGGCTCATTTTGTGAAGAACAAATAGGGCAGATTTCAGAAGGATGCTTCGACTAGTGTAGAAGTTGCAGGAGAGTTCTCCTTGTTTGTCATTCAATGGTACTAATTACGTTGTTCATATATAATATTGAATATCGGTAATAGTATGGAAATGGTTCTCTGCTATATTTGATTTCGGTAACGGTTGGAAATGTGATAACGTTTCTTAATCGCGAATGGGAATGGTTGGTATTTGGAAACCACGGATCGGTAACGGATGGGGAGGTTGATGAAATCTATGGGTGGAATTGGTAAACAAAAATATGAACAAGAGTGTATGGAAATGGTAACGTTTGAAACTGAAATGCCGCTCTCTACTGCAAAGCAGCCTCGGCAGTTCTATGCCGGAGGTTTGCCTTAGAGGGCCTGGATGTGGCCCTCATTCAGGAACCTTGGATTCATAATGGTAAAATCCTTGGTTTAAAGAACGCAGGTAATATCTCTTATGACTTTACCTCACCCAACCCCAGGGCGTGTGTTCTGACCAGGAAGGGTCTTGACATCCTTCCGCTTCCGAACTACCTCACTAGGGATACTGCTGTGATAAAGGTAATGCCCTCCTCTTTTGGAGAGGCAACTGGCCTTATCATGGCGTCTGCTTACTTTTCCCATGATGCCACAGGTTCCCCTCCACCACAGGAGGTTGTCGTTCTTGTCGACCGCTGTGAGAGGCAGGAGGACATGATCATTTTGGGCTGTGATGCCAATGCCCGCCATGCCACGTGGGCAGTAGTGACTGCAACAAACGTGGTGATGAACTGCTTGAATATCTAGTCGGTACGAACCTGCATATTCTCAACAGGCACAATGAGCCAACCTTCGTTACTTCTAACAGAAAGGAGGTCATTGATGTCACCGTGGTCACAGACAATATCAGTCTGTCGGTTTCTAATTGGCATGTGTCTAATGAACCGTCTCTCTCGGACCATAGGCACTTCTGCTTCTCGGTCGCGGTCAAGTCAACTTCGGTTAAGACGGAACTGCGTAACCCCCGTCAGACCGACTAGTCCGGCTACAGGGAGGAACTTTGCCTCCTACTCAGAGGTAATGCTCCAAAGCTTTCCTCGGTGCTGGAATTTGATTTGGCAGTTGATCTTATGCAACAAGCCATTATCAATTCCTACCACCACAACTGTCCGGCGAAGCCTGCCAGCCGGCCGATGCTCGTTCCTTGCTCACTCGTAAACTCTTTAATAGGGCTAAGAGGACTGGGGACTGGACTATTTATAGACAGACCCTCAATAAGTATAATAAAGCCATCCGGGAGGCCAAGAGGAACTCCTGGAGGGACTTCTGCGGTAGCATCTCTGATGCCCCCGCTACTGCCAAGATCATGAAGATCCTGGCTCATGATAACACTCACCAGCACAGCACCATCAAGGTGCCAGAAGGTGAGTTTTCCAAGTCAGGGACTGATACCCGTAAGCATATGCTTAAGGTACATACACTTTCCGGACTCCAAGGATTTTGACCTCACAGGCACCGACGCTCCCCCCGTGCACTTTCGGAGAGCACACAGGGCGGACTGGGTCATCGCCAATAAGAGAGTTACATACTCTAGACTTAAGTGGGCTGTAAACTCGTTTCAGCCCTATAAGTTCTCTGGCCCAGATGGCGTCTTTCCCGCCCTCCTCCAGGAAGGCATAGACACCATTGGCCCTTATCTGTGCAGGATATTTAGAACCTGCATTGCTCTGGCGCATATTCCAGATGTCTGGAAGCGCTCGAAGGTTATCTTTATTCCCAAACCTGGGAAGACGAGCTATCTTGAGGCTAAGGCATTTAGACCTCTCTTTCTTACCTCTTTCTTCCTAAAGACTTTAGAGAAATTGGTAGACAGGTATTTGCGGGATGGTGTTCTTTCCCACACACCACTGTCAACTTTTCAGTTTGCCTATCAGAAAGGCAAATCTACAGAGACGGCGCTCCATGGCATTTTGAACTGCCTTGACAAGGCCATCGAGTTCAAGGAGATGTCTTTGGTCATCTTGCTTGATATTGAGGGAGCCTTTGATAGGGTCTCTAGTGAAGTCATCCTTCGCGCTGCGGAGCGGTTTGGTATTGACGACACTTTGTGTCGTTGGATAAAATCCATGCTCACGTATCGTAGGGTGACGGCGTCTCTTCTCGGGGAATCCTTGGAGATCTCCACCGACCGTGGCTGTCCTCAGGGAGGGGTTCTTTCCCCTCTTCTTTGGTGCCTGGTGGTGGATGAGCTGCTGGGTCGACTCGGGGAGGGGGTGTCACTGTTTTGGCTATGCGGATGACATCGCAGTGATTGTTACAGGGAGGTTCCCTGCAACTATCGCTGCACTGATGAAATCTGTCCTGCATGATGTTGAGGAATGGTGTAGGATAGTTAACCTAACCGTCAATCCCAACAAGACTGTCCTTATACCGTTTACCCGGAAAAGGACCAATGACCTATTCAAAGATATTTCCTTCTTTGGACAGGTTTTAAAGAAGTCCTCCGAGGTCAAGTACCTTGGCGTGACTTTTGATGCCAAGCTTACTTGGAAATCCCATCTTGATCTGAGCATCAAGAAGGCCAAAATTTTATTTTGGCGTTTAAGGAGTTCAGTCAGCAAGTCCTGGGGTTTAAGCCCTAGCGCTGTAAACTGGATTTATACTATGATCATCAGGCCAGTGGTCTCCTATGGAGCTCTTGTCTGGTGGCCCAGGGTTCGCCTTAAGACAGCCCAAGGTGAACTACGCAAGCTTCAAAGGCTGGCGTGCATCGGTATCACGGGGTCCATGAGGACAGCCTCCACAGCTTCTCTGGAATTCCTTCTCAATATGCTTCCCCTTCACCTCTTTATTGAGGAAGAAGCTATTATGGGAGCCTGTAGGCTCAACAACCTCGGCTGGTGGAAGCCCAAGCACTCGTACTTCAGTCACACCAAGCTTTTCAGTGAGTACAGCAGTACTGAGCCATCACTTGTGATGGTCTCAGCTAAGTCTGTTATATCATACCACGTCGACAAGCCCTTCAGCGTGTACTTTCCTAGTCACGCTGCTTGGGAGACCACCCCAGTCCTCGGAACTGGGGGGAGACCATCTGGTTCACGGACGGCTCTAAGACGAACTGTGGAGTTGGTGCCGGGGTCTAATGCTTGACCTAGAAGTTTGGTTTTTAGGAGAGCCTTGGCAAATTTGCCAGCGTTTCTCAAGCGGAAATCATGGCCATTAGTTTATACGCGGATTTTTGCATCAAGAAAAACTTCCGTGGACGGACGATTCAGATTTACTCGGATAGTCAGGCCACCCTCTGGGCGCTGAATCAGTGCCTTATCGACTCTATACCGGTCCTCAGCTGTCTGGATTTGCTTGCTTCTTTGGCTGCCCGCAACGAGGTTCAATTGCTGTGGGTGCTAGGACACTGCGGACACCTGGGAAATGAGAGGGCTGATATGTATGCCAAAAGGGGGGCTGAGGCGAAGTTCCTCGGACCTGAGCCTGCAGTTTCCATCCCCCATGGCATCATTTGCCATAGAATTCACTGCAGGATGTCTGTGCTTCAACTGCAGCTCTGGCTTGACATGGGTGGGCAGAGACAAGCCAAGGATTTTGTCCCGGGTCCTTCTATCACTAGGGCAAAGGAACTACTTGCCCTCACCAAAAACAAAATTAGGCTGGTCACCAGTCTCCTCACTGGACACTGCCGGCTGAATAGACACCTGCACTTATTGGGCATCTTTGATGACCCACTCTGTAGGTTCTGCCGGGAGGTAGAGGAAACCTCCTCCCATATCCTCTGTAGCTGCGACTACCTCGCGGCCATGAGGTTACAGCATTTCGACATGCATACTATGGAACCTCACCAGTTCTTTACTGTCTCGGCCAATCGGATTCTCCGATTCATCGAGGCGACAGGACTCTTCGCAGTCTAACTAGCTCGGGGCGCACAATATACCCTTGGTATCGGTGCTCGATGCGGCGACGCGTCACCCCCTTCAACAATAACAATAACAATAACAATAACAATACCTTAGCTAGTTTTAATTTCGATTGTGTTCTTTTTTCTCACTGTTGTTAATAATGATTTTTTTGTGTATCTTTTTTGACATATTGTTTGTTTATCTTGCTTAATATTTAACATATTGTAACCTTCCGTAATAATTCAGGGACCTCCTGGGTTTCTACTCCAGGGGTGTAAGGTTACATAGAGGATTAACACACACAGTTACCTCTGACCTTTCCCCGTACTATATAAGCATCGACTGCTTATCACTATTAAGTCAGTTCTCCTTTACTACTAAGATGTAGTAGTCGCTCGAGTGAAGGGCTTTGCCCTAGGATTGGACTTCATCCTTATTATTAGTAATTATGTTTAGTTCTTTAATTGTATAATGCAAGTGGCATTTAATTATTATTTAATTAATTAAGTTAGTTTAATAAAGTATGATTGAACCTAAGGAACAAGTGTAGTTATTCTTAGTACTAGCCAAGGCTTTTATGGCCACGTGGGGCGACTTTATAAATATCGCAAGCGTGGTTACATAAATGGCGAGCTTGCCAGGACCGATCGACGGGTCCTAGTTTATTGTAACTTGCTTTGGCTATACTAATCCTTAGTGTGATCGTCGTTTGTAGTAATTAGTTGTTAGAGTAAAGTTAGGGTAGTGACGTTACGGTTCCGCAATGCGGATTGGACTATCCGTAACACGCACTATTGAGTCTGAGGGAGCTCAAAACCTTCCTTTACAACAATTCACTACGATCACGATGTTCAAGTCATGCTCAACTTCTTCAGAAGCAAGTTTATTACTTGGCTTATCTCCATGGGACATTCCCTAAAGAGAAGAAACTACAGTCAGCAATCAACGCCTACAGAGGACGATTCTGAGTCAAGTTCTTCAACGAACGGTGGGACGGCCGACCACCCTACTGCGGAGACTTCCTCAACAATATCGTCTGATACGGCTGCTTCAGATCTGACTAGATGGGAGGATGAAAGCCAGGACGAGCCAACCGATGCTACAGTTCCTGCTTTCGTTATATTTACTTATAACTTTAAATGATTAACCTAGTATGATAGTTAACTGGATTCTTTTAATTATCTGTTACATTGTTTAAAGTTAATTACTATTATTCTGTTATGTTAAAATTAGAAGATTTATGTAATTAAGTTTTCTGCCGATGAAGTCCAAATCTTGTCGTCTGGGGGGATGTAACCTCCCGTAATAATCAAGGGACCTCCTGGGTTTCTACTCCAGGGGTGTGCGGTTACATAGAGGATTAACACACACAGTTACCTCTGACCTTTCCCCGTACTATATAAGCATCGTCTGCTTATGACATAAAGTCAGTTCTCCTTTACTACTAAGATGTAGTAGTCGCTCGAGTGAAGGGCTTTGCCCTAGGATTGGACTTCATCCTTATTATTAGTAATTATGTTTAGTTCTTTAATTGTATAATGCAAGTGGCATTTAATTATTATTTAATTAATTAAGTTAGTTTAATAAAGTATGATTGAACCTAAGGAACAAGTGTAGTTATTCTTAGTACTAGCCAAGGCTTTTATGGCCACGTGGGGCGACTTTATAATTCTCGCAAGCGTGGTTACAATGTCTCCCCTTTTTTTGATTTAATTCTGTGGGGTTTACTACCCCTTTGCTGTATTTGTAATATTTCGACGAAAAAAAGTCGGAAACTGCATAAGGTGTTATAATACGGTGGAGTGATAAATAATGTGAAACCCCTTAGAATTGGTATACATTGGCTATAGACGGGCTGAGGAGACGGCAATAGCTTTTACGGCCTGTGGATGAATCTTTTTTGTGCCGTGGAACCATTAGGCTGGGGGTGTTAAGGGGTGTCATAATTGGTAACAGAGGCCGACGGACGCCACTGATTTTGAAACTACCCCCCTTTATTTTTGTTTCTTGACGTCATTTGTGGGTTAGCGACGTTTTTTGACAACGGCGAACGCTTGAACTCCTTTTAATTGAGGGGGAAAAGAGCATACAACTTGAAACCTTATTTCCTTTCAGTAGGAAAGAAAGGGCGGAACAGGGTTAACTTTACACTTTTCAAAGAAAAGGTCTTTGGTATCATTGCGCTGACAGGCAACATCAGTTCTTGAATAGAATTTATATTACGTTGGATTTAGCTCAATAAGTTTTTAACTTAAAATTTTTTTGAAAGGATATATAAGAAACAAAACCATTTTCTATGGGATACGAGGTTCTCAAGAGGAACGGAAGAAAAAATAATGTTCTACGGACAAAAAAGCAAAACAAAACACCTCGAATTACAATTAAATGTCTGTTAAGTTCATACGTTTTAACGCTAGAAATCTATAACTTTCAGAGGCCCTAGCTCGAAATATATTTCAAATTAAGACACTTTCCCTGTTGAAATAGGATTACTTCCGTAGGAGATGTTTCCAACGGAAACTTTTCAAGTTTGAACACTTTATAATTAATTTATAAAACAACTGACCCATTAAATCGCGAGTCGATTGTTTTAAGAAAGAAACATTTGTTTTCTTCATTGGGTAAAATTCTTATAGCTTTTTATAAAATCATCGACGTGAAATATGTTTTCGGTTAAAGTAGTTTTTGAGTGAATTTTCGGCCAGCTTGTTTTTTATTCTCAGAAGGGGCCTTAACAAAAAATTCATAATCATCACATAGATTTTTATCAATTTTGAACATCACATAGATTTTTATCAATTTTGAACATCACATAGATTTTTATCAAATTTAAAGTGTATCTTATACAAATGAAAAATAATCACAGTCATTTCTATCGACTTATGTTCTACCCGTTTTTCAAAATAAGAAAAATAACTCATGTTAATAACTTTTTAATTTTTTTAGCTCTTGCTCTACTTTTTTCCTTTAATTCTTCTTGGTGTAATTGGTTTAAATAGTTCATCCTTATGATAGTTCTCATTCGTATAAATGAATGAATAACAACAGAGAGATATAAACACGCTTCATCTCTCAAGATTTTCTCAACAACATATAGAACTATTCCCTTTCATTACCCAAACCATTATTAACCATTTCATTTTCGTGTGCCACAAGAAAAAAAGATTCATAGGTCTTAGCTTCATTTAAAAACTCCGTACTTGGTTTCACTAAATGGTTAAGAAACAGTTGCGAAACCCATTATGGTAAACTGTAATTGTGCTCAAATGTAAAATTACTTTCGCATTTCAGATCTAAACCGGGATATTTCTCATAGTATTTCCTAGCGACCCAACCAGATAGATATTCCATTCTCCCTTCTTCGAACTCTCCAATTTCTTTTGGTTTTGATGATTGTAAGCAACCCAATTTAATACTCTTTTTGGGGGGTGATGCGCAAGGGTTTAAGTTCTCATTTTCACTTGTTTCAAGAATATCAATTTCACTGGCAACTTTCCAGTCTTCGTTTATTTCATAAAGATCTTTATCGTCAAACTCTTTTTTTATAACATCTGTAATGAAATATTCCCCGCTCCTTGAGAAACCGTGTTAGAGTTCCCTTGAACAACCCCTGGATTTTTTACCAACATTATAATTCGCACTCTATAAATAGCATTCAAAGGCGTTGGGTGGTCATCGAGACCTCCACGGGTTCTCAATTGTGAGAAAAATCTTTCCAGGCAATCTTGGTTCAAACGGTTGGTAAGCAAATATTTGATGTCGTATTTTCTTCTTAATTCACGATAAAGGTTGATTAAGGAATGTATAGATATAAATATTATTTTTTGGAACATTTGAAGGGTGTTTTGGGATTTGCCAACACATCTCATTGAGTTTAGCATTTTCATAATTTTCTCTAAAGCCTTTGACTGCTTTTGAATGTGTTTTCCAAAGCCGCATGTCATTTCTTTTTTATCGATTTTCTTGCAACTGTTGAAAACATCAAACCAGCAATTGACTGTGTCAATGAAATTAGCCAGATATATCGTGGTGAAAAATGTGGTTGCCTGTAGTTTTTTGGAATTTCCTAGTCTTCTTATAGCTGCGGAAACAGAGTGAGACAGCAGCCCAGCTACGGCTCTTACATTTTGCCTTTTTGTTTTAACACAATCAACGTGATGTTTAGTAAGCTTTGGACATGATTTTAATTCATTGCAGTCTAATCTCAAAAGAGCAATAACTGGCTCAATGCCAATATTTCTTTGGTCAATAAGGAACCCAGTATCAATTAACCAATTTCTAATTAATTTGAGCAGATGCGGTGCATCAGCAAATATAAAAATTGTATCGTTAGTACTAGCTGGATTTTGAAACCATGTCTTATGCACAGAGATCCCGAGGGAGTTCCACAAACCAATGTTCCCACCCCCCATATCATTAACGCAAGCAACAACATTAAAACCTGTAGTTCAGTTATAACTTCAAATAGTATTGATTTTGTCATTTTTTGATCGAACCCCAAATAAATGGGTTTCTTCCATGTTGAAAAAAGACTTCTAGCCATAATTACTTGAAGTTGGTTATTTCTGCCTTATATCTGATCGTGTCTGGAATCATATTCAAAAACTGAACTTATTTTGACTTCATCAAAGGTTATCACAATAAGCTTTTCTAATTGTGGCAAACATTTAGCTCTAACAGCCATAAGATTTATCAGGTCAGTGAGGATACCACTACTGAGATCCAATTTTGAAGCGTATCTTTTTAGCGTTGCTAAATGTGGAAATGGTATACCTCTTTTTCTCTAATGTATATATACGCTCTTTTACTAAGGTAACGAAGAGTGAACGCGTTAGCTAAATCTTCTTTACTCCAGTGGATTTTTTTCTTCCTAGTTAGCATCTTTATTTGAGAAAATTTGGTGTAAAATAGATTGGCTTTGGTGATAGAGATTTTCGAATTTTGATTTTTCTTTTATAAGTCGTTTCACATCTTTTTTCAAATTAGCGCTGGAAATTCTTTGAATTGCTGTACGGGTTGTTAAAACAGAGTTTTTGTTCTTAGATTTGATTAGCTGCTTTTTTAAACGGCTATAAGACTTTTCATATGCTTTGCAACGAGTTCCAAGTTTTTGCTGTTTTTCTAATGCTTCCTTGAGATTGAGCTCCATTTGCTTCCACCTTGCTGTTGTGTTAAAGGTCTCTAATTCATTATCAGTCGGTTTCTTATTGATAGCAGAGTTACTTGGGTTTGCAGATACACTTGTATCAGCCGTTGAGGTGTTAACGGTTGAAGAGATACTCGTATCAGCCGTTGACGTGTTCACGCTTGAAAATATACTTGTATCATCTCTTGAGTTATTTAGGTATGAAGAAAAACTTGCATCATCTCTTGAGTTATTCAGGTTTGAAGAAAAACTACCATCATCTCTGGAGTTATTCAGGTTTGAAGAAAAACTAGCATCATCTCTGGAGTTATTCAGGTTCGAAGAAAAACTCGCATCTTTTGAGTTATTCAGGTTTGAAGAAAAACTCGCATCATCTTTTGAGTTATTCAGGTTTGAAGAAAAATTTGCATCACTTGTTAAATTATTCAGGTTTGAATAAAAACTTGTATGACTTGTTAAATTCTGCAGGTTTTTTAGACTGAATAAATGAGTATCGGGGATCAAACTGTTCAAGTTAGACGATAACTCAGAATCATTGATATGTGAGTTGTTAGGTTTACAAGTAAGCATAGATTTATCATTATTCAAAGCACCAAAACCTTGGTTCCAATTCAAAATATCAGAAAATTCATTCTCTATGTTACTACTAGGAACTGTGTTGGTGATGACAATATTAGGAACTTCTTTGGTCGTGATAACATTAGGAACTGTGTTGGTAGTGATACTAATAACTTCTTTGGTCGTGATAACATTAGGAACTGTGTTGGTAGTAAAACTTTTAGTAACTTCTTTCGTTGTGATAACATTAGGAACTTCTTTGGTCGTGATAACATTAGGAACTTCTTTGGTCGTGATAACATTAGGAACTTCTTTGGTCGTGGTAACATTAGGAACTTCTTTGGTCGTGATAATATTAGGAACTTCTTTGGTCGTGATAACATTAGGAACTTCATGGTCGTGATAACATTAGGAACTTCTTTGGTCGTGATAACATTAGGAACTTCTTTGGTCGTGATAATATTAGCATCTTCATTAGTTTCAGTAAAACTAGGAATTCTAATACGACTGGATTGATTGTTCTTTACTTTAGTTTGGCTATTTAAAGTATTTATATTACAAAATGAGTGGAATTGCTCAGTTATTGGTTGGAATTGGTTGCGTGACAGAGTTTTGGGGAATTTCCAAGAATAGGACCCACCTCTCGGATTTTTTTCTGGTTTGGTTTTTTTGATAGATTATGAGGTGAAAAAAATTATGCCGTAAAAATGTTTTACCGGAAATGATTAGTTAAAAAGTTATACCAAAAAGAAAATTGGCATATATTAGCGTATGTGGAGGGTTCCGGCGATGCCGGGAGCCGATAAAACGTGTACCGCGCATGCGCGCTTGTATACAAAAGCAAGAGATAAATATTACGCCGAGCACTGCAGGTTTTAGCGTGGTTTTATTTATTTTTTTTTGGTAATGAATAGGAAAAACGTTATAGCAAAAAGAAAATTTTGGAAAAGGCGCCCAATTGAAACGTGTAATGAGCAGTAAAAGTTTCTGTAACCTAACCTAACCAAACCTAACCTAACCAAACCAAACCAAACTAAACCTAACCTAACCTAACCTAACCTGACCTATTGTAATGTAGGATTGTTAATCAAATTTTATTTAAACAATTAATTTAACCAAAATTTTAAATGATTTAAAAAACGAAATTTACTGCCTGTGGGAAGAGCCTGGCTCATCCATATCGTGTCTCTAGTTTTGGTATACAAGGGCGCAAGCGCGGTACACATTTTATCGGCTCCCGGCTTCACCGGGACCCTCCACATATACGCTAATATATGCCAATTTTCTTTTTGCGATAGCTTTTTAACTAATCATTTCCGGCGAAAACTTTTTACGGCATAATTTTTTTCGCCTCATAATCTATCTAAAAAACTGAATTTGTTTCCATTATGGATTGACATTCTGGCATATTTTGACTAGGAACCGCTGTTTTCTTTAAATACTTGCGGGTTTTAATTTTGAGAAATTCAGCTTTAAGCCTATTGTCTTCATAATCATCGGCAGTGAAATGATCTGAACAGATTCTTTGAGTTTTAAAATTTGAAACTGAACACGAACATTTTTGGAGCCAAAGATTTTGAAAATTTTCATCCTTTGGAAAACAATGATAAGATACGCCTTTACGTTTCGTTTTTGCAATTCCATTTTTACATCCTGGCACGCAGCAGCACATTCCAGGCATAATAATAGTTTTATCACAGTCACCTTTGCAAAAATAAATAAATTAATTAATTGAATTACTATATTACCTGATATTATCGAAAAAAAATAACATAAACTGTTTGCGTTTACTTGATCGTGCATTAAATTCACGAGTAGCTAAAAGTGCGCCTCTTTTTAGGATAGATAGAAACTAAAATAACAATATTTTGGAAAAGGTGGCAATAAACAAGCGCCTCCAACAGAAGGACCAGCGGATAGTAGTCACGAAGTCCAAGGTGACCAAAACGCTTCGAACATGCAGGAGCAGGATGGAAATCAGTCTAGCCTTGCCCCCGGCGACGCCTACAAAATTCTCAGGGTGAAGCCAATGATCTGTACGATCATTACTCTATTCATCCTGTGAACGTTCAACCACCGAAAGATTTACTTGGCGCTTACCAAATGAAGCGCGTCGAAGCCGAGCCAGTTAGCACTTGGGACAAAAACTTGGAATACATGAGCTTTGTTCATTTGTTCCCTAAGGGTCGCTTTGGCAACCACGATGATAGACCATTTGGGAAAATAACGGAAACCGAGTATCGTTTATCCCGTCTTTTGAACAAGAGTCCAATTTTTAGACGAGATTACGCGTATTTGTTCCATTCTTATCAAGAATGCGAAATGAAAGCGATTTCTAGCAGTTTGAACTACGTTCTTCGTGTAAAAAAACCCATGCCTATTGGGGTTGAAAATTTGCTCAGTCGCGTTGAATCTGGCGATAAAGAACTTGAGAGTAATTTAGCTACTTTCTTGGGTCATATTCGAGGAACTAAGGACTACTGGTATAAAGTTCTTAGAAACGTTTTAGCGATGATTCGGGAATTTGGTCCTCCCACCTGGCTTTTAACTTTTAATCCGGCCGAGTACGATGATATGGAACTGCACGATCACTTGAGAAAAGTGAATTCAGACGTTCCAGGAGTAGAGTCGATGACGGTGGCTGAATTGTTGAATTTTGATCCGCTTACCGTAAATTTGCACTTTCACAACAAAGTGAGGTCACTGCTAAACAACTTTGTCTTGTGTAAGCAAAATCCAGTTCTTGGCATGATAGAACATCATTTTTGGCGGGTTGAATACCAATCTCGTGGTTTACCTCACTATCACATGCTTTTGTGGGCCAAGGACGCTCCAAAGATTGGAACTTCTTCGGCCGAGACTATTTTGGATTACGTGCAAAAACACGTCACGTGTTCGATGCCAAGCGCATCGATAAGTCCAGAATTGCACCGGCTCGTAAAAAAATTTCAATTTCACAAATGCACCTCCAGTTGTTACAAGAAGGTGAAAAATTCTAAAAAAGGATCGAGAGTGTGTCGTTACGGTTTCCCTCGTAACGTTACAAACGTAGCGACTATAAATACCGTTAGATCAGTTACTCGTCACCGTAAGATGAAAAAGGTGCAGAAACGGCTGTACGACTTGCCGAGAAAACAGCACGAAGATTTAATAAAGGATTATAATCCCACGCTACTATTGGCTTCCAAAGCCAACATGGATTTGCAATTTGTCGCTGACAAATCGGAAATAGTGGCAAACTATCTTACGGCTTACGTGACAAAGGGAGACCGGGCTGACATGGATCAAACTTTTGCCGAGTTAGGCAACGAAAGTTTGTCCAAAAAATTATTTGCCTATAGATTGAAATCTTTGACGTGCAAGCAAATAGGAATTTATGAAGCTCTCGATATGATGCTGGGCCAAGACCTTGACAACAAGTCTGACAGCACTAAATTTATAAACACTAACTTGAAAGAAAACCGATCGAGAATTTTGAAAGGTTACAAGGAACTCGCTCGTTTGAGGGAAACTGACCCCGAAAGCAAGGACACTTGCCAAAAAGGGTTCGTCGACGACAAGTATCCGAATCGTCCCGACAGCTTGGAAAATATTAGTTTGCGGGAATTTGGTCAGTTTTACGATTACGCGAAGCACTCTGATGGTGTCGAGAAAAATGCGAATGTAATCGAGTTGAAAAACAATTTGGGTTTCATGAGAAAGAGAATTAAGCCCTACATAGTGGAGCACTACATTCACGATCCGATAGAGGAGAAAGAACAGTATTGTCACGCTCTACTGATCCTCTTCAAACCGTGGCGTGACGAAACTGAGCTATTGGGCGAGTTTGAAACATACGCCGATGCTTTCGAAAACTCGCTTTCGGTGTTTAAGGACATGAGAGAATATCACGAGAAACTCTCGGTTTCCAAAGAAGTTGAAAAGAAACGGGAGGCTTCTAAAAAGGCGAAAGAGCCAGAAACCACAATTTCGGAGGCAGAAAGTGATGACGATGAAAATGCGCTGCAAGGGAAAGAAATTGTTATCGAAACCGAACACGCGATGGCTGATGTGGAAGCTGCCATGGAAATGAATTTCGAGACTGATGTTGACAATGTGGCGTCACTAAACTCGGATCAAAAGAGAATTTATGATCAGATCATGAATCACTTCTCCCAAGAGGGAGAAAAATCTAGAAACAAGTGCCTTTTTGTGTCGGGACCTGGTGGAACTAGCAAATCGTTTCTTATCGACACTCTCGCCAGCGCTGTAAGGCGACGCTTTCAAAATCCTGCTAGCGTGGCCATTGCCGCGCCAACGGGTTTGGCAGCGTTGAATGTTAATGGCGTAACGTTACACAGATTACTAATGTTGCCGGTAGATCATGGGCGTATCGCCGAATACCATTCCCTGAGTTCTGAGAATATAAGCATTATGAAAGAAACTTTGGGTAATTTAAAACTGTTAATTATTGATGAAATTTCTATGGTCTCATCGGTTTTACTGACTCACGTTCACTTGAGGCTGAACGAATTTTGGGAAATGAACCAACCATTTGGTGGAGTTGTATTTATTCTTGTCTTGGGAGACTTTTTCCAATTGCCACCGGTTCAAGGAAATCCCGAGTTTATCAAAATCACTTCCGAAGAAGCCAGACTTAGATTCAATTGCATCGGAGGAAGTGATCTTTGGAAGTTTTTTAAATACGATGAACTAACGCAAAATGTTAGACAAGCCAACGACCAAAGTTACGGCGACATTCTAAGCAGAGTTAGAATTGGAAATTTTTCCGAAGCTGATGTTGCAACCTTACAATCTAGATTGGTTGAGGGAGGAAACAACATAGAGGTGGCTATGAAGCTTTTCATTAAGCTGTCCAATGAAGGGTTTCAACCAATTTGTTTGATGCCTAAATTAGCCATGTGCGAAAAATTCAACTTTAAAATGCTGCGAAAAAGCGGCGAGAAAGTTGAAAGCATTCCTTGTCAGGATCGATTCGCAGACTGTGACAAAAAAATTAATAAAAACATTCTCGGGAGGTTGCAAAGGCTTGAAAACGAACCGTCCAAAACGGGCGGTTTTGAGAGCGAGATAGTTCTTTGCGTTGGCTGCCAAATAATGGTCAGAAAGAATATCAGTTGTTAAAAAGGCGTTTTAAATGTACGATGGGTTTAATAACTGGATTCAAGAAGGACGAACAAGGAAACGTTACTGGTATTTTTCTCAGAGTAGATCGCGAACCGAATAACGACGACGATATCTCCGTTTTTTTAATTGAGAAAATTAGCGTTAAATTTTTGCTCATTGCAAAAATTTACATTAAGCGCTCCCTGTTTCCCGTCATCCTGGCGTACGCTATTACGATCCACAAAAGCCAAGGCATGAGTTTAAAATGCACCATTATGGATTTAGGTCCGAATTTATTTGGAACGGGCATGGCGTACGTCGTTTTATCAAGAGTGACGTCTTTAGCCGGACTCTGATAAATTTCTAAAATTGGGTTTAAATTTAGTTTAATGTTTAAATTTGCTTTAATTGTATTTTAGTTGTATTAATTTTTTGATTTTGATTTTATAACGCTTTGTATTGTATTTCACGTTTTATACTGTATTTCACCTTTTGTAATTTTGTAAATTCTTGTAAACAAGTAAGCAGGAGTGGCAAACAGATCTTTAAAAATAGATGACGGCGCACATTTTGGGGTTTTATACGGAAACGAAAAACAACTAGTTGAAAAAGGGAAAATTTTGCGCGGTACCGTGGTATGGGCCTAGCTAACCCATACCAATGGTTCTAAAATAACAAACATGTTTTCGTAGAAACTCTAAACGTAAAAACCTAGTACGTCAGCGCGTATAACCAAGCAAGAAAGGGTTTAGCCCCAGAAAGGATGAGAGCTTGGGGCCTTTGAAAAGCTCTGGATATAGCCAGATAAAAAATAAAATAGATCAGATCTCTTGAGCGCCTTAACGGAGCGAGTCAAATGTTGCGACTCTCAAAAATTTAGAAACTTTTAGTGCAGGGTTATAGCGCGCGCAACCCTTTAAAAAATTAGGATCAAATTTAACCTGGGCGATCCACCTCAATTTTAATTGAAAATAAGTGCTTTTTCAACCATTCATCATTAAAGTTTTTTATTGTTTTCAAAATGGAGTCCATTAATTTCGCAATTAAATAGTCACGTCGATCAACGAACCAATGGCATTTAATTCTCGCGCGGATAATGTTAGTGTTTCAGTCCGCTAACCTTTCCATCAATTTAAACAAGCTCTCCCAAAAGCTATAAGGAATAACGGTAACAATTTTTTTGGTGCCGAAACCGGGGACGTGTACCTTTTGATGCGATAAAATCTGAAAATGGACGAAGTAAAGAAAACTTACAAACAACAAGCGGCATTGCGCGGTGCAGTAACAAGGTACTGTAACTTGATTAAAGTAGAATTAACGTCGGCGGTTGTGTGCGCGCAAACATTAGAGGACTATATTGTGCAACTCGACGACAAAGAACAAAAATTAGAGCAAATAAACCAAAAGGTGTTGGACCTAATTACAGATGAAGCCGATTTCGATAAAGAACTCTAGGACAGGGACGTTTGGAACGAGAAACTTGTTCTCGAGAGGTCAAGGGCGCGGAGATGGATAAAGGAAAGGGCTAGTACATTGAGCGGGCTTACTCGCCAGAACACCGGCAGTTTAAGCAACGTGTCAGCGACCGGAAGTAACGGAACCCCTCATTCAACCAGGGGACAGAAAACAGTGCGGCTAGCGAAGCTGGAAATAAAACCGTTCGACGGAGATCACGCCAAATGGCAAGAATTCTGGGGAGTAATCGAGAACGCTATCCACCTGGACAACGATTACACCAAGATAGATAAGTTAACGTATTTAAAATCTTATTTAAGAGGGGATGCAGCAACCGAAGTTCGAGGCTTAACGTTAACTGACGACAATTATGACGAAGCCGTGGCTAACCTGAAACGACGTTTTGGTCGAAATGATTTGATAGTAAGCGCCAGGTTAAAAAACTTTTTTAGCATGACACCCGTAGAAAAAGCCTCGAATATAGACGGGTTAAGAAAATTATATAACACGTGTCGGATAGAAGTTAGAAGTCTGGAAGCATTAGGTTATAGCAGTTATGGGGAGCTTTTAGCTCATATAATAGGGCGTATCTTACCTATGGAATTACTAAGAGAATTTAGTCGAGGAAAAGATGATAAAGAGCTTTGGAAAATTGATGAGATGATGGAATTTTTAAGAGTACAAATTGAATGTAGGGAAAGAGCCGCCGCTATTCATAGGACAGATAGCAAAAATCAGAAGCCAGTTAGCGGTAGTCAGAAACCAGGAGCCAATCATGAAAAAACCTACAAACATAAGCCTATTCACAGTAAAAGCCTTTATCCTTCGGGAGCCGCATTAAGTGCTGTCGTTAATAACGACAATCGTGTAAGTGCATGCTTGTTTTGTGGGAAAAATGGTCATCCTTTTTATCAATGCAATGAAATCGCGGTCAAAGAAAAAAGGGGTATTGTTTTGGATAAGAAATTGTGTTTCCTATGTTTAAAATTTGGTCACCGGGCGGACATCTGTAGGAGCAAGTTTCAACAATGTAGAAAATGTCGTAGAAAACACCACGAAATTTTGTGCGATTCTAATATTGACGTAGCTCAGGGTCAAGGGACTGATAACAATAGTAGTACCGCGCAATCCGCTACCTTAACCACGGTCTCTCAAAAAACAAGTTCCAATGTCATACTCTTACAAACGGCGCTGGTGGAAATTAGCGATAAATTAGGCGCAAAACACAAAGCTAGAGTTCTCTTTGACGGCGGAAGCCACAGATGCTTCGTCACAGAAAAGGTGTCTAGAGAGCTAGATTTAGAAGTTATTGGGTTAGAACCTCTTGAAATACACCCCTTTGGTAGTGCTCCCATTAAGGCGGAGAGGCGAAAAGTGAAAGTCCCATTATATAACCTAAAAAATGGCGCGAAAATTGAAATTCAAGCTTTTGAGACCCCAGAAATTTGTGGAGCGGTGTTTTCGGTGCCAGGGGATAAAGTAAGAGAGCAATTGGAGTCTAGAAGTCTTGAATTGTCAGAAGGTAGTCAGCGATGCGGCGAATCAGGCCCCACCCCCATAGATGTTTTAATTGGCGCGGATTACTTTTGGAAGGTTGCGAGGGCAAACACTATAAGGTTGGGGGACGCGCTTGTGGCAATGGACACCGCGTTAGGTTGGACAGTGTTAGGGAGAACAGAAGCCGCGGAAGGCAACATAGATATCGGTGTAAACACAGTCGCAGTGATGCACACACCTGTCAGAACGGAAGAGGAGTTAGTCTCAGAACAATTGCGTAATTTTTTCGAGTTAGAATTTCTGGGGATAAACGACGCGGCGCAGACTATAGCAAAGGAGCGAGACGAGGTTATGAGAAACTTCGAGGAAAACATTGAATTTAAGGGAGGTAGATACGAGGTGGGGTTACCTTGGAAAGGGAACAAAGCTGAACTCTCGGATAACTTTGAAGTTGCAAAAAAGAGAACCTTAAGTTTAGTCGCGAAGCTAAAAAAGAACCCTAAAAAGTTTAATGCGTACAATGAAGTTATCCAAGAACAGCTTCAGAACGGGATAGTTGAGTTGGTAAAGGAGGGTGGTGGTTCAGAATCAAAAAATACTACCTACTATATACCACACAGGGGAACTGAAAAAGGAAATAGGCAAACCACTAAGCTAAGGCTAGTATATGACGCCTCTTCCCATTCAAGAGATTCGCCTTCGTTGAATGTATGCTTAGAGACTGGCCCCAATCTTATGCCGGAATTGTTAAAAATGTTAGTGCGATTTAGAAGGGGTAGAATAGCGTACACTGGAGATATTAAACAAGCCTTTTTTCAAATTGGTATCAAGAAAGAGGATAGAGATGCATTGCGGTTTCTTTGGGTAGAGGGTTTGACGGGGGAAGGATGCGAGCGGTTAGTTTGCTATAGAATAACAAGAATGGCCTTTGTGGTAAATGCGAGCCCTTTTATATTGAACGCGACAATCAAGCACCACTTAGAAAAGGTTAAAATGACCCACCCTATAGCGTACAAGGTGTTAAGTGTAGCCCTTTATGTCGACGACAATGTCGATAATGCGGATAGTGTAGAGGAAGCTGAGGAAGCGATTAGAGAATCCACGGAAGCGCTAGAAAAGGCAGGCATGCAACTAAGAAAATGGCGTAGTAACTCAAAGGAAATCAGGGAAAGATGTGGAGACAAAATTCAAAATGAGCAGGGGCGAATGTGCACACCCACCCCTAAACCCCTGAAAGTATTAGGTATAACGTGGGATGAATTGGAAGATATCCTAACCTTCGACGCGAATCAACTTTTAAACTTTCTCATCAACAAATAAAATACCAAGCGCTGGTTACTGACAGCGGTCGCCAGAATATTTCACCCCCTAGGGCTGCTTTCCCCCTACACTATAAGAGGCAAAGCGATGATGCAAGAAACATGGGAAAAGGGGGTTTCTTGGGATGAACCACTAAAAGCGGATTTATCAAGCAGATTTAACAGTTGGTGCATGGAACTCCCTGGGTTATATGAAATTAAAATACCCCGCTACTATTTTAACAACGAGCTAAGCGGTTTAACCCCTAAAATAGAGCTACACTGCTTTACAGATGCAAGCGAGAATGCCTACGCAGCTGTTGTTTATGTTAACGGCGAGTACGCAAATGGGCAAGTCACTACGGCATTGGTGGCGTCCAAGACTAGAGTAGCACCAGTGAAAAAATTAACAATCCCGAAATTAGAACTAATGGGCGCAGTATTGGGAGCTAGGTTAATTAATTCCGTTGCGGAAGCGTTAGGGTATCACAAGAGCTCAATAAATATGTGGACAGATTCGGCCATAGTGCTCCATTGGATTCGAGGTTCAGCCTCACATTGGAAGCCCTTTGTGTCGAATAGGGTAAGAGAGGTACAAAATATGACTGACCCCTCCTGCTGGAAACATGTAGCAGGCAAAGAGAACCCCGCGGACATACCAACACGCGGTAAATCTATTGGGGAGTTAGCTGAAAGCTCTCTTTGGTGGCGCGGACCTGCGTGCCATCTGAATAATAGCGAGTCCGAAAATGGCATTGGAACCCTAGAAATTGAAGACCCTGATGTTTTATCAGAATTGAGGGCGCGAAATTGGGAGGCCAACTTAGTAGCAGGCGCAGCGCAAGAAGTCAATGTACCACTCCTGGATATAAATAAATATAGCAGCACAGTGACCCTTTATAGAGTTACAGCTTGGTGTAACAGATTCGTACAAAATTTGAAGTCTAAATCTAAGGTCAAGGGTCCACTCTCAGCCGAAGAAATTGAGACGGCTGAGAAGTATTGGGTGGGAATAGCGCAAAGGGAAAGTTACAGAGATGAAATGAATGCATTGCAAGCAGGAGACCATATTTCTAAAACATCAAGCATTTACACCCTGAGCCCCTTCCTTGATGAAAATGGGCTTATGCGCGTTGGAGGCCGAATAGATGCCGCCAATAAGACATGTAGTTATCATGAGCGGCATCCCTGGATTTTGAGTGCTAAACACAGGTTGTCAGAATTAGTCGTAGACACGTGTCATATTAGATTGAAACATTCAGGCGCCAGATGGCAGGGTAGATGAAATTTTAGTAGAGGTTAGGGAACAGTTTTGGATTCCGAGCATCAGATCATTAGCCAAAAAAGAAGTGAAGGGTTGTCCACGTTGCAAGAGGTTTAAAGCGAAAGCGTCAATGGCTATAACCGCACCCCTACCAGAAGCCAGAATTAAACCCTCACCACCTTTCTCAACATGCGGTGTTGACTTTGCTGGACCCTTGTACACAAGGGACGGGAAAAAGTGTTATATCGCCTTATACACTTGCGCGGTAACAAGAGCGATACATCTAGAAATTGTGTCAGATCTATCTGCGGATAAATTCCTTTTTTCCTTCAGGAGGTTCATTGCGCGGCGCGGAATAGTGGAGATAATCTATAGTGATAACGCGATGACCTTCAAAAGAGCAAACGCGGACTTGAACATCCTACTGAGTCATCCACGTACACCAGAAGTAGCAGATTACTTTGGAAGTTTGAAGATATCGTGGCGATACATCGCGGACCGCGCAGCATGGTGGGGTGGGTTCTGGGAACGGATGGTGCGATCGGTTAAAACACCGTTGAAGAAAACACTTGGCCAGGCCCACCTTACCTACGAGGAGCTTGAAACGATACTAATTGAAATTGAAGCAATGGTCAACTCGAGACCAATCAGTTTCGTATATCATGACGCGAGTGAACCGCGACCGCTCACGCCAGCGCATTTCTTGATCGGGAAAAGACTAACGGCGCTCCCCTCCCGAGTGTTCTCGAGGAATGAAACCTTACCGTCAACACGCGAAGTGTTGCAAAAATGCGTAAAATATAGACAAAACCTTCTCGATGGGTTCTGGACGCGTTGGAAGAAAAATTATCTACTGGAGCTTCGCTCAGCTCATCACAGGCCTAACTGTGATCCAACACCGGAACTTAAAGTCAACGACGTGGTTTTAATAGAAGACAAGAGAATCCCGAGATTGATGTGGAAAACCGCGGTTGTTGTGGAAACGATGCGTGGCAGAGACGATGTAGTACGTTCATGTATGGTTCGCCTGCCAAACGGTGCGCGTCTAAGAAGACCGATACAAATGTTGTATCATTTAGAAATTTAAATGTACTAACTTTATTAAGTGTTGAACAATGTTCAAGGTGGGGGAGATTGTTAAATTTCTAAAATTGGGTTTAAATTTAGTTTAATGTTTAAATTTGTTTTAATTGTATTTTAGTTGTATTAATTTTTTAATTTTTATTTTATAACGCTTTGTATTGTATTTCACGTTTTATACTGTATTTCACCTTTTGTAATTTTGTAAATTCTTGTAATCAAGTAAGCAGGAGAGGCAAACAGATCTTTAAAAATAGATGACGGCGCACATTTTGGGGTTTTATACGGAAACGAAAAACAACTAGTTGAAAAAGGGAAAGTTTTGCGCGGTACCGTGGTATGGGCCTAGCTAACCCATACCAATGGTTCTTAAATAACAAACATGTTTTCGTAGAAACTCTAAACGTGTAAAAACCTAGTACGTCAGCGCGTATAACCAAGCTAGAAAGGGTTTAGCCACAGAAAGGATGAGAGCTTGGGGCCTTTGAAAAGCTCGGGATATAGCCAGATAAAAAATAAAATAGATCAGATCTCTTTAGCGCCTTAACGGAGCGAGTCAAATGTTGCGACTCTCAAAAATTTAGAAACTTTTAGTGCAGGGTTATAGCGCGCGCAACCCTTTAAAAAATTAGGATCAAATTTAACCAGGGCGATCCACCTCAATTTTAATTGAAAATAAGTGCTTTTTCAACCATTCATCATTAAAGTTTTTTATTGTTTTCAAAATGGAGTCCATTAATTTCGCAATCAAATAGTCACGTCGATCAACGAACCAATGGCATTTAATTCTCGCGCGCATAATGTTAGTGTTTCAGTCCGCTAACCTTTCCATCAATTTAAACAAGCTCTCCCAAAAGCTATAAGGAATAACGGTAACAGACTCCATCAATTACAGTTCGGAAAACTCCACTCGCCTGTGTTCCGCTTTTTATAAATACATTTGAGAGTCAAATTGTAGTACTCAACTAACAATGACCGTTCCATCAATACTCATGTTTGTCATTTTTTAATTATCCGCCATTAAACCTAACACTTATCAAAAAAAAATTTCTGGCCAACCACTTTGCGGAAATTCAACATGACGCCTACATTTCTTAATCCATTTTCACCACCGACCATGTACTTATTAACGTATCCCCCCATCCACATCATGACATTTCCTCTACAAATTCCCCCGCAAGTCACAAAGTAAACATGGTGCTAAGGGGTCACTGCTTCCTCCGGTTTTTTCCCACCAAAAAAATCTGGCGTGACGATGCCATCTTGGTGTCAACGCCAACTGGGTGTCGGGCGTCAACTGGGTGTCAGGCGTCAACTGGGTGTCAGGCGTAGTGATAGAACTGTAATACCTTTAAAAAAGAACACAATTGATTGTGAAATGCTTGTAAATAAAGAAAGCTAAACCCAGAACAATTTTGCCATATATGGACAAAGAATTCCAGTATTCCAAAATAGAAATATGGATCTGTCTGAAAAAGTTCTCTGTCCGTCTAACGAAGAATTAAGACACCGAATTTTAAAAATATTAGCGCACATTAACTCGTATCATATATAGTCAAGGGTTATAATGCCGTTTATAATTCTGCAATAAAAACGGCACACAACGTTTCTTCTTCTAGCGTTTATTTGTAAACCCTAATTGAATACACTTGTTAATCCCACTAAAAAGATTATTTAGACTTGTGAGAAACAAAAGGATTTGAGCATGATTTTTCTGCAAAATCAATCTTAATCTCATCAATGTTCTGTATAGGCGTAAATATCTGACAAGAAATGTTTTACTCGACCCAACTTGTTAACAATGTTGAACCCCCAACTATTTAATATCGGCTTAAGAGACTTCATCGAGCGGGAAAATCACAATATATTGTATAGTTTGCGATAAAAAGGTTAAAAAATGTACTATTTTTTAAAAAATGTTTTGATTACTCCTAGATTGATACAGCGTTTACTTGAGATGTAAGCACTGAAAGTTTTTGATTTAGCTGACAGATTGAAGGTAAAATAGGGTATTTAGGATAGCTTTGTTACATTATTTGATACGTTAAAGATGATCAAAGAGCGTTATTTCCTTTAAAAAAAGAACGAAATTAGTCTCCTAGTCTATAGTTCTGGAAAAATACTCATATATTTTCATGGTTTCGGTTAACGCACCAAAAACATCTTGAATTTGTTGAGACTTGTCAGAATAATGGCTTCGGGGCAAACCCCTCGAATGAACTAAATGTTTCGTGGTAGGAAGGGTCACCAGCTAACAAAGCAATAAATCACAAAATAAATTCCATTCATAACAATACAACTGGTTCGGCCATGCCCCTAAACCCATTAAGACACGTAGGGGCGTGTTTAAGTAAAAATAAAAACGGATGGGATAAATCCTTTTGTTATGGATCAAGTTCGACCTCTTCCCCCTAACCCCCTTTTAATATCATAAAACTAGGTGGGTGGTCCAATTAAAGAAATAAATTCCAATGTATCTAAAAAATCTATGATCATTAGACAACAATCGAGGGAAGCACCACCCTAAATTCTGAACATCTCAAGAATAAGCGACCCTAACCACTAATACTAGTGTTATCATATTCAATATTAAATATAGTCAAAGCAGGTGTCAAATTTTGTAACTATTGGTGTAAAAACCAGTATTTTTCATGATATTCAAATGTATTATTAAGGAACATTTTTAATGACGTAACTGAATGTTTAAATTTAACCATTTCGTAAGATTTCTCTCTTCTTGTTAGTTCATTTGTACGTCTCTGTTTGTAATATTCCCCGTTTGCATATACTCTCGTATTGTATCTAAACTCTTGTGCCATGGAGGAGGGTCGTACTCAAGCCCTGGCGGCTTCACGACCCTATCCCTCGAGCCTTATTAAATAAATAATTAAATAAAGTGCAACGATAAGAGGAAACCTAGTTTTGAGGCATTGAAAATTAAATTCCTTAAGTCTGCAACACCATCTAGTTATGTATTGAAATTAATGATCCTGAAATAAATGCAAATATGCTTTTCATCGAATCATTTTGATAAATATTGCGAAAATCATCGCAACGTTTTTAGTCATGTGAACTCTTTTTCGAATGACTCGTTTCGTCATTTTAAGGCAATTAAAGTGAGTTGGATTAACTGAAGTCAGTACTTTTTCAAATTTGTATGCAATTCTTCGGGGAATTTAGGAAACCCAAATAAGCATTTTTATATGTTAGAAAAATGTTGCGTACAATATTTCCTTCTATTGCTAGAAATCCACTATTCTTGCACTGACATTAGCTAAATGACACTCTGTGTTGTACTTTGAACTTTTCGCAGGTGCTATATTCTGTTTTAGTATATATAGATGTATGTCTTTTCTAAAGGTGTTAGTTAAAATCTGTGTTTTTCCCTAGAACAGTGTAAATAGCAGTGAAATTCTAGTGTGAAACTATGTAAATGATTCGGCATTGTAGACATATACTTTGGTATTTTAATACTCGTGCTCGAATTGATTGACGTTTCCCTAGAAATATTTTGGTTAATTAGCTTAGTCTTTGTTATAGTAAAAGATGGCTATACTAGTTTCTGCGAAGAGGGGGGGGGCGGTCAAAAGGTAATAAATTTTTATTTAAATAGAAAAAATTGGTGAAATTTTGCTAAAACAAAAGTGTTTTTGGTGAAACAGAGTAATTTTGATAAATTGAGGTAAAATTTATCGAAACGGTTTTAATAATTTGAAATATTTTTCAAATGACTCGTTTCGTGTCGGTCAATTGCCACGTACATGACTGATTTCGTGTCGGTGGTCTATTCATTTCCCTATGCATTCCTATGGGATTTTAGGAATTTTGAATGATCAACTTCGTTTCGAAAAAATGTAACGTAGTTGATCAAAAACGTTTCGATTGTCTTTTACTTCTAACATGAAATGCGTTCTGAATGATTCTTCTTTCAATACCGTTTTACGTTTTCCACAAATTTTTGATTACGTTGCCAATAATTTTGATAAATATAGTACGGTTAGGTCAATGCATCGGTCTAATGATATATTGGCTTTCTGTTAACGCAACGGAAACATCTTAAACTTGTTGAGACTTGTCCGTTTAATGCGCTCAACCACCTGGAATCAATTAAATGTTTGAACCCCATTGTAGGATGTGTCACAGCCCCCTCAATGACATAATCTTGGACATAACACATTTGTGTGAGTTATAAATCACTCTAAATATAAATTCCATTGATTCAATACAAATGGTTCGACCCTCCCCCCAAAGCCATTAAGACACGCCTGGACATGTTTACGTATAAATAAAAAATAGATTTGGATAAAATTTTAACCCCCCCCCCCCTTTAATGTCATAAAACCTGATGGGTGGTCCTATTAATGAAAAATTTATTACAGTGATAAGAATGCAAGGAATCTGGTGGCACTGCCACGCCCCCTCAAAATCATACAAAGAACAACATTACTAGAAGGGTAGGTGTAGAAAGAGCCTACTGAACCCATAGAATTACCACTAAATCATACCATAAATGTACACACTATCCTAAAGATACACCCAAATAATTACAATACAAAACATACACCCTTACTGTAGAACTTAGTCGCTGCTTAATTTTCAATAAACTACGTAAACCTAATCTAGTTCTTTAATACAAGAATAACATAAGCATACATGGAGATACCTTAAAATCGTACAAAGAACAACATTACGGGAAGGGTGAGTGTAGAAAGGGTCTACTGAACCTATAGAACTACCAATAAATCATCCACTAAATGTATACAATATCCTAAAGATACACCAAAATAATACCACTATGGACGCCGTCGCCAAGTCACGTGACGTCATAGGGATACACCGAAAATCCTCTATAAATTCAAATTTCCTGCCAACAACATCACGTGATAAGTGTCGTCAACCCCCCCAACCATATTTCCCCCTATGGCACGTAACCATCTAGAGCGAGAGGCAAGAGATAGATAGAAAAGGGGGGAGAAACGAGCAACCTCCTCCCAGCTACACCAAGTACCACCGTATACGGAATATCTTGTCCGTATACGGTGGTCTATACTCTCTCCTGTTCCTTTGGATGAGCGGAAAGCCGCGAAAATGCCGCGATTGGACAGTTTTGATGAGTAATTATATTTAACTATGGCGAATTTTAAGCGCAGTAAAATAGTTTTACTATTTTATTTTTGCTGTCCAGAAAAAGGGAAAGTTGATGAGAAAAATTTGAATTTTCCAGTGCGGGGAAAGGCAGCTTGGATGCAATTAC
Organism: Phalangium opilio; assembly: GCA_019434445.1. Taxonomy (NCBI): domain Eukaryota; kingdom Metazoa; phylum Arthropoda; class Arachnida; order Opiliones; family Phalangiidae; genus Phalangium; species Phalangium opilio. The sequence continues at coordinate 89,836 of JAEQBA010004455.1, read as the reverse complement.
CTGGCCATTCTTGCGAAGACTGTGATGGGGTATATGGATTTATTATTAGTAGTCGTATTCAGTCGCGTTGTTTAAAAATATTTTTTAGTACTACTCATCTTTACCCGAGAATGAGCGGAAGCGGCGGCAGAACCTATGTTCACGACCAGATCCGTCAAAAAAAGACCACGCACCCCTGAAAGCCTTTGGTCCCTGAGTTTCGGAAAGCTTTTTAATCAAGCCAGCCCCCCCCCCGCGAAAGAGTGGGTAAAAACGAATAGAAGGAGGAGGCCACTTAGGCCAGTGGGGGAAACCGAAACTTCTAAAAACGGCCCTTTTCAGGGCCACCATATATAATTTTTGCCCTTTTTATTTTGAAAAGGCAAGCTAATTTTTGCTCCTGGGCAAGACGTATTAAACTGCTCAAAAAACGGCCCTTTTAAGGGCCACCTTCCATCGTGTTTAGAGGTTGTTACCAAAAATGTATATAAATAACACACATAATATTAAGCTTACATTAACTATTGGCCAGTACGCCACCCTAAATATTGCTAGGTCTTATAACTAGTAGAAGAATCGATTAAAAATAACTTTATTTTCCACTTCACCCTCCCTTTAAGACAGACTTGTATTTCTAGGTATTGAAATATTTTATAGCAACAAATTTCCAGAGAATTCATTATGAATCTCGTAGCTTAGCTTTCTCTCGTGCCGACTTTAGGTTTCCGTACGCGCCTCCGGGGAAAGAAGAAAGAGTAAGGTAATTCAACTAGCCCTGTGATTGGTCATCTTGTCCCGTTGGCGACGTTCATTCCGCGCGACGTGGCACGAGAGAGTTCCCCTGATTTTGCACATTTTTGGGGATGGCAGCGCCAGGCTTATTTCTATGCTATATTACTAGTTTTATAGGCCAAAGCTAGCTGCCGTCCCCTGAAAATCGCTATTTCAGGCGCCCGCGATCTTCACGCCGACTTGGTAGCTCTATTGAAAGGTTTCCTCCTCCTAAACCCGAATTAAAACTTTATATTTTTATGCTTCTGTGCATTTTATAATAATTTAATTCTTATGAAATTCTCTAAAATGGAAGAGGAGGGGCTATTAAAACTTAATATTATTATTATAACTACACCTTGACCTATCCCAGCCCCTCAAATTCAACCGAAACTGGGAAATGGACGTGACCATAATTTTATAAGATATGTTCCATAAGTATGACACTACCTATCTAGCGCCGTTAAACAGCAGTCGTCCGTCTCTGCTTTTAAATCTAGACTAGACAAATTACGTGATTGGTGGTAACCTTTTTGAGGCTACTTGCTTTGTGCAAGTGCTAATTTATTGTGTTTTGTTTGAGTCTTTATGTTTAATTAATTTTCGTTAGTTGTCTTATTAGCCATATCGTAGTATATAATTTAATCACTGTTTAGAGTAGGGAATCGAAGGGCTATTCACTCATTAGGGTAAGGTATTGAGGGGTGATCCCCTCATTAGGGTAGGGTATAGAGGGGCTATTCACTCGTACGATATGGCTACTATTACGAGCCGTTGGGCCGTCTTGTTTTTCTTTAGATTCTAACTTTTATATTTTTTCTTTTATTACTCTTATTATTTGTCACAATAATCAGTTATTGCTTTCTCTTCCCGTAAATAAAATCATTATTATACGTATCTTCCTATTTAATCTGTACTAAGCTCTTGACAGCGCCTCACCAGGCGTCGTTCTACGATAATCTATGACGTTTGAGGATATTATAGGACCTTTTATGAAATTATAGGATAATATAGGACTGGTTCAAAAATATAGGAATTATAGGACCGGTGGGCTCCCTGCAAGCTCTCAGTAACCATTTACAAACTTATGGAACATATCTTATTAACTTATGACGTGACGTAACCCAGCAATGCATAGCTTCAATTGAAAAAATAGATAAACGGTGCAGATCATGAAAGTATCAATCGCGACAACTTTGAGGAATAATAGCAAGGCTAAAGGCATGCAGTTTCTTTTTCATTCACTCAAAACGTAAAAATATTTCCGTGCCTTGCTTAGCAGCAGGAAATAGAAATTAAAATTTAAACTTTAAGCTCACACCTGACCTCTCTGTTAATTTGGAAAATAACTGTGATATATGATAGTTTAAAGAACAAAATTGCAAAGATTTGTTTAATTTTTTTATTTTTTTAAAAATTAAAATTAAATATTGGGCCCCCCTTCCGTTTTTTGGGACGCGTCGCCTCGCAGTCTTTGTACGAGTGACCCACCACCCCACATATGAAGCAGTTTTTCAGCTTTTACCGACGGGGTGGTGGGTCGATTTTCCTGCGGTCCGGGTTGTGCGGCTGGCGGATGGCTCGGTTGGGCGGCTGGCGGTCCGGGTTGTGCGGCTGGCAGTCAGGGTCGTGCGGCTGGCAGTCAGGGTCGTGCGGCTGGCGGACGGCTCGGTCGGCTCCGCGTCCGGGGGCCAGGTCTCTAATTTGAAATGTACCGCTCCCCCGGACCCTCCTGCGTCGCTTGGTGGGTGGGCGGCCATCGGCTTGGGCAGGACCCTCGGCTTGGGGAGGACCATCGGCTTGGGGAGGACCCTCGGCTTGGGCAGGACCATCGGCTTGGGCAGGACCCTCGGCTTGGGCAGGACCATCGGCTGGCGGCAAGACATCGACGAAGGGCCGGCGGTTAGATCGTATTTGGTTGCCCATGTTTTAGTTTTCGCAGCTAGTTAAGGAATGATATTTCTCGACAACCCTCTCTCTCTTTTTATAGTGGATTTCCCTCCCCCTAAAAGAAACCTGCACTGGTGAAGTTACAGTGCTAGCAGTGCTAGGCAACGCGGGCTTTTCTTTACTGTCGGCTTGTCCCAACTAGGTAGGTTGAAACTCAGGTTGGGGGGTTGAAAGACAAGATATATCATATGGCAGAAGTAGATTAAAAGGCGAAAAAATTTATTTTGGAATTTGGGCTGGAAATTGCACATATTTTATGTTTTAAAGGTGTATATTACAAGTATTTCCTAAGCCTAATTACTTTTAATATTGTACCATTATATGCTAGGCAACGCGGGTTTTTTTTACTGTCAGCTCGTCCCAACTAGGTAAGTTGAAACTCAGGTTGGGGGTTGAAAGACAAGATGCGGCAGAAGTAGATTAAAAGGCAGAAAAATTTATTTTGGAATTTGGGCTGGAAATTACACACATTTTACGTTTTAATGGTGTATATTACAAGTATTTCCTAAGCCTAATTACGTTTGATGGGGAATTATTCCAATTTTCAAACGAAATACTATCAATTATAGATCTATCACTAAATATTCTCCTAAATATAAGCCTCTTTTCTGGATAATTCCTGGTTCATTATTTAATTACTAAATTAAATTATCACACTATAAAAAGTTCGGTATTTACTTATGGGGACACACTCAATAATTTGGGCAGAGAACGAGAGGCCCGTTGTTTAAGTTACAAAGTCTAAATAAAACGTTTTCCAGACTAAAATTTGTGCGAAGTTCAAATATAATGGCACCATATCTGTTAGGAAATTGAACACCGTTTACAGTAAATTTAGAACAATATTTGCGTAATATACTGAAAATATATATTGAATGAGCTTTTTATTTCTGAATTTTTTTTAAAAACTATTGTACATGTTTAATTTTAATTTGCACAATTAGTGAATAGTTTATATGTGTCCCGCATTTTATTTGTGCAAAATATTAAGCATGTAAAGGCCGCATAAGGTAAAGAACTGAAGTTGGATGTTTCACCAAATTCTTTCTCTTTCGAACGCTTCTGGGCATAAGTGAATGTTATAAGTATGAATCGGCATAAGTCTATGTTGTAAACTCATAGAGGGGATAATCACTAAAACTATCTGCTCTTCTATTAAGGGTTTAATGATTACTTCGAGTAATCATTTTAGCACTATTAAAGGTAACGCGTCGAGAGTAAGTAAAACGTTCTCGATTGCTGGAGCCTTACAACCGATGGGGCTCTAACTTCTAAGCCTCTAATCTGGCCAAGGCCATCAAGTTGCTTACAATTTTTTTAATTAATTGAATGTCATAGAGGTTAAATTTTCGACTCAAAGGGTTCGACGGCCCTTTTTGAAAAACCCTTTATATTTTTGAGAAAATGGTTTGTTTGTGTGTATATTTAGTCAAATTATATGAGTATTCGAGGCCGGAGCTGGGAGCAATTGTAGTATACATACTCCCAGGTCAGAGGTTGGGAATTTGCAGATGAGTCAATCTAGGTTATTGAGAGATATATGAAAAAATATCACCCCCACCACCAATAGGTGTTATTATGTTTCCAACGAGGAATGTCTGTTAAATTACATTAACCGGGCATAGTGTACGAATTTACTTTTTTTTTCTTTGGCAACCCTTCATTTTTACGTTCACTGCACCGGTTTTTTTCATAAGATATATCATATGGCAGAAGTAGATTAAAAGGCGGAAAAATTTATTTTTGGAACTTGGGCTTGAAATTACACATATTTTAGGTTTTAAAGGTGCATAAGTATTTCATAAGCCTAATTACTTTTAATTTGTAATTTTAGGAATTTGTTTTCTAACCAAATATTATTAATTATAGATCTATTTACAGCAAATGATTTTCCATTTCCTAAAACATATTGCAGCATTATATTTATACGAACAATATTTCGCATTCGATTAAAACTAAACTCTGTGTATGTGACGATTTATGTGTTATGTTTGGTCATAAAAATTGTATACGGTACAAGGACTCAAAATCAACTTTTTTATTGTGATAAAATATGTTCAATATAATTGAATAAATCGTGTGCAATATGATCAATATATTTGTCCAATAAAATTTAAAATTTTTGTTATACATATTGAGCTTTCAATATCATGATAGATTTTTTTGCGCAGTTAGTAAAAAGTCGTGGGAATAATTTATAAGATGATGAATTTTATAAATGCCCCCCACTTAATTTGTGTAAAACATTGAGCGTGTAAAGGCCGCTTTAAGTAACGGGCTCCACGTGTAGAATGATTGTCCCCTCGCACGAAATAAGAAACGAAGTTGAGGCTTTTGCTCTTACTTAAATACTTATTTTAACTAACTTTAACCAACTACTGCATTTCATTTTGATAAGAGTGAAAACCGAATATTTCTAAAACTGGCTAGACATAAGCTTACAATTAATAAGATGGAAGTCCGATATTTATAAGATTAAAAGATCTATGCCTAATATAAAAACCGTAATTTGATGCTTATTATTAACATATGTAATTTTATGCTTAATATTGAAAGCCTTGTCATTTTTCGGTCTGGGGAAAGAAGGTAGGGTAGTAGGAAGTGAGTGTGCACCTTGCTCTGCCCAAGCTTTTTATCGAAGAAGGCGCCCCTCTGCTTCTATTGTGTTCACGGAAAAGAGGTTAAGAAAAGGGGCCTGGCGTCCTCGTAAAAGAAGATTGTTCTGGAGATTCCACCACTGTGAGTCGTAGAGAAACTTTACTTTCCCGCCAAGTATCCTCCATACTTCGATTTGGGGGAAAGGATAGTTTTTGGGAAGGGGTTTCGCTAGTTTTGTGTTGATAATTTAGCGGGGTGCGCGATGGACGCTGAAAATGAGCCCCGCTTTATTGGCAGACTCACCTTTGACTACTACCCCCCGTTGAATTGAATGGAATTCGCCTGAGAAACTCAAGTTACATTCACTTTTCTTGTGCTTTCTGCATCGATAAGAGTTCATTTTTCTTTACTTTGTAAAGTTAAATTTTAGCAAAAACAGTCTTTTTAAAAACTACTTCAACCTTTATTTTTTTCAACGAGAAATATTTTTTATTGAATTTTTTAATTCTTTGAGTTTTTTAAACTCGGAGATTTCCTAGTTCGTGAGTTCTAAGTGAACTTTTTGATTTTTGACTTCATTTTTTTTCGTTCTTCAGTATGTCAAGCCAAGCTTCTTTGTCATTTGATTCCTCTTTGGACGATCAGTCTCCAAGAAGCAGTGCCACCAATTCTTTGTCGAGCAATTGCAGCCTGGACGAGTTGTGGCCCAATACTGTATTTGAGGCAAAATTTGATTGTGGTGGATTTGGCACCAAAACATCCAGGACCATTTCATTTATCTGGGACACGAACCAGAGACAGCGGTTGGCGCAAAGCGAAAGAAGTCGAATTTCTGGGGAGAATGCGGGCAATACGGAAAAAAATTAAATCTAATGGAAGCTGTGAATTTAAATTAGAGCACCATGTCACGGTATTTTTCATTCAATATAATAATAGCACTATTATATAATGTTCTCCAATAATGTTTCTCTCTCTTCTCGACAGGAGACGCACAAATTGATTCTGCGCGTGAAAGAAGGCCCTTAAGGTGTTCCGGTCACCCTTACGCCTGAAAGTTGCGAAGGTCGATTTGAAGTCTTGCACCGGAGCAAGTATCTTTTGGATCCTTGCTGATGTACACGCTAATTGCCGAATGCGGTTTGCCGTTAGAGATTCTTCAGAAGCGCGCCTTTCATACACTGTTTGGAAGAGTTTTACCTCATTTAACAGTACCTACCCCAGGATCTTTGAAAGAGGAATTGGATACCGCTATACAAGCTATTACCTCAAAATTAAGGTAAGTAGCAAGTTTATTTACAAAATATTGGTTAATTAATAGAGGTATGTGGGTAGTGATTTTCCAATTTCGAATCGGGTTCGGGTAATCAAAAATGTTGTTTTCCGGTATCGGTGCGGGTACCCGAATTTTTGTCGGTTATTCGGGTAATTAGCCATTAGCCTAGTGGTATTAAAAGTTTGGACGAAAAGTTATCGGGGTGGGTACCCAAAATGTTTCGGGTAAATATGGTTTAATAAATAGATACTTCCTCCTAAAATTCCCTCTAATATACCATATAAGCCTTTGCTTTATGCTCTTTTAGATTTCATGGGGGTAAGGTGGAGTGTTCGATTCTTATTAGAGGGGTTAATGGAAAAGACAAACACCTACCTCTTTTTTCACTAATGATTTATCCTCGTAAACGCTAGACTAGATGTTAGAATCCAGTTAAGAATCTTAAAGCATTCACAACCATTCCTTTCTGCTTGTTATATAACCCATTGAGGAAGTCAGACGAAATTATGACTCCAATGAACAACATATATCTTGACAAAAACTGTGAGCGTATGTTTTTAATTAAATGGCTTTGGTCATACCTCACAAAAAGTTTCCTTTCATTGTCTAACGGATGAACAGTTTCGTGAGTTAGGACACCATTGTTAATTTTTTTGAAAGCGGAGGTCTTAGCATTATCCGCAACTAGTCTTAATACTCGAAACCCACTTTGTTCTACGGATTCTATGACCTTAAGGATTAGTTGACACAGTTGTTCACCATCTAAATTTGCCACAAAGAAATAAGCAGTTGGGAGCTTAAAATTGGTGCTTAGTCTTTGAGAGATGAAGCAAAGTATGTGTGTTGCTTATTTGTATTCATTTTGGATTTCTATGAAAGGACAAACTCTTTTGGCCCAAACAAATTTCTAGGTTAGGATCGTACAGCTTTTTAGCTTTAATCTTCATCTCAATGAACATCAGAGAGCCAATCATTTCTTGTTCATTTTGAAAATTCAGTTGCAAGTCGGTCCACTACCAAAGAATATATTCCGTCTTCTCCAGTCTAATGAGTAATATATCTTTAAGAGTAGTTCGATGAGGCAAATGAAGAATTTCTAACTCCCTCACGTACGTGTACATTGCCGGAGACTTCTTAAAAATAACACCGCAAATTCTCAGCGTGGATTCTTGGTGAAAAATACTTTTATTCCATAAGCAAGTATTTTCTCGTTGAGGAATTTTGCTTTTAAGTTGTTAGAGAATGGTGGCGTCTTCGATAATTTCCTTTACTTGAACAATTTATTTCTTCAGTCAGACTTTTTGATGTAGTTTTTAGAGTAGAAATTTGCTTTGGAATTTTTACAATTTTATTCCTTAGTTTAAAAACATTTCGACTGAGTTTTCTGGTTGAGTATTTTGAAATTCTATTGCGGATATAAACTGACGCTTGTGTTGTGGCATCCTTGTTGGTTTTTTTGAGTAAGTAAAGTGTAGATGTAGATACCATTCCAAGACTCATTTCCCCAGTTGTTAAAACAGTTCTTTGAGTTTGAAGAAAGTCGCAATTTGTAAAAATGGAAACGTGGTCTTGAGTTTGACTCAGTTCATCAGGTACATTGGTTTCAGCTTGAGTAATACCATCGGGTGAAAATTTAGGATTATTTTCTTCGAAATTGAATCTTCTCAAAATTTGTATACGTAGGAGCATTAAAGTCAGTTTGTTTCAAGTCTTCCGGTACATTTCCGTTGGCAAGCATTGCATTATTTTGAGATGCGCTATCAACAGCTTCAGATTTTTTAATTGAAATATCACCAAAATGATCCACACTTAGGCAAAGGCGTTTTTTGGGTAATCTCTCTCTTTCTAAATAGGATTTCTCCAACACACTCTTTCTTGGAATATCCTGAGAATTTTCGGTTTCCATTTCTTTATAAAAACTGGCTTCACGTTCTTAAATTTTCCTTTTTTAGAGTCACAAATTCCTTTCGAAGATATTATATGTTGGTAACGGGTGATAAGACAACTCTAGGTCCTGACAATGGATCTGATAAATTTTCATTTTGTGTGGTTGTCAGACTAATATCACAGGCATTTTGTTCCACAGCTTGGTTATTGATTTGACTTGAATTACCAGAGTGAGTTAACATCACAGAAGGCACTGCATTTGGTTGTAAACGTTTCCTTTCGCTAGTTTTGTAAAAATATTAATTTTTTAAATGCTGGCTGCACACATTGTCATCTCCGTTGAAAGATATTTCATCACAGTCACACTTTTGAAATATTGCACTTATACATTCTCTTTTCAATATTTCATCTCTCGGTAATACATTAAAGCTAATAGGGTTTTCATCGTTTTCTATTGCCTTTCTTTTCCTTGTCTTCTCGCTTCTAGTAGAACCTGGTACCATGCATACCACCATTTTGAACACTAAGCCTTGGCTATTTATTTACAAGAAGGCAGGGAGGGCCGTTACGCGATTGGTCGAAGGTGCTAATTTCCAATTATCTATAATGAAGTCTCAAACTAATTTGAATTTCAAAATCATTCCGAGATATTTCCTATGCAGATCGGTCTTATAACTAGTAGAAGAATCAGTAAAAAAACACTTGATTTTATCTTTCACCCTACCTTTAAGTGTTTCGTACAAAACTTTGAGAAGAAAATTCGATATCACCAAGGTTTTAAAAATGCCAACTATCGTGAAATACGTTTTGAACTGACGCCTTTTCCATACATTTTTAATAGACAAAAAGGTTTAATAAATAATTATTGGCAGCTGCAAAAATATCTCGCTTCAAATTAATTTTTGTTTTCATCGAGAGTAAAATTACCGATTAAAATAATTTTATTAAATTTCAAGACAATTTACTACGCTCCTTCGAGTACCGTTTTACGTTTAAGTATGTCAAGTTTCGGACTAAACAGATAGAGTTTGCATAATGAATCTAAAATATCATTTTAATAGCTAATTTTGTTAACCAAACACTCTCGCTAATGTTTCTGTTGCCAGTGTAACTGAAATGAAAATGATGAGTAATGCATTTTTTAATCAATATTTTTAATTAAAAATAAAATCCAGACTAGAATTGTTGTACTTTTGAATTTTAAAGCGTGGAAGGGAATGGGTTTTGTAGGGGAATTTTTACCCTTTCTAAGCCTGAATTCTGCTATATACGGGCTCGCGTTACATATCATTTTAAAATATAACGTTTGGTCAGGTTTTCAACAAGCTAATAATAGAGTTTGTGGAAAATAATAGGTATTTGGCTTTAGTTTAGCCTTTCTTACAAAATTTTGAGGAGAAAATTCGATATCAATAAAACGGAAGCGTGTTTGTATCCCTAATACGTATTAGCAAAATCTTCCCGATGTTGAGAAGTTAGTTTTCTTCGAATACATCTTGTGGCGCCAAGATTTCTGAGGAATTGAAGCGCGCTCTTCGCGTCAACTGGCGCGTGGACCAAACTCTTACTTAATTATAATGTGGAAGGGGAAAGAAAATAATTCCCCGCCCATTTCGAATATCTCAATCGATTTTTGAGTGATTTATTTACATTATTTCAAAAATTAGAATTTGGGTGAGATGTTAACCAATTTTAATGGAATTTGTTGTAGTTTAAACTTAAAAATAACCCCTACCTCAGTAAATTCTAAAAGGTTCACTTTAAATGAGACTTACCCCTTTAACTCATATCATATTGAGGCGACATATTATTAGTTAGGTTTTATTGAACGCCTTCAAGCCGTGAGAAAATACAATTTTTTATTTTAAAATCAACATTTTATCGCCAATTGACTAGAAATCCAATTTAAATTTCGGTATATTTTCAAGTTTCAATTGGAAAATACGCCCACATCTGTATTTTTTCGACTTTAGTTAAACTGTCATAAAGATGACGAAAAGCTATTCTATCGGCAAGTTTTTTGATGAAACTAAAACCGTTTTTGTCAAGTTTTTTTTGGAATTTCGCACGTAAGTGGATAATTACCCCCAATAAGTTCAAGAGTAGATTGTAACACTCAGTGATTTCGTTCGTGAACTATACATTTCGAAATAAATTCAAAGTTTGTGCATTAGTGAGAAATTTAGATTTGGTGCGGTGACGTATTTAATTTTACGAGTTCGTGTTATTTAATAGAAGATAATTTCGGTCGTGATCACGGCTACTGTTCCCGACAAAAACATGAGAAGAATGTAGAAAGGAACGCCGACGCTACTCAGGTCCAAATAAGTCACGCTTTTCAACGGTTTCTTCCATTTGAGCTGTTCAATTCTGTAATCGAGCTCAAAGTCCAGATATTTGAAAACTTTCGTTTCGAAAATGGGCGCCATGCTGCGATAGAACATTCGTCAAATCCCCTTCATAATTTTACCATACGATTGTTACCAACCTCAGTTGGACGGACTCGTGCAGTTGGGGACTGCTTCTCACCCAAGAGGTGTTGAATATGGTGTGTACGTAGTCGAACGCGACGTCTTCTTCCGAAAAGTAAAATCCACCTTTGCTCTTGATGACCTCTACGAAATTTTTGATGTCCTTTTCGAAATCGTCTAGGCCTGGCGTGCTCATACTTATATATGGTACCATGGAAAGCAGCATTTCGACCGTTAATATCATGGATTTTTTCCCGGAATTAACGGGTTCGAAATCATTATCCAAAGTAACTGAAAGTTCTTCAAATAAATTCATCTTATCGAATGCGCCTAGCCATTCCTTAACAGCCGGGTCCTGGCTTGCCTGTAGATACGCGACAATGATGTCAGAAGAATTGGTAAATTTAAAGGGTTCCACCAGCGACTTGCGGGCGGTAGCTTTGGAAGAGGTAAAAGGCGGTCTGCCGTTTGCACGTGTAATGATAGAGACCCCGCAAGCCTCTAGTGTAGCCCTTTAACATACAGATGGATATTCACCGACACTTGGAGCTGTTCGTATGTTTCCGGCAACATTAATGGTGGAATTCCTGATTTGATCAAGTCCAAGAGAGTGTCGATGCGATTGTAGCTTTCCGTTGTGAACTCCGTCCGCAAATATGAACCCAAGAAAAACAGAATGAAAGTCACTCCGATTAGCCACGACGAAGCCAGCAGACGACAAGTAATGTGGGGCAACACGGACGGAATCGCTGTAAGGAACATAATCATACAGTTCGTTTTACCATGCGTGATTAAAGCGCCAGCCATCTTTCGTTATGGGGACATAATCTTTGATAATTGAGTCCCTCATAGAAAAATGATTCGCTCAAGGGTGAATTGTTGTCAATTGTAAGCGTGCGCTTAATCGCTTACGTTCGAGGCAGAAGAGCGACGCGGCGTTCTCCCAAACATTTTCCAGGGTTTCTCCGGCCATTTTCTTGACCACTTTCTTGATGGGCACCGATTTGTATTTGTTGATTACGATAGAGTGAACGACGAGCAAAAGTGACAGAATGACCAAAGTGACCACAATTAAAATCACCACCTAATTGAACCGAGAATTGAAGTTATTGAATTGGGTAGTGAATGGAATGTTTATTGATATACTAAAGAGTCCATGTTTAAGAAGGACAAAGAAGTGGACGTGACTCTCTTCGGGGCACACGAAAGGATTATCGTGTTGGTCGTTCCGTGGGGAGAAGACGGAGTGAAATGTTCCTGTCGTTTATCGAAAATTGAGCGTGGCGTGTCAAGCGTGAATATATGAAATTTCTAAAACCATCGTAAGGTTTAAGTATCTATAATTCTTAGTTACGTAGTTAACTATAGCGTTTTAATCAGTTACAGTGAACAAGTCATCCGTAGATTCGATATATAATGAATTTATTAGAGAAACTGGAAGAGGAGCCCACTTGACTCTGTAAATAAAGCGACAAAATGAATTAAAATATGAACTAAATATAATCTCATAAGTTTTCGTAAACTGAATGATATTCGTTTCTGATAGATAAGTAAGATTAAAATTGAATCACTTTTCGCAACTGTTTGACTCTTCGGCAGACCAATTTATTCAAACGAGCGAGGATTAATTCATCGCGTTAAGGCAATTCTTTCTCGCTCGCCCCAAATTAATAGCCGTCTAATTAGAGTTCTAATTGTGAAATTTACTTCATGTTCAGGGATCGTTTTAAATAATCCGCCATTATTTCGAACCAGGATATTTTGCATTTGATTATATCCCATACCTGACAAGAAATGGAAATGCAATCGTCAACCAGAATAATTTTTATTTACTGGAAAATAATTATAATGAATACCATAAATAAATAACAACCAGGGAAATTCAATTCCAAATTGCGTGCTATATTTAAACGTAGCAATTATCAAACCAAATGTGTTTTTCAAATAAATCTTTAGCACATTCCAATAAAATAATCATTCGTGTTTAAACCTTGACAAAAAGTTTAACCAAAATATTCTTAAAGCAATTTATTGTTTTAATGACTTTTAAGTAATTACTGAACAGCCATAACTTTCAAAAATTACAATTTATATTATAACTATTATATAAAATAAATATTACTATTAACCCTAACTTTTGTCATCTATAAACTACTCTAACTCTCATTTGAGTTTATTTATCAAAGGTAAAATACTTACCATTAGTTTTATAAATACTAGTAAATAATTTGTTGATCCTATTATTTCCTATATTCAATGATAAATCTAAGCACAGTTCCATTGCCAGACTCCCGTAGTACGCTGGCTAATCATTTATCATCTATCCCAATGGCTAAATCCAATTAAAATTGTACTTAAGGACAGAGCGAAAAATAAAATATGCCAAACTACCACACTATACGGAAGAGAAAATCTTTTTAAGACGCGTTATATTTATATTATATAATTATTATGATATTGCCAGCTTTTCCAAAATACTACAAAACTGTATTTCTTTTCCCCCGATATATTGCCAAATTATTTCTAGTTGTCTTATTTATTGCCATTTTTAACAAAAAAATTACTATTTTAGTTTCTTAAATTAGGTTAAAGTTAATCACAAAAGATGGTAATCTATATGTTGAATCTCGTGTAAAGGTTAAGAGAAATATCCGTTCTGAATAAGATCTTATTGACACAATTACATTGGAAATGTGGTTCAAAATTAGCATGAAAGCAACTGGTATAGAGTAATTTCGGTTGAGAGGGGAGTGAACTGTGTATCCCCTACGTTAGGGGCAACTTTGTACTAGAGAATACTATTTGCCCCCGGAAGGGAAGAGGAGGGCGGATATCACTAAGGTAAGAGATAGAGGGTTATGACGTTGCCGTTTATGGGAAAGAAATTACTCTATATTCTGGTCTGGGTTCATCAGAAATAGTCGAACTAAAATCTTTGTCATGACATCACACCCTCGTATATCTACGAATTTCATCAGCTTAAATTAAGACTAAAAATATTGATGTGACGTCCCCTTAGCTAATAACTCTCAGCCTATTGAATGACAAACTATTTCCTTTTCTGCAGCTAGCGGGAATGAGCACTGAAATAAATTAATCACCACCGCATGTACGCAAAATTAATAAAAATTAAGACCGAAGTAACAGATATTAATCAAAACGCGTCTTGGATTTAACCAAGACCTAAAAAGTATCGATAAGAACATGGTTAATCACTTGACTGAATGAGCAGATATTGAAACTTTTTTAATTAAATCTTACATGCTTAAGAAAGTAATGTTCCATCACCCTATTCCATTGACTAAACTTATTTTACTGGTAGTCAATTTTTTCCCTCTCAATAATTTTAAAAATTTACTTATCTCGGGTTTTCGAGCACAATTCCATTCCCCGAAAACATTTTATAACTACATTTATTATCACTTTTAAGAGTTTTCGTGTGGAAAAATACCTTATAACTAGTAACTACACGTAACAATGACAAAACGATTTAGGGTAGTCTGCTTTAGCTTCTGCTGCGCCTGATACGAACAAGGAGGATGTATAGTTGTATACCCCCTTGATAGAAGTACGCCTTGTGCCATTCTCATGCCTTGTCTTTCGCTGGCCTCGTCACCAAGGCAGTAGCCCACTCAATTACGCGTTAAGCTGTTCGAGAATTCTGTGTGAATTACTTTTTAAGGTATTCGTCAGCAAATAGTTAATTGTTTTTGAGAGCATTCCTCGCCTTGAAATAGGACAACTACGAAATAATTCGACCAAATTGAAGTTTAAATATTCGAACAAATCTTATTTTATAATTATCTTCTACCATTTCAATTTCTATAAAACTGTTCTACCAAATGCATAAAGAGTGCTACCAGAAGTCTCTGGGGCTACTAGAAATACAACATTTACTATAGGAAGATTCGCAGCGACAAGTTTAAAAATCCCATATTCCTTTAAAAACCGTTAATGCATTATCCTTGTTCCTGAAGATATACAGACTAAGTAGCAGAGTCGAGCCACAGCGTCGTAGATCACGCGACTCGGTGAACGCAGGCTATTTTTCAAAATAACCAAGTCATAATTTTCAGGCTACGACCACGCTTAAGTTAACAATTACAACAAAGAAAATTCAGTTTAACCAAGAGTAAAAATCATAACGTCCCCATTGAATGTGCTGCCATTGTTGAAATTTGCACTAAAATTAACAAAAAGTTTCACTATGGAGCGTACAGGGCATGAACGGGGGGATATGTTAGCAACCTATTAACGACACAATGTCATACACGTAATCTCTTAAAAGTGATAATAAATGTAGTTATAAAATGTTTTCGGGGAATGGAATTGTGCTCGAAAACCCGAGATAAGTAAATTTTTCAAATGATTGAGAGGGAAAATATTTACTACCAGTAAAATAAGTTTATTCAATGGAATAGGGTGATGGAACATTACTTTCTTAAGCATGTAAGATTTAATTAAAAAAAGTTTCAATATCTGCTCATTCAGTCAAGTGATTAACCATGTTCTTATCGATACTTTTTAGGTCTTGGTTAAATCCAAGACGCGTTTTGATTAATAAACTAAAGGGTGGATCTCTTTGAAATTTTAACCACATATTCAGGGCCAGAATTGTAGTTCTGTGGATATTTTTCAAAACGACAGTTGAAGAAGTCTTTGCCCTGCTCAAAGCCATATCGGGCAGTAAAGCCACTGGCGCCGACGGTATCCCCCACGTATCCTCAATGGTTCCGCTTTCTTCTTAGCAGAACCTTAGACTCACCTCATCAATGAGAGTTTCCGTACATCCGTGTTTCCTCTTAACTGGAAACTTGCTCGCGTTTGTCCACTCTTTAAAGGGATGGCCAAACGCACGGATCTGAAAAACTACCGGCCTATTGCTTTTCTTCCCGCGGCTTCTACGATCTGTGAGCTGGTCGTGCATTTCCAACTACAAACATTTCTTTACGACAACAATTTACTTTATCCATTACAATCTGGTTTTCGACCCCACCATTCTACGACTACCTGTGCCTTCAACCTGGTTGAAACAATTGTTACTCATGTCTCTGAGGGCAATTTCGTTGGGGTGGTGTTTCTTCACATTGCCAAGGCATTTGATTTTGTCAATCATGAAATCCTCCTCGGTATTATCGCGTCGGTTGGTGTTACTCCGTCCACTCTTTAGTGGTTCGCGTCGTATCTCCGTAATCGGTCCCAATACGTCGGCCTTGGCCAAACCGCTTCTGCCTCTTTACCCTCCTCCCTCGGTGTGCCTCAAGGTAGCGTCCTTGGCCCTATATTGTTTACGCTCTACATCAACGCGATTCCCGCCTCCCTTCGTAATAGTACCGCACATCTCCTGGCCGATGACACAGCGTCGGTGACCGTTTCCAAAGATCCTGTCGCTTTTCTTTGTTTTATGGACGATGATTTGGCGCATTTGGAACAGGCTCTGGACAACCTCCATCTCCGCCTCCAAAAAGCGAAATCCACGTTCATGATTTTTGCCCGCCCCCCCCAAACGCTTACGCGCAATCACGAACACTAAGTTCCTGCCGTCCACTGGCCTAAACGCGTTTCCACAACCCTTTATCTCGGTATGACTCTTGACAAGACGCTCAGTTGGTCATCCCACGTCGACTACTCACACAAAATGGTCAATCGGCGCCTTTGGTTCACTCGGTGCCTCAAACCTTCCCTTGATGTCGGTCTCTTGAACCTCTTCTACAAAACTATGGTTCAACCCTTATTTGACTATGGCAACATCCTGTACAACTCGGCTTCAGAATCTTCCCTTCGTTCGCTCCAAACTCTAAAAAAACTTCGCTGCTAAAACTATACTTGGTTCAACCCGACGCTCTTCAGCCACTGACGCCCGCGCCAAGCTGGGTTGGCTCACTCTCCGTCAGCGCTACACCCTCCCAACGTAGCTTTTCCTGTTCCGTCTCCAGACCGGCCTCGTACCGGCCTACATAAGTGCCCATTTTCGTCGTGTCGCAGATACGCACACCTGTAGCACTCGTTCTCGAGACACAAAGCTTCAAGTTACCTTGTACCTCACTCACCTCCGAGAAGTTAGCCCACGTTGTCGCGCCATCGCCCTTTGGAACGCGCTCCCCCAAGCCCTTCACGACTCCACCCAATCCATTGCCGTGTTTCGTAGGGGTATCACTGCTCTCCTGATTAACTAAACGTTCCGCCTTATTCATTATATAATAATGTATTGCATTATCCTAACTGTAACATTGCTTGTACCACTTTTGTTTACGGGACCCAGATGGAAATCAGATTCGTCTGAGCTGGATATCCCATAATAAAGCAATCTTATTATTATTATAAAGAATGGGTGCCTAGGAGCGAAGGCACTCGGCGTTGCCTGTCATATTTATTACTTTTCACGCGGACATTTTTTATTACTTTTCATGCGGACATCACTCCACAAAGAAGGGTATTTAAATTTCTGGCTACCATTTAAAAAGATGGCTATAAATCGAACCCAAAAGATCATACAGCCCGTCTATAGGTTAAAGAAAACCAGGGTACTAAATATTTGTGAAATCGGTTGAAACGCGCAGACTTTGTGGCATAGAGAAAATTTTTTACATTTCTTGGCGCCATTTACTAAGATGGCGGCGCATTAGAAAATCCTTTCTTAGTACGCGCCTACTACTTATGAGTAACGTTCCTGCAAAGTTTCAGCCTTCTAGGGTAAGCGCTTTGGCTGGGCGTTGATTATCAATCAGTCAGTCAGTCAGTCAGGACAGATTTTTATAGACATGAGTGAATCATATACTAGCTCCCAATAAGTTAATCAGCCACACAGGCCTAATGTATTTTCTTCCGAATAGTCGAGAGGAGGGGAGGAGTTGGTGAAAGTGTTAGTAGACGGCGCCCTCTCTTAGGGAGTAGGGTATCGAAACTACTTTGAAATTAATATAGCGCGAACTTAATGTATATCGTCTGCTTATAGAAATGTTAGGCTAGGTTAAGCGCGTGTCAGAGATAAGCTCTTCGTTAACGAACTTAAAGGACTAATTTTAAATTAATTTAGGGATATTTTTTAAATTTAATTATGTCTTTGGTATCAATATTGCGGAAAAAACGGCTAGATACCCCAGATATCTCGTTAGTGGTGAAGAAATATGAGAGTAAAAAGACCATCGATAGGGCGACACAATATGATTGGACACTAAGTATGCTGTGGCGACTAATTCATTTTATCGAAAAGCCCGTCGCGCACAGTGGGAGAGCTAGCTTTGGGAACGACTGAAAAATTCCCTGATCGTGTTCGGAATTAAATAAAGACTACGGAAATTAATATCGAGCATACTGATTTAATTTTAATCTGGTTTAAAAGAATTAAATTACATTTGCTAATTTGTAGCTTTCTATTGTGCTCATTTGGAGCTATCTAAATTTACGTTTGCTAATTTGTAGCGAGCTAAAAATCTTGCGACCATTTGGGTCCGCGTACAATTTGAGAATTCTAATATTTTTCTTTTACAAAGCTACGATTTTAACTGTTTACCCTTGACCTTTGGTATAACTTTCTTGCAGATTGGGTAAAAAACTTATCTATTTCGATCAAAAAACATCTCAGACTGACAACTACAGATACGCCCCTAAACCATAGGTTTTTTCGTTTATCGTCTTTTTTAACAACATTGGCTTTGATTTTTTTTACACAAATAGACGACAAATTTTCAACACTCCCCCAAAATTTGACATGAAATGTTAAATTTTTAATTAGCTTAAATTTTCTAGTTTTCATCTACAGGGATTTCTAGTGGGTAGAGGAGCGCAATAGGGCGTTTAATAATGTTGCGATTTCCGAGGCGAACCATACATGACCGGACATGACCATCGCGTCCTACAATTGCTTCCGTGACGACTGCTAATCGCCACATGTGTTTAGGTACCTTTTCGTCGTGTACTAAGACGACATCTCCTACTTTGAAGACAGTGTTCCGTTTAGATGGTAGAACATGATGAGCGTTTCGTAGTTGTAATAGGTATTCCTCTTTCCAGCGTTTGAACAGTTTTTCTTTGAGATTCGTACAATATCGCACCCTTGTGGCGTATTTCCTTTGGGAATTTGGAATTTCTATTTCCTTTAGTCTTTGTGGTGGTAAACTCGTAAGACGTTTGCCAGTTAGAAAGTCGGCTGGCGTGAGTGGCATTGGCTCGTTAGCTTCGCTCAATACGTAGGTTAGTGGGCGGGAATTTACGACGGCTTCTGTTTCGATCACTATTGTTTCTAGCTCCTGATACGATAAAGTTGACTTCCCTAGAATTTTTCTAAGTACGTCCTTTATGGATCTGACAAGTCGTTCGTAGAAGCCACCCATCCAGGCTGCCCGTTCAGGAATGAACTTCCATCGGATCCCGTTCTTTTCGTAGAACTCGAGCGTTTCCTTTCCAGTGAGTCCCTTCCAAATTAGTTTGATATCTTCATTGACTCTCTTGAATGCCTTTGCATTATCCGTGTATATAACCATGGGTCTTCCTCGCCTAGCTACTATTCTTCTTAGTGTCAACAGAAATTCGTATGTGGATAATAAGGGAACGATTTCCAAATGTACGGCCCTAGTGACCGCGCATGTATAAAGACAAATGTATATCTTGGCCTCTACTTCTCCCAGTTTTACATAGAGTGGTCCACAAAAGTCTATTCCAACGACTTCAAAGGAGGGTGCAGGTTCTACTCTGTCCCGTGGAAGTGGGGCCATGGGTACTTCACCAGCTTTAACATTGTACTTTCTGCAGATCAGACAACTCTTCACAACTTGCTTGACTACTTGTCTGGCGCATATTATCCAATAACGACCTCTCGTTTGCGTAAGTGTACTCTGAATTCCGGAGTGATACACCTGTCCATGGCTTCTAGTTACTATCAGTTTAGTTAGCGCTTGACTTTTGCCGAGAATTATGGGGTGTTTCTCTTCTTCTCTTAGTCTAGATTCATCCAATCGCCCTCCAACTCGTAAGAACCCTTCGTCCGTGAGAATAGGTTTGAGTGAAACTAATTTCGAGTCCTTGTGAAGGTTGGAACCCCGTTTTATGGCAATTATCTCGGCTCCAAATTCCAGCGCTTGGACACACCGAATCCATCTTCCTTCTGCTTCACACTTCTCTTCAGTAGTTATAGGTCCGTAGATTCGTGTCCCCTTTAACTTTAGACCAATATATCTCAGAACATAGGCTGTTATTCGGAATACTTTATCGGCGGAACGGTATCTCTTCAGATCCATCAACTTATGTAGTCCTCTTTCTTGATTTACGTTCAGATTAACCGTGAGACCTATTAGTCTTGACTTCCTTTCGGATTCTGCTTCTTTGCTTAATTCCAGGGTGGGTTTAATTTTCGGCCAATTTGCTTTGCTTTCCTTGAGCCAAGGTGCGCCATTAAACCACATTTTCTTGTTAATTAGGTCTTCGGCTTTGGAGCCCCTCGACGGTATGTCTGCAGGATTATCAATGCCTGCGCAATGATTCCAAGTTTCAATATCCGTCAACTGTCGTATCTCTTCTACGCGGTTCTGTATAAACGTAGGCCAACATTTTTCAGTATCCTTTATCCAATGAAGAGCGTCCATTGAATCGGTCCACATGTATTTTCGACAGCTCCGTATTGGTAAAACCTCTCTTATGTGTGACAACAGACGAGCGCCCAGTAAGCAAGCCATCAGCTCAAGTCGAGGAACTGTGAGATTAGGTTTAAGTGGCGCAACTCTAGACTTTGAAGCCACTAATGACGTTTCCACCTCCTCCCTTGGTGAATCGTATTTGAGGTAAATAACGGTAGCGTAAGCTTTTCCGCTGGCATCGCAGAAGATGTGTAACTCTTGGTTCTTTGGCTCTTCGTCTTTAAAGTAACAACGGTCTATACTGACTTTCCTGATCATGGGCATTTCTTGACGCCAAGCTTCAAATTCACGTTTTAGTTCTGATGGTAAATCATCGTCCCATTTTAGTTCCGGTATTTTCCATAGTTTTTGGAATAACATCTTTGCGCGGATTACATATGGTGAAAGAATTCCGATAGGATCGTAAACTTGCGCAACCGCGCTCAAAACGTGTCGTTTCGTCAGCTTCCCTTCTTCTAATATTTCTGAGAGTTTGCTAAGGTCAAAGGTGAATTTGTCTGTGTCCGGATTCCAAAGTAATCCCAGAATTTTGTTGCTTTCATGATCAGCACATCCATCTAGCTTCATGACTTCTCCCTTTGTCGCCGCCTGTTTTCCCCATCTCTTTCTTAGTTCCGGACAGTTGGTCATCCATTTACGCAACTTCATATTAGCATCTTCCATTATTTTTGATACTTTATTTGACAATTCAAAGGCTCTTTCTGTGTTTTTCGCTCCACTCGCATAGTCATCAACGTACAAAGAATTATTTAGAGTTGCCGCAGCTTCGGGTTCAATATCTTTGTAGTTTTCCACGTGAACTTTAATAGTTGCTGCAAGCAGGAAAGGACTAGGACTTGCTCCAAACGGTACTCTGGTCATATGGAAGACTTGAAATTCGTTCTCTATTATTCGGCCGTTCTGCTCCTTCACCCATAGAAATCGAAACGAATTGCGTTCTTCCTTCTCTAAAGAGATTTGCAAGAATGCCTTTTCAATGTCGGCTGTGATTGCAACGCGATAGTTTCTGAATCTCAAAAGCATGTTCAGGATATCCGGATTTAGGTTAGGTCCTTTTGAGAGGCAGTTGTTTAAAAACGGCGATCCCTTAACGTGTGATGAAGCGTCTAGGACGACTCTCAGTTTGGTCGTGGCTCTGCCTTCCTTCAAAACTGGTTGATGTGGAACGTAATAGGTACCCTCCGGTTTGATCTCCGGATGTTCAACGACTTCAATTATGTTCAGTTTAAGCTGCTCGTCTATGACGTCCTTGTAGTTTTGAAAGAGTATTGGATCGGCTTGGAATCTGTGTATCAACTTCTTCATTCGTGTCTTCGCTACTGTTAGGTTGTCATTAAGCTTTTCCTTCGATACATTCCACGGTAATTTGACGTGATAGCGTCCATCTTTGAAGTTAAGTTGTTCTCTGAAGTTTTGCATGACGTTGTCGTTTTCTGGATTTGCCATTGTCGGTTCTCTGATTCCAATGGATTCGATTTCCCAAAACGCTTGAAGAGTTTTCGAGACTTCCGCTTCGTGTATGCTGACCTTCGCTACGGATATCTTCACAGTGTTTATTGACATATTAGTTGGGCTTAACGGACCTTGAATTGTCCATCCTAGTTTTGTTTCAGCGGCTATCAGATTCTTCGTTATTCTTTCTATGGTTCCCGTTGCGACGTCAAAAAAGTAATCTACTCCAATTAGCATTCCAATAGCAGATGTAGTTGGTGTGTCTTCCGTGGGTTCGTCAGCCAGTTCATATCCTCTTGAGTTTACGAAGGACATAACTTCATTGCAATCAACCAAGGTTAGGGCCCTGCAGATATATGGTACCTCTACCGCGAGGATTTCTATCTTCGGTCTATTTGCTCCTCTCGTATTTTGAATGGTTAGCCTTACGATTTTCCTTTTGACAGTAGTTGGATCTTCATTTCCGAAGTTTTCCACTTCCACGTCTAGTTCTCCGCAAACGGGTAAATCCAAACGCCTTGATATTTCTTCAGTGACAAATGTTCCTTGGCTGCCGTTATCTAAGAGACAACGAACTATTTGGCCTCGTCCTGTCTTCTCCGGATTCTCCGCCCTTGCTTTAGCTGTTTGTAGCAAAACTGTCTTGTGCAATCCAACAACTCCCGATGTCAGCTTGACTCTTGTTTCGTCTATTTTCTCTGACGAGCTCTTGTTCGACTCTGGTTCCAATTTATGACTCTTGTTTTCTGCGCAGATAGCCGAGTTGTGTCTTCTTTGACATATTCGACAGGTATTAAATCTCGAAGTGCATCTCTTCCCATCATGACCCATTCTCGAGCAAACAAAGCATCTGTTTTGATTCCTGAAGATGCGCATTTTTTCTTCAAATGTATAGTTCGAGCAATCGTTCGTGGAATGTGTCTCCGACTTGCAGAAGATGCAATACACGCCCTTTGGTTTTTCTCTTATTTTCGTTGAGAGTACCGCGGCCGTAGAATGGCTTGTCTTATCGCGTGAACTGTATCTGCTCCCGGCAACTGGACCTTCTCTTGTGTTTTCTCGCGCTTGTCCCGCGCGTTTACCGTCACCTTTCAAAGCTGCGCACACCTCTCTAGCTTCCACTTCGCGTCGTAAAAACTCTAATAGTAGGTCTATATTGAACTCGTCATTTGGTTTACAGTTCATAGTACGTTTTAATCTTAACTCGTATGGTAAAGTGCCTATTATTTTTGTGCATAAAGAAATGCCGTTAGCGGCTGTGTCAATCCCTAACCCTTTAAGACTTCTAATATTAGACGCGTATGAGTCATACAGTTTTCTCAAAGCTAAAGTATCGTTAGAGTTCTCAATACCATTAATAGTATGAATATTGTGCATTAGTTCGTGAACCATTAAATGTTCTTGTCCATATTTTTCTCTCAACAGTTTAACCGCGACATCATAGTTTTCATTAGAGGCTCTTAAACCTCCAATTGTACTTCTAGCGTCTCCCTCCAAGTAAGAATCTAAGTAATAAAACATTTCTACCTTTGATAGTCCTTCCTTTTCTTGAACTGCCGACTTGAATTGACTCCAAAATCCTGGCCATTCTGCAAATTCTCCGTTGAATTTTCTTATCTGTAGAGTTGGTAGCCTGCACTCTTCTTTCTTTGGTTGCGTGGATCCTGTAACTGAAGACGAAGCTCCGTTTGTTCCAGTTGTTAGAGGTGTAAGTGATTCTAATTTCTTGTTAGCTCTGGTTTTAGTGAGATCCATCTTGTCGTCGTATTCCATGATAGTTGTTATTTCTCTCATCAGCGTCGGGTCTGCATCATCCGCCACAGCCGGCCACAGAGCTAGGATCTGCGCGTCATAATCCTTTATAGTTTGTTCTTTTCTACTTAGCAGAGATAATTGTTCTTCAATTAAGATCACCGTAACATTCGCGTCCTTCACTAAATTCTCGATAGTTGAAGTAATTGTAGTCACGCTTTTTCTAATCACAGTTCTCATAGACTTAAGTTTGTTCAAGTCTGCCATTTCGCCCGAGTTTCACTAATC
The DNA here is from genome assembly GCA_019434445.1 of Phalangium opilio. Taxonomy (NCBI): domain Eukaryota; kingdom Metazoa; phylum Arthropoda; class Arachnida; order Opiliones; family Phalangiidae; genus Phalangium; species Phalangium opilio. The sequence continues at coordinate 65,783 of JAEQBA010004455.1, read as the reverse complement.
TTCAATTTAACTCCGTTCTTTGAGCACCAATTTTGTTGGCAACTTACAGTTAATCCCGGGTTTCGGCACCAAATTATGTGGCGACTAATTCATTTTATCGAAAAGCCCGTCGCGCACAGTGGGAGAGCTAGCTTTGGGAACGACTGAAAAATTCCCTGATCGTGTTCGGAATTAAATAAAGACTACGGAAATTAATATCGAGCATACTGATTTAATTTTAATCTGGTTTAAAAGAATTAAATTACATTTGCTAATTTGTAGCTTTCTATTGTGCTCATTTGGAGCTATCTAAATTTACGTTTGCTAATTTGTAGCGAGCTAAAAATCTTGCGACCATTTGGGTCCGCGTACAATTTGAGAATTCTAATATTTTTCTTTTACAAAGCTACGATTTTAACTGTTTACCCTTGACCTTTGGTATAACTTTCTTGCAGATTGGGTAAAAAACTTATCTATTTCGATCAAAAAACATCTCAGACTGACAACTACAGATACGCCCCTAAACCATAGGTTTTTTCGTTTATCGTCTTTTTTAACAACATTGGCTTTGATTTTTTTTACACAAATAGACGACAAATTTTCAACATATGCAAAATATTCCAGTTTTAAATTTGTTTCTTTCTGTAAAACCCAAATCAAGTGAACTCTCTACTGAAAATAAGAAAACAACGTCAGTTTCAACACAGTGTTGTCTATTAAGGGGGAGGACCACTGACCTAAAGTTCGAATCTTTTTCAAACGATGGCGCTCAGATCTGCGGGGAATAACACAATTCTATCCCCCGTGTAGTAGGTACTATATTGGATATTTAGAAGTTTTCCTTCTATAAACCATCCCTGTACCGGAATTCAGTTAACTATTTATTATTATTTAACGATACTGACGAAATAACTGTCATGAAGGCTTTAATGTATTGAACATTAGGTGAGACGAACCTGATCTCACATCTTTGAAAATGGGAATTTTTTTTTTCAAGCGCGGTTAAGATTACCAGTGAAAGGGAAAGGGCGTGCGTTACTGATCAGGGATAGATAGCGACCTGAACAAGAGGGGATGTTCACCTCGACATTTTTTATTAAGGGGGAAGACCACTGAAGACAACCCAAAATAGTTCGAGTCCAGTGTTCAAAATAATAGCCCCATACGGATAAAATTTTACTCACTAATAGTTTAAACCCTCTCCTAGCGATTAAAATAGTTTTCATTATTTTTGACTGAATATTTAAGTCAGAATATTTTTTCCCGCTGGTGAAGTTTTGGCTGTAGTTATTCAAGATCAGCTCTTACAATTCAATACCTAATTTTTTGCCCAATATGTCATTAGAAAGACAATTTTGAGCTGTATCGATTAAAAAAAAATTCAATTAAATCCGTCCACCTGACCTGTGAACACCTGAGAATGTTACGGGAATTTTATCTTTGGATAGCACAATTTCTTTCATTGACCACCATTACGCGAGTGGTTTGCCCCTCGCGTGACACCGTTACCCCTTTTTCAATAAAACGCTTGTAATATCTGTAAAGTTTTTTTTCTTGAAACTACAATACCTATAAAACTAGAGCTGTACTTCTCTTCCCTATTGAAAGTACATTTAGTATAGCTTTGAAGGCACTGAAGTATTCATCTGAAACATGGTGACATTTAAGAGGGTCTGAACTAGGCCTAATGCACAATAAATGTAGCGCTATTCGAAAGAAGGGATAAGGTGTGAGTCTTGCTCCTAAAATGTACACGTAGTTTACGGTTAGTGAACCTTTGCATCATTTTAATACAGTAATGAGATCAGTTTTAATTTATTTAGCAATAAAACTTTTCCTAAGACTTTATATCGCTAACCAACTTCGAAAATAAATGTATATGGCAACAGAGTTAAGTCTTCCTTAATCACCCCTAAGGAAAAATCAAGTTAATCGAAAAGAAAAAGACCACCAAGTAAAGTTCTTAGTCGCAAAAAGCGCCATCGACATTATAGGAAGAAATATTACGGCAATACCAAGTATCAGTAGGGTTCGAAAATTACGGTAATTTTGGAAAATGGTAAATTTCGCCGTAATTTACCGCGTAATTTACCGTTCATGGTAATTTACCAAAATTCAAAAAAAAAATTATATTGACCGTTTTTAAGTTAAATAATGAAGAATACCACTTGAACGTAGATATAGTACTTTTTATAGCATAGCATCTTACATTTATAAAACAAAACAAAAAAAAATACATCAATCTTCTTGGTTTGAGTCGATTGATTCGTCTTCAACACTCTCACCGTCTTGCTCGTCAGAGTCGTCACCTGAGTCGATGAATTCTTCGGTCAGGCTGAGATCTTTGGCATTCGTTTTGGATTTTTTGGACAAATCACTTGAAAGTTTCAGGTTATGTTTAACGAAAACCAGTTTTCCAGCTCTTTCGTTTGTGAGGCGATTTCTTGCTTTGGTATGAATCGCACTGTACATACTGAAGCTACGCTCTGTTGCGGCTGAAGTTGGCGGAGCTTACAAGATCTGTGCAGCAACTATGCTGAGAGCTGAGGAGGAACATATTCCTTTCCACCAAGTAACGGCGTGGATTTTTTCTCCTTGTGAGTTTGATTTCAAAGAATCCCATACAAAATCTTTGGCCCATAAACCATCCTTACTTCGATACTTCCCAAGTTCACTAAAAATGTCGGTATTGTTGTTTCCCATGCTTCTTCCAACCTTTGTGATAAACGAAATCCCTTCAATGTATTCTTCTGATGTAAGCCGTTCACCTTTGAAACGAGGATCCAAAATATTGGCTGCGAAATGTATTGGCCTAATTGCCATATTTTTCCGCTTTTCTAAGGCTTTTATTATGATTCCCATACTTCTAATTGGCACATTGAGAGACTTTTTTTCAAAATCACGCTTCAAAATGACGAAACACTCAACGACTAGTGAAATGCAAAAAGTTTCCGATTCAAAGAGAGTAATCCATTTAGAAATTGGTCCAAGGTAATCATAGGCGGATTTTACATCATTCCAAAACACTTCATTATCCAAGATCAGCGATTTCCCCGAATTACTCAAAATCAGACTACTATCTTTGTGCACGGCCAATAGCTGCAGAATGGATTTGTTGACCATAAGACTATTCAAGCAATGAGAAGAAGATCCCCAACGTGTTTTTACAGGTAGTTTTAGAGATATCGAAGCAGAGTCAGTATCTTTTAACTCTTGTTTTTGTAATTTTTCGAACTGCCCTTTCAGCACGTGGCTGTTTTTAACTTCTTTGATTATTTCTTTAGCCTCATTAAGGGTTTTTTTGAAACTCCAGATTTCTTGAATGTCCTTAGCAAGTATATTGAGTATGTGCGCTACACAGCCATAGCAAGCAAAATATGAGTCCGGGTAGCGTTCTTTAAGGACACGCCAAAATTTCTTCATATTGCTAGCGTTGTCCGTAACTACAGACATTACTTTGTTTGCACCATACTTTTCAATAACTTCTGATACCAACTCAGCCATATACTCTCCAGTGTGAGGTTTCAGGGTAGTATCCACAACTTTGTAAATAACAGGGTTTGGAGTCGTTAAAACTATGTTTATAATTGGCTCATTTCTAGAAGGAAATTGATAAACAAAATTGAAGTGATCTTAAAAGAAAAGTTACGTTATCAAATAGAACAATACCGAATGTTACTCCAACCATCCAACTGAATTCCTACAGTTACAGCCTCCGCAATAGAAACTAAAACGTGCTCATTAACTCGTTGGTACTCAGCATTCAGTAGCGAGTTTGAAAGATGGTAAGCTGAAGGCAGCTTCAAACTTGGACGTATTTTTTTGAATGCTGCAATCCAGTACTCATTCTCAGTAAAGTTAAGAGGCGTTCCTGTAGCGTAACAAGCTCTGGCCAGAGCCTCCCAAATTTCATCCTAAGACAAATTAAATGTTGGTTTTTGTTGAAAAACTATGGATTAAAATTAACATAGAATACCTGCTCAGTTTCGCAAACCATTCTATCTATGTACGAGTCTAGTGAGCGTTGGGAATCAAGGTTAGTTCGGATGGATAATGATGAATCTGGTCGTGTTATTGAACTAACAGTGCTTGCGCTTTCTTGTGACATTACTTGGGGGTCTTGGCTATCTTCATTCCCATCGCTTTCTTTTTCAGTCCCAATATCCTTAAAAGCTTCATAATTAACGTCTGGAGCCAAGGTTATGGGAGTTGTAAGCTTCAACTGGTTGGTTTCTAGACCAAGATTTTTCTTGATATCTTTTTTTATCGAGTCTGGACACTTTTTACATTTTTCAAGGAGATGTGAAGTCATTCTTGTAACATTTCTCGCATATGTCTGTCCACAAAACTTACATCCATACACATCAAATTTACCGGGTTTCGACGTTTGCAGCTCAAAATACTTTTGAACTGCTGCATCTACTTTCTTCTTTTTACCCATTCCGCGAATTATTGTTATTTCACGAATTTAGAGTAACAACACTACGTTTTTAGCGGCCGCAAAAGAACGCGTCTAAACAGAACAAGATAGACGAGAAAATAAAATTCTATTTCCTTTTTCAATTTTTTCCGACGCTTGCCGTTCGACTTACTCGTGAGAAGGAATAAGTGCGCATGAGCGGAAAGAGCAAATATTTCCACAGTTTCAGCGTTACACGATTTTAAACATGGAGGTTTTATACTGTTTCCCACGGGAAAAAGATGAGAATTCGGTGGTAAATTACCATCGTAATTTACCGGCGTAAATTACCACGGTAATTACCGTTTTCGTAATTTACCCGAGAAAATCGTAAATTACAGTTACCCTGGTAAATTACCGTGTAAATTACAATGGTAATTTACCGATTTAGAACCCTAAGTATCAGACAACGACCATATCTCTTTTCGACGCCAGACCGTTTGTGAGCCAAACAAAATGTAGAGAGGAAGGCTAGCAGTTCAGTTTCACTTGTTACTTGACTAACTCGGCTAATTTCAGAGGGCCTGACAACACTGCACTGCAGTTAAAGCTGAGAGAGGGGGAGGAAATATCTCTAGCCCTTTTAGTGGAAGACATCTATATTTAGAATAATAAAATAACATAAAAATTGCTTTAAATTAATCTAAATCGATTAAATCTGGTTGTATGACCATTTCTGACTCCCTTTAATTATTAAAAATCATTTAGTAAAGTAAATTTTATTTGAACACCCGGGAGAGGGTCAGTGACGTCTAATTTCAAGAAGGATAAACTAGAACAGCTCAAAATTGTCTTTCGAATGACATATTGGGCAAAAAATTGGGTATTGAATTGTAAGAGCTGGTCTCGAATAACTTTATCCAAAACTTCACCCGCGGGAAAAGTATTCTGTTTTTAATATCGAGTTAAAAATAATAAAAACTATTTTCATCGCAAGGAGGTTTGAACTACAAGTGAGTAAAATTTAATCTGTATGGGGCTTTTATGGTGAACACTGGACTCGAACTAAAACTAGCCATTTTGGTTCGTCTTCAGTAGTCTTCCCCCTTAAGCTCAACCAAATAACCACAAATTATCAATTCAGCTCGCTTAACTGCTACGTCCATCTTTGATTCCTTAGGATGGTTCATCATGGTTGCCATACTTTGGGATGGAGATCTTGAATTTTTAGCATTATCTTTATATTTCATTATAATGATGTGATTCTTTATAATGTGCATTTGAGCAAAGAAAGAGATATTAGTTTGGTACTACAGTCAGAATCAGGCTTTAACCAAGGTGAAAACTCTGGTTTCGAAGTCCATTGTTTTCGGTACTTTTGAATTCTTTTGGTTGTATTTAGATACGTTTTTTGGGTTGTGTATGCCTGGTGGTGTGGTGTATCCATCAGATTCCGATTTTTCAGATAATATCAAAGCCACATCTACTCATAAGATACTGTATGTGAGGCCATCATAAATCAATACATTATAATAAAAGCTAAAGCTTACCATTATTTGGAGCTGCCATTCGTTATAATGTGGGCAAGATGTGCCGTAGCAGCATTGATAGGTGAATGAACATCGTTAAGTTCGGCCTTTTGCGTAGGCGCCCTTAGAAAAATAAAACGACGTTTAGCTTTATTATTACCACTTTTTTTTTCTTAAACACTTTGAGCTGCAGTTGTGCGTCTGCTAGCATGTAACGTAGTCGTGCAATATTGGACTATTATTTTTGGATGGTATGGAACACGTAAAGTGCTTTAAAATGAAAGCTAGGAAGTCTTTTTTTCAGAAGCCCCAATTTTAGGGGCGTCTTTTATCGATATAACTATATAGTAATGAGGAGCACCACGCCCTTGATTCTCAACGCGCCAAAAATAATTTTCAACTTGTCCAAGGGCAGGATCTGTTTTTGCCATAATAAGGTTTTGGAAAACCGATTCTAACCTATTGTGGTAATGTAAAACCACTGACACTGGGTCTGAGCTGCATAGTTTCGACGCAGTCATAGCTCCTGGGTTTGTGTGAAATGATCAGAAAAAAGCTTACCAAATTAATTCTCTTTCAAGGGCAATAAGTTAATTCACACCTTCCAAAAGAAAATAAATAACTCCTATTTTTATCTATGGAGAAAAATTATTAAAATCATTTGCTTACCGTTAATTTTCGACTTGACCACAAATAATTACATATTCCTAAACTTTATTTATATCGTCATTATATTTTATTCGAAATAATTATTACTTAGTTTAAACTAGTTTATTAAGCGTTTCTTCCCTACTCTTCAGAAAACACGTGACGCCACTGATAAGCGGCTTCTATTCCGCGATATGAATTGTGACTCTATGTATCTCTATGATGTAAACTTCAAGCACAAGACTTAAGTCGTGCAACCATGTTAGGGGAAATGCCTGTTGCATTCTCGGATGCTATAGTTTCACATTTTCAAATAAAAATATAAGTTTTCATCGGTTTCCCAAAGAAGAACCCGTGAAAAACTGGATTTTTGGCATGGCGCGACCGATTTTTTAACCGACTGTGGCGCGAGCAGCTTGCCTCGTGAAGCGCGTGGACGGGTGCGCTATGCCAAAAATTTTCTATCAAAGTTTCCCCTCTTCTCTCGTGCTGGGGGGGGGGAAACCACGAAGAGAGAAATTTATTGAAAGGTCTATAACGTACAGAACTAAGGGGTCTTTTTACGCGGGATCGGTTTCCGGTATCTAGAGTTCAAAATAAATATTTCCCGTTAACTTACGATCTTGCCTCCGTCGCCATTCTGTTATGTACTGATAAACGTGAATAAATAGGCGTATGTGCAATAATTATAGTTTATTAAATAACAAGCAAAGGATATACTAAAATAATTACTAGCGCGAGTTTACTAGAGCCGCGTTTACACAAGACACTTTGGAACCGTTTTCAACTGTTTTGGAAAGGCCTAACACTTTTTAAAAAATAATATTTGCATTTTCTCGTGAAAATTATGTCGTTTTATCAGCTTAATATTATATTTTGTACATTTCAAAACGGTTTAAAACGGTTTCAAAGTGTCTCATGTAAACGCGGCTTAGTTGATACCCTTACATAGTAGAGTCAATCTCTTGAAACCTAGTGTTTGGGGACTGAGAATATCTGGGTTTTTGAAACCTAGTGTTTGGGGTGGGTGGGCTAAAGGAACTCCGGGAGGGGCGACAAAGATTCTGGATGCGCTGGGCGACAGGAATAGGGGGTATCGAATTTACATTTTTATTTTCTCTGCAAATTGTTAAAATTGGAATAACCATAAAACTATTATATTGAAAATCTATTCGAATATAGAACCGGAGGCCTGATTCAACAACATCCAAAACAGTGTTCATTTCTATAGCTTGCTGAAACAGACCCCATTATGGCTAAAGGTTAAATTTATGTTAATATTAAAAACCAATTTCTGGTTCTCCAACATCAGGACATTTATTAGATGTCTTACATGACGTAAGAACTGTTGAACATTTATCTCATCACGAGCTAGCTGTTCAGTTACTATTGATGGCGACTGTAAAATTCGGATTGACTTAAGTTTATCATTACAAAGGTATTTACATTGTTTGTGTTATCCCGACTTACTTGTTATTTAGATGGGACGCGTTATGCCCTGTTCGAATGGACCTCCTCTCTTCTGATATTTCAATGTCTCAACGCTCGCTGTCTTCAATTGATCCCAGATTTTTGGTTTAATATACACAACGTTAGCTTAAGAATCGAAATTGATATTTTTTAACGTATTTACTTGAAAATAACCATATGCGTGGAAAGACTCCACATCGTTGTTTGTTCGCCTTCGAACCCCGTGGACGGAAATTACGAAAGGTCTCACAGTATCTATTCAATAATCTTAAACGTAGGGACCCAATGTATTGATACTATTTAGTTTTACTAAATTAAATTAAAAAAATGAAACTTTTGTCAAAAAATGGATACAAAGCTCGACCGAAAACGTTCTGTAAATTTTTATCGCATGGTCACGAAAGGGTCTACCAATGCCATCCCATATGACGTCCGTTCCCTCTTGAATTTGGACAGCTGGCAAAAGAGGCAACACCATCATCATTTTGATTAAATCGCGGATGTTGTTCTGTTCTCGTGGCAAGTCCCTCTCTGTCTTATAATGACGGTGAAGTTCAGGGCTCGCGGCGACTCTGCGATAAATTGCCTGAAGAAATTTTCACGGGGTTGGCATTTTTCTATATTTTTGAAATGGAATTTAAAAACGATAACCTGTGTGTAGTAGCAATTTGCCCAATTAATCGTTTGAACTTCATTTGCACATTTCTATTCGTTAATTTGAAATGTTGCGAGAAATTTGAATGGAATATAAGTAGATATCTCTTTAAGTAGATAATTTTTAATGTTGATATTTAAGATTCGTGGAGTTAAAAAAATTATTAAGCTTTGATATCAACATCGGTTAATTTACGATATGGGCTTATGATGGTAGTCTGTTTATAAGATTAAATCGTTACTTTAAGTGTCACTAGACAGTATCTATATCCAAAATCGAGAGTTAGTAACTTTATAACCATCTCCTAGTCACAGGATATCCGAGGGTCAATTTCTTATATCATATGACATGTGATAATCTGACGAAGGCTTTCCATAGCTCAGTCAACTTTTGGCAAGGCCTAATACCGTTTTCCTTGACTTTCGCGGTCAAATTCCTTTTAAAGCATAGATCATATAGTGTCCACCCTTGATTTTCATTTCGCAACACACGTTGGATTCGTAAACCTCGACGCGCAGCACGATTAGAACATTAAAAGGCAAAACCAACAACACACTGAGCGCATACATTTTTAGTAAATAACATTTCTCACTACAGCTGTTTTCCGGGCTGAAGCGACCGAAAGCAGAGTCAACAGACGGCGTTAAAGAAAAAGTCTCCGGCCAGTAACTTAAAGGGGGTAGTTTCGAGGGAACGAAATTCAAATACAAGGCGCGTCCCATCAACAAAAAACATTGAATTCGTTTTAAATTTATAAAATTAAGTAATATTTAAGAAAACAAAGCACTACTTTCAAAGTTTAAACTTTAAAAATTCGACGATACGAGAAGGCGAAGTAACGGCCAACGAGAGGTAAACATTTTTTAAATGGCAAAAATTAACGGTAAGCCAAGGCTTAGCGCAATTTCACGAGTTTCACCGCCTTAAAAAAGTGGCAAGTTTAGAAATAGATTGTGGGACAATAAAAAGGTGGAAAATTATGAAATTAGGCTTATATTAAAGCTTGAAACTTACTTTAACATATGAAAATGACAACGAAAAAGGACCCACTCCAAAAAGTTTCCCCTTAAAAAAATGGCGGCCACAAACGGGGTAATATTGTCACGGCGGCAATATTAAAGCAGTCTTATCTCACTATCGATAGGCCATTTCAACCAAAAGGCATTAAGAAAAAACAATCGGATTATTATGATGCAACTATACATAGAAAAAGGCCAATATTGGTCGGGCTGATAATTACTAATAAAAACAGTGTATCCATGCTAAAATATCGCAGATTGGGGTCGTTTTTTAAAATTAAACATACTTAAAATAAATTTTTCTTAATAACAAGAAAAATGATCCTAGATATTAGTTTGAAGTTTAATTTAAGACCGTTCCCAAAACTAACCAACTTATAGTTTTTCTAAATCACGAGTAACCGATTTGTTTTTTCGAAAAATTTCCCATGTTATTTCTATGGGAAAAATTTCTGTTTTTCATCAAAAGGTGTGATTAATTTTATGGAAATGAAAACCACCCTTAGCAACTTTAGTTTTTATAAAATAAACTAATTTATGGATCTCTTTGAAATTTTAACCACATATTAAGGGCCCGAATTGTAGTTCTGTGGAATTATTTCAAAACAGTTAATAAAATGCAAAAAAAACTACATCGAAACAATAAACCCTCCATATACATTAAGAGCAGTATGAAGTCTTATCTAAGAGAGCTACCGCTCTCTCAGAATACTTGATTCTCGATATGAAATTAGTTTTGATACTCTGACTCGCGGCTCGAAACCGAAAAAAAAAATAAAAACGGGACTCGCGCACCACTGGTCACTCGAACTTACTTTGTGCCCTCTCTTCTTCAATTCTTTAAGTAAGCAATCAACAACCCTTGATTTGCCACTACAGTTTACAATGTTTTCACTAAGAAGGTATTGCTCATCACGAGTTAAGGGGTATTCGAGTAGATACGGATGCTTCACTATCTTTTTTAATCGCATCATGAGGTTGCCCAAGCTCAGATTGATTTGACTAGTCACCAATGCCCTGTTTTCATTTCTACATTGCAATGGATGAGACGCTGTTATTAGTAAGATCTATATAATAGCCGTGAATATCGTGTGCTTAAGTAAAAGGAGGATGAGCTAGACCACGGTAATGTTAGATTAGTCAGATAGTAACTAGGCTACAAGAAACTAAGTGAGATGAACAGCGGTAGTGGCACCTATGTTATATTGCCATATTGTCTAATACAGTCCAAGGCAGAGAGCTGCCATTACTCTGTGGCAACATGGATGTACTATAACTAGCGTTACTGGATAAATTACTGAGCCTGAAACGCGGCCATTGTTTTTCCTCCATAAACCCTAGCGCCGGCTGGCGAGAAAAGTACGAACTTATGACCGGAAGTTCTTCGATGGGACAAACAGTAGTCTTTTCCGGTCTTTGTTCATTGGCTATATCGCGTTACGTATTTACATTTTTTCCCGCCAAGTCGTGAACAGCAGACAGCTTCAAATTTCAGCCAATGTCCGACGACCGGAAAAGACTACCGTTTGTCCCATCGAAGAACTTCCGGTTGTGTTTTTAACACCCGACGCCCCCTCACCCCCTACAATTTGGTAGCCAATGCGTGAGCTTTCTTCAATGCACGATGGAAGGTACGAGCGATTAATCCAGTAACGCTAGTTATTAGTACATCTATGGTGGCAAAACCCTTTTAAAGTCTTCTTGGAATTGAGTGGTACGCGCGTTGTGACGTACAATTTGAAGCAAATTCAGAGCACGCGCGCCGAGAGAAAAAGAAAGTTTGCCTCAATTTCTACGTCATCCTCTAGCTTGTACCCCTAGGCCTACCCGCGCGAAATTTATCATAAGCCTAAAACAAACTTTTGTATTGTTCGTAAAGGAGGAAATTCTCTAAGACATTCTTTAACTTCATATACATTTCGAACGTTCAAAAAATTACGAAACGTTGATTTCGAAATCGATTGTTTGTTTTCGTTAAGCTTATACCAGTTTGATTTCAAGATGAGCTCAATCGAAAAGATTCAAAAACCAAAGATAAAAATTAACAATTAAGATGGCCGAGTCAGGTGATCGAGAGACAAAGCCAATTGGGGTCAAATTTGGCTTAAAAATTTTTATTATTTAAAAGTAGTGGAATATTAGATTACCGTAATGGTAACATTTCTCGCAAACAATGAACCAAGTTCGAAATGTTACAAAATTAGAATTGGTGATCGAAAAATTTGTTCGAAAAGTTCGACGAAACTAACAGAAACAAGTTAGAGAATTGCCTACTTAAATGCCACCAAGTATCGGCTTATAATTGGAGTGGTTTGTGCTTTAAAAAAGTTTAAAAAATCATACCTTTTAACATTTTCCATAGTTTCTATGAACACCCTTTTCATTATTTCCTCTTCATAAGAATCGTCAATTGCGCAGAATGTTTTAAAGTTTATCTCTGTATGGCACGGTCTTTCTAATTCCTGAAGATTGACATGAGACTCTTTGTTGACTTCTAACACCTTTTTAATGCTATTGTCCAGAGTGGCTTGGTAATACTCTGCTTGCAAAGGGCTCATACGAGTGTAAGCGATAACTTCTTTTTTTAGTGTTAAATTTATGTTCACATCGGCTTTGGTTCGACGGAGTAAAAATTGCGTGAGAAGTTGCTGCAGAGTAGAGATTGAAATCATAACGCGATGTTCACGTTCTCGCCGGGCAAGTATCGCTCCATCTCCCTCGACGGTGGCAGCCGCGTCCAAAAGAGATTCAAACCTATTTCAATGAAATTTTTTAAACGTTAAAGAAGACGTATCGAAAGTTTTCGGATCTTTTTAAACATTGTCCGTCATTTATCACGGGCAAAATTCCCACCAATTTGTAGAACTTACACGTGGAGATCGTCAAAAGTATTTGAAAACAGTAATTACAAAATTGACACCAAGTCGACGACATTGTTTGGAAGAGGCGTTCCACTCAAGAAGCCTACTCTCGCATTTGTACGTTTTAAGCGCTCTAAAAATTTTAAACGACACCCAGTTAGAACCTGAAATTTGACGAGAGGAAAGGGACAAGTAATAATATTACTCGATGAATACGCGGTCTGGATCATTCAAACATGGTCCTTCACAAACTATAATAAGTCTCCATTCAACGCGACTCAGCAAACGTTTTATAATGAAGTCAAAATGCGTTATGACGACGTGACTCTCATGAATTTGTTTCATTTCAAATCTTAAATCTCGTTTACGCCCATGAAACAAAATTGTTCTAACGCTAGGAGCGAACCTTTTAAATTCGCATACCATTTACTATGGGTCGATAATGGAGAAACGACCAAAAAGGGTCCATTTCATTTCTTTCCACTAAACGGGCAATTAAGGCAATTGCTTGGATGGTTTTTCCCAAACCCATTTCGTCGGCTAGGATGCCACTCATTCCCATATCGTACAGCGTAAGAAGCCATTCGTATCCTTCTATTTGATATTCTCTCATTTTCCCTTGGAAACTTTCCGGTTGTTTCCCCAAGTTGGTTTGTACTTTTTTCTGCGCGATTCTTTTACATAGAATCCTATAATAGATTTTACTGCGCTCCAAAAGCGTTTCCAAATAAGTATACCAAGTTTGTGGTTGCTCCATTTCTATTTCAAAGAGAGAGTAAAATAATATAAGTAATTAGTCAGTCGGGTTCTTTTTTCTAACTGAAAATAAGCCGATAACGGTAATCAGCGCCCACAATTAATGTACCTTTCGCCTCGAATTCTCATCCCGAGCTAGTAGCCTAGGGTACGTTCAGTAACCCTCTTTGATGACAGCGCTTACTAAGCGATGCCAGATTTTCACTACTGTACGCTTTTTCGCTTTTCCGGTTTTGACGTCATGATGCTCAGCGCTTGCTCATCAGAAAAACCATCTAATCGATATGGTTTTTTGATGGCGTGACGTAGCGCTTGACTGTTGTTGGCTCGGGATTTAAAAATTAAATTCCAATAATGCTATTCCAACAGTAATTGTATTAGTTTTCATTACAAAACTACTTCTACCATTCAAATGGATATAATTTTCTTAAACAATTTCATTATTTGCGAGCTCGTTAATAGTGGACAAGAACCACTTCGTAACGTTTTGAGGGCCAGTAAAACGTTTCCCCAACCCCATTTTCGAAAACAGCGCTAACTTCAAAATGTCAGTTTTCCGTACAAAAACCGTTTACGTCACTGTGACGTCTCGAGCCCATCAACCAAACATCAAGAAAACAGCGATTTCTTTGAGATTTTCGTTACTGAACGTACCCCTAGTGATGACAAAGAGAGAGAGAGAGAGAGAGAGAGAGAGAGAGAGAGAGAGAGAGAGAGAGAGAGAGAGAGAGAGAGAGAGAGATGAGCAACACAGACACACGTGACAAGCGCCGCTCCACGCGTTGCCTACGAGAAAATTGAGAAATTCCCGCCGAAATGCCGATGCACTCCCATTGGCTAGATTCAAAATGGAAGAACCTTCCACTCGGTCTCGATCACTATGCCCGTCACGTCCGACTCACGTGGCGACGTCATTTTCGCAGCCGCGTTGCTCGGAGTTGGAAAGCCTTGGACCCTTGGCGTTGCAGTTTCTATAACATTAAACAAAGTTACGAGAGAACTAACGTTAAATAATTTAATTATTATTTTAGTCGATTATGACTTGACACCCTTCCGTAAAGTTAAAGGAAATTCACAGTTTTTAGGGTTAGCGTCCCATAGAAAAAGAATTAAAAATTTTTCGGTTTTTTAAGGCAATTGAGACAGGCCATACGGATAAACTATAGCGAAGTTAGTTTTCGGAATACTTCTAAATTAACAAGCATTTCTTAAATGAGAAACTTACCTGTTTCGATTTTTATTTGTCTAAGTATTGTACTTTAACTAATTAACAAAATACATCAAAAAAGTACTTTTGGGTCAGAAGTAAGCCTAACCTTATAGCGCGCTTAAACCTATTTCTTCATTTCGTTCTCGTTGACAACTAGAAGGGCCTAGGTTTGTGGGTGCTAACAAGTTACGTTGACATATTGCAAATTTTGGCTTTCTTGCTGATTTTCCTAATTTCTTAGCAGTAGACGCTAACAAATTACTTTGGTATTTCATCCGAGCTTGAGCACCTTTATATGTATTTTCTAATTAACTGTAGCACCCTTAATAAGAAATACGTCGTTATCAGGTCGAATTTTCGTCTAGAAAAGTAATTCAGGTAAATAATTACAGTTAATAGAGGTTTTTATATCATTTAAAGTAAGATTTTCGACGTTCTTTACGGCCAAGGCTTAAGTTGTATTTTAGTTTCTCTATGTAATATAGTGTTTATAGTGTCTTTCCTTTTAAAGATTATAAGAAAGCTTATTTCCAGCTCTGTTTTGGAATTACAAAATACGTAGTCTGCTTCGATTCATGCTACAAATCCCAACCCCAGGGCCTAGGTTTTACGTTACTTAATACTGTGTTCATGACAGTTTGTTGGCGCGTCTAGTTTTAAGTAAAAATTGGCATATCTATCCAAATTATTATGGTTTAGAAATCAAGGGTAGTGTTTTCACTCTGTGAAGAATTCAACTTCAAAATATTACAGGAAAGATGACAAAATTTTCAATGTGTTTTCCCTACGGCAGTTAAAAGAGTGGTGTTTACGTTAGCGCAGTTAATTCAACATTCTCATATGAAGACAGGGATAAACGCTTTCATTATTTGTTAATCTCACTAAAATGCTACTAATTGTGAAGGTGTGTGGTATAATTCCTGAAGGACCAGATTATTCGTTAAAACAATTTTGATCCTTTTGAATCATTCATACTGTGATGTTACGTTATCATTTTATAAACTATTTGTTACCAACAGTGGATTGTTTAATTCATAAGTAACAGTTGTGCTGGTTAATCCAGGAAGACAGTGTCGTTATATAAATTAATTAGTCAAATAATTGTCATGTTTACATCACAGATACTTTCAATGTAACCACGTTAGAATTAAATGGAGGGTTACGTTGTTTGCTATTTCCACAGTCCACATTGCCGTTTGTTCATTGGCTTAAATTGCTATGAATTGTATAGGTATTTGATTTAATTACTGGTATTCAAGCTAAACTATAAAATAACATCATTCATTAACATATTGTATAGATAATCTTGACTACAAACCTAGCACAGGATATGATAAAAATTGAACGCAATGTGTTGGAAATAATCGAACACTCCTCTAAACATTAGAATTAAGGTGAATTATTTGTTAAAAGTCATTTTATAAGCCTAATGAGCACTGACGACAAGTTAATTTCAACGTAATTAACGTGAAATTAAACCAAAATATACATTTCTTTTGGATAAAAACTCGGATAGCTCTTAAATGATGTTCTTGATTAAAATTGTATCTACCCAAGCCACTGGTAAAGCCCCATGTTTTCTTTTTCACACTTAAGCTAATTTAAATTATCTCTAAAGTACCTTATTAGGCGCGAAATTCAAAATTTTAGTGTAAAATGAGAATCGAAAACTCCACTAAAAATTGCAATTAAGGTGAAGTAAACATTTAAACTCATTTTATAACCAAAATGTACACTGTCAAAACACAGTCCTACGTTAATTTTAACTCAATTAAATATAATTAACGTGAAATTAAACCAAAATATACATTTTTTGGATAAACTCTTTAATTTTGATTAAATCTACAGAAGCCATTGGTAAAACCCAATATTTTCTATTTCACACTTAAGTTATTTTAAACTATCTTTAAAGTACATTAATTGCCGCGAAATTCAAAAGTTTAGGGTACCATAATGATGAATATATGGCAAAAATATTAAACTGCACTAAACATTGCAATAAGGGTAAAAAATCCAAATATATTTAAAGCTTAATCCACTCTCACGAACCACGCTCAAATTAAGATTAAGATTAAAAATCGTAAAAGTTTTTCGTACAGCCACAGTAGTTTCCTATTTCACTTTCAAATTAATTTAAATGATCATTAAAATATATCAAAAGCGCATACATTAAAATGTTAGGGTAATTGCAATTAAAGTTAATATTTTATTGAAACTTGTATTATAAACTAAATCCGCACTAGATAAACAAGATAAGCCGTTAAATTAAACTCGATCAAGTATAATTAATGTGAAAGATTTGTCTTTTGGGTAAATTCATGGATATCTTATAATTAAACTAACAAATTAAAATTAAAACTACACTTATCTTTCACTCAGGCTCTACTTCCTGTTTATTTCTTACGATTAATTAAATTGTCATTTATATGCATTTTTCCTCATTTTGAAAAGAGATCCATTGAAAAGGCGCGATATTTAAAAGTTTTGGGGCAAAATAGTGATTGTTCCGCAAGAGTCAAACAGTCACGCCTCTAAAGTTTGCAGTTAAGGAGAATTTATTGTTCAATCTCGTGTAATAAACTGAAACAACACTAGTACAAGAAGATAAGCCGTTAATTTCAACTTAATAACCATATTTAACGTGAAATTAATTGGAAGCAACAGGTTTTTTGGGTAACTATAGACAACCCTTAACTGAAATAACAAAATAAGATTAAACTACGCGAGTTGTTCTTTCAGCCTAAATGTTTTCCTATTTAACACTAAAATTAATAACATTATCACTATAATGCATTAATTGGCTCCAAATACAAAATTTTAGGGTAAGGAATGTGTCAAAATGTAACTTTTCCATTTAAATTTTAATATATCATTAACATAGTTCGCAAAATCACCAGCAAAAATTTAATCTGGCAACATTCGATGTAATAATGTTGCCAATAAAACAATGGCGTCTAGCCCATAACTAAGCCACATCGCTAGCCATCTTTCGCTATCCCTAATTCAATAAATGTTCTTCTTCTGAAATATCACCTAGCATACCAGTCAAGTGGGGGGAGCAACAGAAAATTTTAAAGCACAGTCTTATGATTAGTTTTGGAATTTGGGTCTCAAATTACAACCTCTAATCTGTTTGGTACACATCAACGTCAATGTAAATGTTCAATGTGATTACCATTGTGAGATAGTAGGGGTGACGGTATAAACCGAAAAATTTTACCCCCCTTCTTTCCCCCCTTTCAGGGGGTGGTAAAATTTTTTGGTTTATACCTTCACCCTTTAGGGGGAGGGGGGAGGGGTAATTGATGACGTCACGTGATGGTGTTGGGAGGGGATAGAGGGGGGAATTGATGACGTCACATGGTGTGGTTTTGGCGGAAAATTTGAATTGTTGAGCCACCTGGTGATGGTTTTCTTGATGACGCCAAAGAACTTGGAACATATAGCCCCCTAGAATTACACATCCACGCTCGAATTTTTCAATTTCCAAGCCCACTTTTTTTTTAACGATAACTTTATCATTCGTTGGTAACGCCATCTATAGTGCTTGAGACGAAATAATTATCTGTCGTCTGCTTTGCTGAAGCTGATTTTTCTCATTTGCTTTAATTGCTTATGAATTTGGGCGCATAGACGCGGTAATGAAAATGTTTTTAAATATTGTTTTGATATTATTTATTGTGAAAAGTAGGCCTATAATATTAAATATGTTTTGATGCAATTGTAGGCCTATACTTAGCTGTTGTCCTTAAAATAATATCAATTTGGTAAGCTTTTTTCTAACAGCTTCCATTTTCATTTTTTCATTAAAAATACGAATAACTTTGGGAACTAGAAAGTTCAGATAATGTTTTCATCCAATTTCTTGGGAAAAATGTTTTCACGCATCAGACACCTTTTTACGAGGGATTAAATTTTGAGAGCAATTGTTTTAGAAGCAGTACCACCATCATTTTCAAGGTTTTGCATCCGCAGGCTTTTTTTGGTGAGATCAAGAATTTTCACTACGCTCTCCGAAGGATATATTAAACTACCATGATCTCTAACAATTAATCCTCTGGTCGACTTGGTCGTAATGCAGTAGTCGTGAAAGCTCTTTCATTGATTGCATTTGAGGACTTTGTGCAGTTTCCGTACACAAATCCAGCCAAAATAGTGTCTCTCAATAGGTTTGACCCATCAAAATATAAATGTCCTCTGTTAGCTTTGAGAAAATTTGTTGTCACAGTATTATCACGAGCCAAGACATTTGCACAACCAGAACCCTCAACCAGAAAGGCGTTCTTATAAGCTGCTTTAAATTTTAAAATCGTGGGATTGTTGTTTCATCCACCTTTTTGTCTTGCTACTCCGAAAAAATATGGTTTTGAGACAGTTTGTACGTTGGAAGGTAATTGTTGTTTTGATTAAAACAATATATTAGTAGATATCAACAGATTTTGATGACCCTAAACTATCGCTTTTTTTGCTAGCCCGACTATGTTTCCTATAATTAATGATTAAAAGTTTGAAAACACAGTTGGAGTTTCTCAAAAAGTTCTTTAATAAAATATAATTCCATCTCTTAGGCGTGGGTTTGTGGGTACACGCAAAAGTAATGTAGAATAGCGGTTTTTCCCAAGTGACAAAAAACTTTATTTTGGTGACTTTCCGATAGTCAGATATTTGAAAATGATTGCTAACAGGGTTGCCACAGTACCTGGAAAACCTGGAAAAGTCAGGGAATTTAAAATAGGGTTGAAAAGTCAGGGAAATTGATTTAAGTTAGTAAAATTTCTGGGGATAAGTCTATATTGAAAGAGTAATGAAAGTTTTCTCCTCATCCTCTCTTCTTAACACAAGTGAACTCTTGAGCAATCCTTAAAAATGCTGTCTAGAATTGCTTTTATGTAAAAAAACCTCTTAGACTGTTAGATAGTTAAAATGTTTCTTAATGATTTTAAGGTAACAAATACATGGGAAAACTTTATGTAGAGTGTTTATTTAATTAAAAGCACTGAAAACGTGCTGCAAAAATTTACGTTTTCGGCCTAAAAATGTCAGGGAAAACCTGGAAAAGTCAGGGAATTTGGATCTGAAATTGAAAATTCTGTGGCAACCCTGTACAAATCGCGGTATTTTTCCCAGGAGACCAATTTGATTTTCCAATGGCATTGAGCCATTTTACTAACAAACTGGACTGATCACCGGATATCTTTATTTGAGTTGCAGTTAGTAATAAAAATAATGTAAAATTGTGGAACAATTTTCGCGCTTTGCTTACTTATGATAGGAGGACTGTTCCCATCTGGAACTCCATTCCTACCGAAGTAGTTGGCCAGCCCACTCTCTATTTAAACTCAAAATACGTAAGTTCCTAAAACTTTAACTCGGATGGAGGGAAAGAAATCCACCAATCCCTATCTCTTTAACCACCTTTTTACTATATTATCAGTGTATAAGTTCAAGTTGGAGCTGTAAGGCTTCACAGCCCTAGCTCGTCAATTGAATGGAGCAAAAAAATAAACATTTTTATTTCTCCGTGTATTTTTACATTCCTCAATTGAACATTTTTTGCCCATTTTATACTCGCACACTTTGAAATTAGCGCAAGAAAGTGTTTTTCTCAATAATAAATCGTTTTTATTATGTTATTAAACGTTTAAAAACTATATTTAAACATGTAGTGTATTAAACTAAAAGCACTTTGAAATCGCGCTATTTCCCGCCAAAAAGTTTGAAAATGTTTCATTTTCGCGCAAAAAATAAAATATAGAAATTCTAGTTATGCGCCACACACATAGATGGCGCTATCGACGAATGATAAAGTATACTTGTTGAAAAAACCGGGCGCGCGAAGCGTAGATTTGATGTGTAATTCTAGGGGGCTTATATGTTCCAAGTTCTTTGGATGACGCCACGGCTAATTTTTGATAACGTCACTTGGATGATACCTGTAATGATAGGCTTATGCTAGGCTTATGCTATTGTAGATCCTGAAAAGGAAAGGCTTATGGTAGGTTATTCTAGGCTTATTATAATTATGAATCTGAATTTTAGTCAAAAACGTTTAATGAACACAATCGATTCCAATTAATTCGCGAATGTACGCGTCGTTATTTAAGCAAATGTAGAATAAATTATATAATTGTAGTTTACGCGTCAAGTTTTTGTCACGAACTAAGATACAAAAATCTTCGAAAATGCTCGAAGGAACTATACACGCTGCTAGGAAATTTTTTACACGGTCGTAATCATTGTGAGACATAGTACCGCGACTTGCATAATATTTTTGATATATATCATTCATGCGTTTTACAGTCGCTTCGTACATGCATTTAATAACTTCGGCTTGATCGTTTAAAAGCTTGAAGTGAAATCTCATAAAACTAAATTTCTCGTTCAGTTTCCCTGCCTCGGCCATTGTTAGAGTGAATACGCTGCCATCGTCGAATACTATATTCCCCTCCATAATGGTTATTTTTATTTTCAAGTTCAAGTAACGATAATTACCCCAGTCGCCAGTTTCTATAGCTGAATATATCTCCGTCCACTCCTCCATAAATTCCTTCAAAACGTTTTCCGAGATTGCGAGAATAGTCTCGTCCTTCTTTGTCAAAAGTAGGCTTGGCTCGAATCCATTTACCCCGAAAACGGCATAACATTCATTACTTAGTCTAACACGGGCGTTCACGCGGTAATCTCTGATCTTGGTGGACATTCTTACGACAGGTCTTTACGGTTTAAAAGCTGAGGACTGAATGATCTTTATCGCGAGATTTTCTTGAGAGTGCGGGGTTGATAATTAGCCTGAGGGTATATTGACTGATGCTTTTCTTTTTTATTGTCCTTTATTGGCTACATACAAGATGGTTTAGGACCTTAAAAGGGGGCGTAGCTAAACCATTTGTATTGTTATCAATGGAATCTGAGTGATTTATGACTCACACAAACGTGTTAAGACATTCCATCGCCTTTTTATTTATACGTAACCATGGTCAGACCGGTCTATGGCCATAAAAACGGGGAAAGAGGTCGAACTTGATCCATAACAAAAGGATTTATCCCCATCCGTTTTTATTTTTACTATAAAGACGTGTCTTAATGGGTTTAGGGGTATGGTCGAATCAGTTGTATTGTTATGAATGGAATCTTTTTCGGATTTATTGCTTTGTTAGTTGGTGATCTTCCTACCACGAAACATTTAATTGTTTCCAGGTGTTTGCCCCGAAGGCCTTATCCTGACAAGTCTCAACATGTTATGTCTTTGTCGCGTTACCCGAAATTAAAGTAATATTTTTAAAATACCAAAATGCAAATTCAACTAGAAATACAGTTACGAGGATGAAAGTAACGGCCACTATTTTCCCTGGCTTTGAAAGAGCTTCGCGAATTAACGTCTGCTTAGTAACAGCGTCCATTTTAATCTAACCTTTCATCCCCTTATTTGGGGTATTACCAACAAATAACATGCCTATATTCATCCAAAACCCATTGACTAAAGACATGCCACCAAACAGAAAGTATAGAGATGTCCCTCAAGAAGAGTGGGAAAAAGAAAAAGTCATTCCGCCAACCCAACCCATACCAACAACACTTACTCCGAATGACGATATTGTACTAAGAATTAAACTCGTTAATCTCGAGAAAGCTATAGTTGAAATGTTTATTCAAGAACTTTTGCGACAGGAAAGTTAGATCCTATTATTGTAATATACTCCATACCTTATTACGTTTCTAAATTATAAAAGAACCAATCAAAAAAATTGAAATGTAACTCGAAATAAATATATTTTTTTCCTTAATTTGTTCTTTGTAATACTATTATGCCTACTACAGTCTTGACAAAACGTTTTCAGTGGTTATAGTGTATGATGTTAATTAGCTTTTATCAACACATTTCGTGTTAAAAGTAAAACGTTTTTGAACATTTACATTGCCAAAGACCAAAGCGAAACGCATCATTTAAAATTTCTAAAACCCCATAGGTATACATGGGGGATTGATCCACCGACACGAAGTCAGTCGTATACATTACATTTTAACAACACGAAACGCGTCATTTGAAAAATAAACATTTCAAATGTTTAAAGTGTTGAAATAAATTCTAACTAAATTTAAGCAAATCATTCCTATTTTCAGTCTTGAGAGTTCCTAAAAATTATTTATGGCTTTTGGGATGGGGTGAATGACCTCGGGCTCCTTAGATGCATTGGAATTTATTTTTCTTTAATTGAATCACCCCACCAGTCGGTTTATGACCTTGAAAAGGGGGGCTGAACTTGAACAAAAGCATCTATTCCCTTTGTCCTTTTGGGGCATTCCAAGACTTCTATGGCCATAAAAGAGGGCTTAACTTGAACAAAAGAATTTATTTTGTCAATTCTTTAATTGAACCCCACACCAGATGGTTTAGTACCTTAAAAGGGGGCGTAGCTAAACCAGTTGTATTGTTATCAATGGAATTTATATTTAGAGTGTTTTATGACTAGCCCAAACGTGTTAAGACATGTTTAGGACATTGATGGGGATCTATTTTTTTTCTAATTGTATCACGAAAGTATAAAAGGGCGCATCACTCTAGGCTACTCATCAGTTTACTTCTGACCGCTGTTGATGCAAGCCCAAGAAATCTTCTGCTCCCAAACAAAACTTGTGAGTTATTCCGTGCCCATATCTTAGTGCTTTAGTATTTTTAACTGTTAGTATTTTAAATTTTTTACAAGTGTTTTAGTTTTTTTTACAAGTATTTTAAATTTTTTACAAGTGTTTTAGTTTTTTACAAGTATTTTCAATTTTTTACAAGTGTTTTGAATTCAATTTAGTTTTTATAAGTACTTTCAATTTAGTTTTTATAAGTACTTTCAATTTAGTTTTTATAAGTACTTTCAATTTAGTTTTTATAAGTACTTTCAATTTAGTTTTTATAAGTACTTTACTCTTTTAGTATTTTAGTATATTTTTGTGTTTTAGTATTATTATTTAGGCCTATTCAGATTTATTATTAGTATTTTGTGGTATTTGTATTTTTAAATTATCGCAATGGCCAACTCTAATGTAGAAATTGAACTCCCTATTGAAGATGATAGTTTTTTAGTCGACTTTCCAGACTCGTTAGAAATAGCCTTTTTAAATGCTGATGACACGTTCTTGGCAAACTATGCGACCCCTCGGTCTATGTTTAACATTACCCCGCAGTCTGGGGCCAACAATAGCCCTTCTCCTGGAAGAGGCGTTTCAAAACGACGATGTTTCTTTCTTAGACGGTTATTGTACTCCCCCCATATCTCCATCTCAACATGAGTGAATGGATGAAGGGGAAGGACAGGTAAGGGGTGGGGTTCTTACTCCTCCACCTCCATCCCCATCTCCGCTAGTTGCACCACCAGGTGTAAACGTGATTTCTAGCGGGTAGTGTCCTTCCCCAATTTTAATCTTGATGGATGGGAAATGGAAGTACAGTTTAACAACAACATATTCGAATCTGTAAGCGACTTCCTAGAATACGTTTTGGACGATTGTTTACCCGATGACATGATTGCAATTTCGATGACAAGCATTAATAATCCAGGCATTCAAACCGCAGACTTTAGTTTTAGAAGAAGGGATCAAATAGATATTGGATTCATACTAGAAGTAGTGGCTGATAAAGCCTATAATTCTGAAGAGGGTTCAAAGTTTTTTCTCGGTCCTATAGGAATAACCATACAGCGTGTGAGATTGCCCCAAGGCGCCTACCGATGCAAGGATATTGGAATCTGTAGCTTCGAGACTTTTGCCAGGGAGAAGAAATGCATTATACAAATTAAAAATAACGATCAGCTATGCCTCCCACGTGCTCTTATTTTGGCTAAAATACACAGGGATCATACAATGCATCCCCTTGACAAAAGCCTCGAGGCAGATTCCAAGGCCCTATGTCGTCCCGATATTAGTAAATAATCAGGAGAGAGGCTTAGGAAGATGGCGGAGGAATTGGCCGCGGCAGCGGAAATACCATTGGACGAATGCGCGGGGGCGGATGCTCTACCTAGATTTCAATCGTACTTGGCTGATTACCAGGTCATAGTATTTACAGTTAGAACAAACGTCCCCTACCGTATTTTGGGGAACCAGATTTTATTCCCGGTGCCGATGGTAATCCAAAGCCGCGGCTATACCTTTTCAACTATCAAAATCATTTTGACGTCATCACCAAACCTAAGCCTCTCTTCCATTTTCATTATTTCTGCGAGAGGTGCCTGGAGGGTTATAACCATTTGAACTAGCACGCCTGCAATAAGTATTGTTATTCCTGTCAAAGGGCCGAAGATCGCGACTTTAGGGGGCAAGAATGCTTTGACGCCCATAAGGCTAGTGGAAGCAAAACCCTATCAGTCTGCCAAAGAGTTTTTAATTGCCCCCGTTGCGCAAAAACAATAGATATGGGAAAACGCAAGTCACCTCACAACTGCTGGGAAGTCTATTGCGTCATCTGTAATAAATTCAACCCACACCCCCACTATTGTTTCATGCAGGTTACCGACTCTAAAGCCCACCCTGCGGCTAAAAAAGCTAAGACCCATCCTTCGGTTACTATCTTTTATGATCTCGAATGTGTTCAAAATACCCCAGACGCTTCAAACCCAAATGCTTTCCTACACACTCCTATCTTATGAATTTCTCAAAAAATCTGTGATCAATGCATTCTCGAGAAATCTGATCAATTTACTTGCGCCACCTGCGGCCCTCGAGAACGGGTGTTTCTCGGGAATGATCCTGTTCTGGATTTTTTAAATTATCTTCAACAATTCCACAATTCTCCCAAAATAACAGTTATCGCCCATAATGCGAAGGGATATGATTTACAATTTCTATACAAAGCAATGTTAGCCATCAAAGCGTGGCGCCATCAAGTGATAATGACGATAACGAAGATTATACAAATTCGATATGAGAATTTGACATTTATAGATAGTTTAAATTTCATTCCTTCCCCCTTATCTAGCTTTGTTTCCACTTTTGGCTTAGACCCTAGTTTAAATAAGGGACATTTCCCCCACTTGCTCTTCAACTTTGTTCCCGAACACGTGTTTGATCCAAAAGATCCTACGAGTACAAATTATGTCTTGAGGGAAAGCATGCCTCTTTTAGAATCTTACGCGCCAGACAGGCTAACCGAAAAACAACGTTCGGTTTTAATTTCTTGGTACAACGAACAAGTTGAAGCCAAAAAAGGTTTCAACTATGTTGAAGAGTTGATCCATTATTGCCGTTTGGATGTTAGGATTTTAAGAGAGGGGTGCTTAAAGTACAGGGAGATTTTTGAGAAGATTGCGGACGTTAACCCTTTTAACACTGCCGTGACAATTGCCGGGCTCTGCAACGCCGTTTTCAGGAAGGACCACCTAGCGCCAAATTCAATTGGAATTGTTCCACCTCAAGGCTATAGAATGAAAGACCCTCAATCCAAAGTAGCCATCGAGTGGTTGAGGTGGGAAGCCCATAAGCGCGGGGTCATAATTAAGTCGGCTTTTAACGGTTCGGAACCTAAAATTTTGAACATTAAAGTCGACGGGCTTCTAGTAGACGATCTTGGCGCAGATCAAAAGGTCGTCTACCAATTTCAAGGTTGTTTTTGGCACGGGTGTAGAACCTGTTTCCCGGTAAACAGAGACCTGGTTTTGCACGGTGACGTGACCCAAACTTTGCACTCCCGCTATACTGATACTTTAAACTGTAATAAGAGGCTTAGGGAGCAGGGGTATAAGATAATCGAAATGTGGGAATGCGAATTCCACAAATTGAGGGAGCAAAAGCCCGAAATTAACACCTTTCTATCTTCCATTCATGTCCAAATCGATGCGTGGGAACCGCTTAATCCCCGTAACGCATTTTTCGGGGGACGTACTTCCGCTCTGTGTCTTCATCACAAGGTTAAGCCAGGAGAGGAGATTCGATATGTCGACGTCACTAGTCTATATCCATGGTGTAACAAATACGGTAAACTACCTTACGGCCACCCTACGATCTTGACAGACAACTTCCCACCCATAAACGAGATTGAAGGATTTATTAAACTGGATATCCTGCCCCCTCGTAACCTCTTCCACTGATACCCTTAAGCATATGCTTAAGGTACACTTCCCGGACTCCAAGGCCTTTGACCTCACAGGCACCGGCGCTCCCCCCGTGCACTTTCGGAGAGCGCACAGGGCGGACTGGGGCATCGCCAATAAGGTAGTTACATACTCTAGACTTCAGTGGGCTGTAAACTCGTTTCAGCCCTACAAGTCCCCTGACCCAGATGGCGTCTTTCCCGCCCTCCTTCAGGAAGGCATAGACGCCATTGGCCCTTATCTGTGCAGGATATTTAGAGCCTGCATTGCTCTGGCGCATATTTCAGATGTCTGGAAGCGCTCGAAGGTTATCTTTATTCCCAAACCTGGGAAGACGAGCTATCTTGAGGCTAAGGCATTTAGACCTATCTGTCTTACCTCTTTCTTCCTAAAGACTTTAGAGAAATTGGTGGACAGGTATCTGCGGGATGGTGTTCTTTCCCACACACCCCTGTCCACTTTTCAGTTTGCCTATCAGAAAGGCAAATCCACAGAGACGGCGCTTCATGGCATTTTGAACTGCCTTGACAGGGCCATCGAGTTCAAGGAGATGTCTTTGGCCATCTTCCTTGATATTGAGGGTGCCTTTGATAGGGTCTCTAGTGAAGTCATCCTTCGCGCTGCGGAGCGGTTTGGTATTGACGACACTTTGTGTCGTTGGATAAAATCCATGCTCACGTATCGCAGGGTGACGGCGTCTCTTCTCGGGGAAACCTTGGAGATCTCCACCGACCGTGGCTGTCCTCAGGGAGGGGTTCTTTCCCCTCTTCTTTGGTGCCTGGTGGTGGATGAGCTGCTGGGTCGACACGGGGAGAGGGGATGTCACTGTTTTGGCTATGCGGATGACATCGCAGTGATTGTTACAGGGAGGTTCCCTACAACTATCGCTGCACTGATGAAATCTGTCTTGCATGATGTTGAGGATTGGTGTAGGGGTGTTAACCTAACCGTCAATCCCAACAAGACTGTCCTTATACCGTTTACTCGGAAAAGGACTAATGACCTATTCAACGATATTTCCTTCTTTGGACAGGTTTTAAAGAAGTCCTCCGAGGTCAAATACCTTGGCGTGACTTTCGATGCCAAGCTTACTTGGAAGTCCCACCTTGATCTGAGTATCAAGAAGGTCAAAATTTTATTTTGGCGTTTAAGAAGTTCAGTCAGCAAGTCCTGGGGCTTAAGCCCTAGCGCTGTAAACTGGATTTATACCAGGATCATCAGGCCAGTGGTCTCCTATGGAGCTCTTGTCTGGTGGCCCAGGGTTCGCCTTAAAACAGCCCAAGATGAACTACGCAAGCTTCAAAGGCTGGCGTGCATCGGTATCACGGGGTCCATGAGGACAGCCCCCACAGCTTCTCTGGAAATCCTTCTCAATATGCTTCCTCTTCACCTTTTTATTGAGGAGGAAGCTATTATGGGAGCCTGTAGGCTCAACAACCTCGGCTGGTGGAAGCCCAAGCATTGGGACTTCAGTCACACCAAGCTTTTCAGTGAGTACAGCAGTACTGAGCCATCACTCTTGATGGTCTCAGATAAGTCTGTTATATCATACCACTTCGACAAGCCCTTCAACGTGCACTTTCCCAGTCGCGCTGATTGGGAGACAGCTCCAGTCCTCGGGACTGGGGGGGGAGTCCGTCTGGTTCACGGACGGCTCTAAGACGGACTCTGGAGTTGGTGCCGGGGTCTACTGCTTGACCAAGAAGTTTGGTTTTTACGAGAGCCTTGGCAACTATGCCAGCGTTTTCCAGGCGGAAATCATGGCCATTTGTTTATGCGCGGATTTCTGCAACAAGAAAAACTATCGCGGACGGACGATTCAGATCTATTCGGATAGTCAGGCCGCCCTCAAGGTGCTAAATCAGTGCCTTGTCGATTCCAGACTGGTGCTCAGCTGTCTGGATCTGCTGGGTTCTTTGGCTGCCCGCAACAAGGTTCAATTGCTGTGGGTGCCAGGGCACTGCGGATACCTGGGCAATGAGAGGGCTGATATGTATGCCAAAAGGGGGGCTGAGGCGAAGTTCTTCGGACCAGAGCCTGCGGTTCCCATCCCCCATGGCATCATTCGCCATAGGATTCACTGCCGGATGTCTGCACTTCAACTGCAGCTCTGGCTTGACATGGATGGACAGAGACAGGCCAAGGAGTTTGTCCCGGGTCCTTCTATCACTAGAGCAAAGGAACTGCTTGCCCTCACCAAAAACAAAATTAGGCTGGTCACCAGTCAGTCTTGATGACCCACTCTGTAGGTTCTGCCGGGAGGTAGAGGAAACCTCCTCCCATATCCTCTGTAGCTGCGACTACCTCGCGGCCATGAGGTTCGAGCATTTCGACATGCATACTATGGAACATCACCAGTTCTCTACTGTCTCGGCAAATCGGATTCTCAGATTCATCGAGGCGACAGGACTCTTCGTAGTCTAACAAGCTCGGGGCGCACAATATACCCTTGGTATCGGTGCTCGGCGCGGCGACGCGCCACCCCCTTCAACAATAACAATAACAATAACCTCTTCCACCCAGTTTTGCACCAAAACATCGGGGGGAATTTGTGCTTTGCCCTGTGTCAGCTGTGCGCTGAAAACAAATATCAAGGGGACTGCACACATTCCGACGAGGAAAGAGTTATTAGGGGGAAGTTTGCGGCGGACGAAGTCCATTTAGCGGTTAGAAAGGGTTACGTGGTTGTTAAAATCCACGAAGCCTGGTCGTACAAAATATCTCAGTACGACCCCGTAACTAAATCAGGCGGGCTTTTTAACAATTACGTCAACTGCTTTCTGAAGCTAAAACAGGAAAGTAGCGGCTGGCCTTCTGACGTAGTAACCCAAGCGCAGCAAGATCAATACGTAGCCGAGTACTACGAAAAGGAAGTGGTAAAACTTGATCTTAACTGTATCGAGAAGAACGCTGGCAGGCGTACCATCGCCAAACTGTGTTTGAATTCGATTTGGGGCAAATTTGGTGAAAGGACTCGGCTTGACAAGGTTGAAGTCTTTGATGATCCACCGAAGTTCTTTAACTTGTTCTATGACCCAGCAATTGAGGTCAAGACGATGATACGACATTTGCGTTGCTAAGTGGTGTTGTATCAACGAGATTGACCCAATTAATAAAAATGTCAGTGTTCCGATCGCAGCGTACACCACTGTCATGGCTAGGATTAAGCTTTATTCCTACTTAGAACGCTTGGGTGAGTCTGTTTTATACACAGACACTGATTCGATACTGTACGTTTACACACCAGGGGGCGTCGAAATCGAATCTGGGAATTTCCTCGGTGAAATGACCAATGAGCTTGAAAAGTACGGACCCCAGGCCTACATCGAAGAGTATGCGAGTGGTGGATGTAAGAACTACGCATACCGAGTTGTGAACCCTGATACCGGATCGACAGCCGTCGAGATGAAGGTTAAGGGGTTCCGACTTAAGGCAAGCGCACACCTATCGTCATCGGACGGACCGCACGCATCGGATTTTATTATTATTACCATTGTTTCAAATGAGAACGCGCTCATCTGTCCGCATCGTACGACCGGTGGCCAGCCTAATATCCCATCTGCTGAGCGAAATTAGGTCTCTGGCACGAGACCTGCAGGGACCATTGACAAAAAGTTTAGCCTGTCTCTGGCCCTCCATGTTATGCCAGAGTTGGTTTTGTATGACAGTCAACCTGTCATGCTGACACCGTTTGACGTGCCTGTAGGGGATGGGGACGGCCGGCTCCGGCCCCAAGAGCTTGGCCTCCGCACCCCTTTTCGCAAATCTATCGGCTTGCTCATTGCCATGATATCCGCTATGCCCTGGCACCCAGTACAACAGAACCCTGTTGCAGGATGCCAGTTGCGCTAGCAGATCAAGGCAGCTGCGCACCAGTTGAGAGGTAATCTGACACTGGTTCAGCGCGTTCAGGGCGGCCTGACTGTCAGAATAAATGCTCACAGTCCGTCCGGTATACCCTTTGTTAATGCAGTAATCTGCGCAATAACAGATCGCGGCAATTTCCGCCTGGAACACACTAGCGAAGGTACCCAGGCAAGCAGAAAAGCCGACCCTTGTGGTTTGGCAGTAATAGCCGGCACCAGCGCCGGAATCAGTCTTGGAACCATCGGTGAACCAAATAGTTTCACCCCCAGTGCCAAGAGGCAGCAGGTTAGTCCACTCTGCCCGACTGGGAAAGTGGATGCTGAAAGGCTTAACGAAATCAAAACTGGTAACGGTTTTGTCAGAGCACATCGTAAGCGACGGCTCAAGTGCGGCGTACTCCCGAAAGAGCTTCGTATGGCTGTAATCCCGAAGTCTTGGAACCCAGCAGCCACTAATGTTGAGCCTGTAGGCTCCCATGACAGCCTCCTCCTCAATGAAGAGATGAAGAGGAAGCATTCAAGGAGCACCTCCAGGGAAGCAGTTGGGGTCGATCTCATGGCCCCCGTAACACCAATGCAGGCAAGCCTTTGAAGCTTGCGCAGGGCAGCCTGCACCGTCTTTAGCCGGACCCTTGTCCACCAGACAAGTGCCCCGTAAGATAGTATGGGTCTGATGATCCCAGTATAGAGCCAGTGTACAGCCTTGGGGTTGAGGCCCCAAGTCTGGCCGACAGAGCTCCTGGTCCTCCAAAGAGCATTTTGGCCTTCTTAATACACCGATCAAGATGCGGCTTCCATGTGAGTCTGCAATCAAAGGTCACCCCCAGGTATTTCACCTCGGAGGACTTTGTCAGGATCTGGCCAAAGAAAGAGATATCATTGAACAGATCCTTAGTATTCTTCCTCGTAAAAGGAACAAGGACAGTTTTATCAGGATTAACGGTGAGGTTAACCGCCTGACACCATTGCTTCACGCTAGAGAGAGCAGATCTCATAAGCGTGGTAACAGTATCCGGGAACTTCCCGGTAAAGACTATCGCTACATCGTCCGCATACCCGAAGCAGCTACAGCCCCCAGCACCCCCGAGCCTCCCCAAGAGTTCGTCCACCACCAGGCACCACAACAGGGGGGAGAACACTCCACCCTGAGGGCAGCCCCTGCTGGTAGTCACCCCTAGAGAGTCCCGAAGGAGGGACGCCGACACCTCGCGGTCGGTAAGCATGGACTTGATCCAGCGGCCAAGAGTGTCGCTGATTCCAAATCTCTTGACAGCTTCAGTAATAACCGAGCTAGAGACCTTGTCAAAGGCCCCCTCAATATCGAGGAAGACGGCCAGTGAAATTTCCTGAAACTCGAATGCCCTATCCAGGCAATTCGTAAGGCCGTGAAGGGCCGTCTCAGTGGATTTGCCTTTTTGGTAGGCAAATTGTGAAGAAGAGAGAGGAGTTACCGAAAGTACCTCGTCTCTAATGTACCTGTCCACCAGCTTCTCCAGAATTTTGAGGAAGAAGGAGGTCAGAAATATGGGCCTAAATGCCTTCGCCTCGAGATAGGAAGCCTTCCCGGGCTTGGGAATAAAGATGACCCTAGAGCGTTTCCAGTCACGAGGTATGTGACCGAGAGCAATGCAGAGTCTGTAGATCTTGCATAGCGGAGAGGCGATGTGGTCTAAGCCCTCCTGCAAAAGCAGAGGGAAGACCCCATCGGGTCCCGGAGACTTGTAGGGCTCAAAACAGTTGACAGCCCACCGAAGCTTGGGAATCGTGACAACCTGTCTGGCTACAAGCCAGTCTTCCCTCTTAGCCCTGTGCAGAACAGGGTAGAGAGAGTCAGGGTTTGTTGGATTGATTAAAGTAGGTGTCAGGAAAATGGACCTCCAGCATGTGCTTGAGAGTCTCAGCCCCAGACTTAGTGTACACACCCTCCTGCATCTTAATAGTATTAAGCCGATGTGTGTTGTCGTGCACTAGGATCTTCATGACCCTAGCCGTGGCAGGGACATTGGAGAATTGCTCACAGAAGGTCCGCCAGGAGTCCTTCTTAGCAGCTCTAATGGCCCTGTTGTAGGTGTTAAGGGACTGCCTGTATCCAGCCCAGTCACCCGTGCGCTTGGCTTTGTTAAAGAGCCTGCGCGTGCATTTACGAAGCCGGCTGAGATCCGCGTTCCACCAAGGGACAAGCCTCGAGCGGTTAACGGTCTTAAGTGGGCAGTTCCGGTAGAATGACTCCATAATGGAGCACTGTAAGTCAACAGCAGCCCTATCAAGATCCTTAGGTGAAGTAAGTTTAGGAGTGTGACCCCCTCCGTAGCGTAGGATTAGGTCTTCCCTATAGCCGGCCCAATTGGACCGTTTTGGATTGCGTATCTCCGTCCCCGCCGGGACAGAGGTAGTCGCGACAGTAAAGCAGATGTGCCTATGATCCGACAGAGACGGCTCATTAGACACATGCCAGTTAGACACGGAAGACACGAGGTTTTCCGTGGCTAGCGTAAGGTCAATGACCTCCCTTTTATTAGAAGTAACAAAAGTAGGTTCATTGTTTTGATTAAGAATATGGAGTTTACAACCAACTAAATATTCTAGTAAATCATCACCTCTCCTGTTGCAGTCAGAACTGCCCCACGTGATGTGATGAGCATTGGCGTCGCAGCCAATGATTAGTTTGTACCCTCTCTTTTCACATTGATCGACCAAATTGATCACCTCAATTGTCGGGAGAGAGTCCGCGTCGTGGGCAAAGTATGCAGAGGCAGCCGTGATAGTCAACTAGGCATGCCCAGTGGCCAGGACTAGCTTCACGGCCGCCGTGTCCTGGGACGTGTACAGCGGTAGAGAGATACAGCAAAGATCCCTCCGAACCAGAATACACGCCCTAGGTCTAGCAGCAGTTTGGTCATAAAATAGTGACCCCGCCGCATCAAGACCGAGGATTTTGCCATGGCAAATCCACGGTTCTTGTATGAGGGCCAGATCAAGACCCTCTATAGCGAGCCTCCTGCAGAGTACCGCAGAGGCCGCCTTACTATGGCGCAGATTGATTTGAATTGCACGTAGCGTCCCCATGGTCCTTAAGAGAGGGGTTCAGAAGGGACCTAGCTACACCTCATCGGTCCCGAGAGGGCTAGTGACACCTCCCCCCCGACAGGCAAGTTCCCAGTCCCTAGATCCTCCCCCTCACCAGGACCACTAGAACGCACATCGGCTGGATCCCGAAGGGTCCCATCCGATTCTTCCAGTAGGGTGAACTCATCCATGGAAGAACAAGCTTCCGAATGAGCCACCCCTTCCCCCTCTGTGCCTAGAGCGACACCAGTGAGCTCCACAGCGAGATCCCCCATCTCGCTAGTCCCACTCCCTGCCGTAGACTCGGCTACAGTGGTTTTGGTGGTTTCCGTGTTCTGAAGGAGTTTGAAGGAACCCTTGTCCACTCCAGTAAAGCCCACGAAACCAGCTTTCTTAATGGCTTCCAATGAGGAGCCATCAATGAGCAGTACCCAGTACCGTACGGCCCTGTCCACTTACGTCCGGATACATTTCCAACGTTCAGTGGCAAAACCTGCATTAAGGGCCTTTAGGGGCCGAAACAGCATATACTACGGAGCTAGTATATGATTCACTCATGCTGTTATTTAATCCCTTCGCTCATTTTCAAATAAAAAGAGTTAAAAATATCAAAATTTCTCACCATAGAAAAAATGTTTTAAACTTTTTGTTTAAAACCTTTGAAACAAATTGGTGTTTTTAATGGCTTTACTGGAGTGGATCAAGGCACTTTTAAACTCCTACAGCGTACGGAAACCACTCAAACCGCTGCAGCCGAGCCTACGGCAGTGGACGGGACCAGCGAGCTGGGGATCTGACTGTGGACCTCGTTGGTGTCTCATTGGGCACAGAGGGAGAACGAGGGGCTCATTCGGAAGCTTGTTCTTCCATGGATGAGTCCACCCTACTGGAAGAATCGGATGCGACCCTTCAGGGTCCAGCCGATGAGTGTTCTAATGATCCTGATTGTAGGGGAGGATCTTGGGACTGGGAGCTTGCCTGTCAGGGGGGAGGTGCTACTGGCCCTCTGGGGACTGATGAGGTGTAGCTAGGTCCCTTCTGAGACCCTCTCTTAGGGATCATGGGGACGCTACGTGCGATTCAAATCAATCTGCGCCATAGCAAGGCGGCCTCCACGGTACTCTGTTGGAGGTTGGCTGTAGAGAGTCTTGATGTGGCCCTCATACAAGAGCCGTGAATTTGCCACGGGAAAATCCTCGGCCTCAACACAGCGGGGTGGCTCTTCTATGACCACACTGCTGCTAGACCTAGGGCGTGTATTCTGGTTCGGAATTATCTCTGCTGTATCTCTCTACCGTTATACACGTCTCAGAACACGGCGACGGTGAAGCTGGTTCTTGCCTCTGGGCGTACCGAGTCGACTCTCACGGCTGCCTCTGCTTACTTTGCCTACGATGCGGACTCTCTCCCGACATTAGAGGTGATAAATTTGGTCGATCAGTGTGAGAGGAGAGGGGACAAACGTGTCATTGGCTGCGACGCCAATGCTCATCACATCACGTGGGGCAGTTCTGACTGTAACAGGAGAGGTGATGATCTACTGGAATATCTAGTTGGTTGTAAACTCTATATTCTTAATCAAAACAATGAACCTACTTTTGTTAGTTCTAATAGAAGGGAGGTCATTGACCTCCCGTTAGCCACGGAAAACCTTGCGTCTTCTGTGTCGAACTGGCATGTGTATAATGAGCCGTCTCTATTGGATCATGGGCACATTTGCTTCACTGTTTCGACTACCTCTGTCTCGATGGGGACGGAGATGCGCAATCCAAAACGGACCAATTGGGCCGGCTACAGGGAAGACCTAATCCTACGCTAAGGAGATCGTCATACCCCTTAGCTCACTTCACCCAAGGATCTTAATAGGGCTGCTGGTGTCTTGCAGTGGTCTATCATTGTGTCGTTTCACCGAAACTGTCCACTTAAGACCGTACGCCGCTCAATGCAAGTCCCTTGGTGGAA
Source organism: Phalangium opilio (assembly GCA_019434445.1). Classification (NCBI taxonomy): domain Eukaryota; kingdom Metazoa; phylum Arthropoda; class Arachnida; order Opiliones; family Phalangiidae; genus Phalangium; species Phalangium opilio. The sequence continues at coordinate 30,286 of JAEQBA010004455.1, read as the reverse complement.
CGCGGGTCTCAGCCGGCTTCGGAAATGCAGGCCCAGGCTCTTTAACAAGGCCAAGCGTACGGGTGACTGGACTGGCTATAGGCAGTCCCTTAAAACCTACAACAGGGCCATTAGAGCTGCTAAGGACTCCTGGAGGATCTTTTGTGAGCAAGTCTCCAGTGTCCCTGCTACGGCTAGGGTTATGAAGATCCTAGCGCATGATAACACACATCGACTTAATACCATTAAGTTACAAGAGGGTGTGCACACTAAAGTCAGGAGCTGAGACTCCCAAGCATATGCTGGAGGTCCACTTTCCTGACTAAACAGTAATCAATCCAACAAGACCTGACTATCTCTACCCTAATCTGCACAGGACGAAGAGAGAGGACTGGCTTGTAGCCAGGCAGGTTGTTACAATTCCTAAGCTTCGGTGGGCTGTCAACTATTTTGAGTCCTACAAGTTCCCGGCACCCAATGCTGTCTTCCCTCGGCTTTTGAAGGACGGCTTAGATCACATCGTCTCTCCGTTATGCAAGATCTACACAGAAAAAAGGGTGTTTTTGTTTTCAACATCTAAACATGTTTTGAAGTTAAACATTGGTGTGAGGTAATGTTTATTGCTTTGATGTTGATGTCTAATTACATCTCTGTTTCTCTAAGGATCCTTAAAATGTGTTCCAAATAGAAACACTTCTTATTTTATCACGTTTTAGAGATAAAAACAGAATAATCTTAACACTAAGCTAAACACCAACGCTTGCCAGGTGTTATTTAACGTAACATCTTTTTAATTCGTTGGTATATGGTTTAAATTTTTTAAATCTTCATTTTATGAGGAATTATAATATTTTAGAAAAACAATGAAAAAGTGGAGGTATATTTTACCACAAGGTGAATAATCCAATTAGATTAAAATAATGTAAGCTACAATGACTTTCATTTCATATTGAGAAAAGGACTTCCTTTACTCAAATTTTGAGCAAAATATATGTTTAAAGTGATGGTTCGACATGAAGAATAAATAAGCTTTCTTGGCTTTAATAATAGAACAACATTTCCAACTGGTCGGCTAGATTTGTTCAAATAGGTATATTCCCATTGCGCAAAGTTTCTAATGAATTTAGCCCAACCGCGGGTTTCGTATTTACAATTCAAACGACGCTCTTTGTCGAACTAGGCGACCTCTAAAGGGCTAGCAATTTCAATACATTCTTACTGCCATGAAAGCGCCACTATTTGACGACTATGCAACAAGATGATAATAAAAAACGACCTCGGTAAGTTTTCAACACCCTGTGTTCTAATTATATAATATAATTTCTATAGCTAGCCCAGTCTCCCGTACGCTTGGCTTTATTAAAAAGCCTTCGACTACATTTTCGAAACCGCATTCCACCAAGGAACAAGCCTCTAGCGGTTTACGGTCTAAAGTGGAGAGTTTCGGCGATAGGACTTAATGATAGAGAACTGAAGGACACCAACCGCCCTCTCAAGATCCTTAGGTGAAGTTAGCTTAGGGGTATGACCACCCCCTGTAGCATAGGAGTAAGTCTTCCCTATAGCCGGCCCAATTGGTCCGTTTTGGCAGGGAGCACAAATCCAAAGGAGAGTCAAAGATAGAAGAGGGAAGGTACTTTATAACGGCCGGACACCATGGCTCTCACGCGCACCTACCTCGCGCACAGCCGAGGAGTAAGACGTCACGTGATCCTTTGAGAGGGAAATTCAAAAAGGTTAAACCCGAAAACATTTACACTTTCGCCCAAAAAGGTCAAGGAAAATCTCAGAAAAAGGTCAGGGAAAACCTGGAAAAGTCAGGGAATTTGGTTCTGAAAATTCCGTAGCAACCCTGTATTATAACCAGATTTATTATTTTTCTGTCAATATTAAGAGGTTAAAAATAAAACACTGAAAAGGGTCAGTAGATTAAAAACATTAAACAAATTTGATAATAACCGTCGCTTAGGCTCTGTAAGCACGCACGAGGCAGGCTAGGAAATAAGACAGGTTTACAGGTCAAAAACCAGTTTATTAATAGCTTGGACGACTTTTTTTATTCAAAACGTGAGGGTCACTGGTCCCAATGACTAGTTTATTAATTCCTACTTTTATTAAAAATTGATATGGGGACCTCTTTAATTATTTTCATTTTAACATAAATTTCGACTCCAGTTGTGTATACAACCCTAAGCCGAGAGAGATTTTTTTTAGAAGAGAGAACGACCACAAGTCCTGGGACCAGTAGAAAAATAAATAGGGGAAGGGTCACTGGTCCCGGGACCAGTTTCATATTTAAGACATCACGGGTCACTGGTCCGGAGGACTAGTTCAGAAATAAACCTTATTTCCAAGCCTGGCACGAGGCACGCGCGATTCACGAAGCGGCACGAGTATTGGAGTATCGCCGTCAAACTTAAGCCGCGGCCGTAATAACGTAAACAAATTTCTCTGATTTTTTACTTTTGCGCTCTTTAGAGCAGCGAAAGTATTGTTCTGACCTCTGTTGGCTGGACGGCTGGCTGGATTTGGTGTAACCGCATAATAAGTTTCGTCATAAATAAACTTTTGAATTTCAAATTTCCCGCGAATTTTCGACTCGAAATTCACCCGTAGTTTACCTCACACCTCATAGGTGGCTTAACGTATTTAATTTCAATTGAAATTATTTTTCTGTCGGCGCCGGGCCTCGAACCCGCAATGTCCCAATCCATACGAGACGTCAGTGAAGACGCCCGAGCGCGCGCCTTACCACGAAGCCACGCTTGCTTGTAATATAGAGCCAGATAAATTATAGTGAAGAGAAGAGAGAGGTACAACGATACGGACCCCCCCCCCACCGCCCCGACGCCCGCCACGAGACGAGAGAGAGAGAGAGGACCCCCCCCCCCACCTCCCCGACGCCCGCCACTGGATGCTGTCGAATATATATTGTATCGCGCTAGAGGAGGAGAGATCCAAGAGACAGACAGACTTCGCACGCGCGCCAGACTGCCTTTAGCGCTGTGTTCCTTGCAATTTTTTTTGCTATTTAATAATTATTATATATCTTTTTAATCCTAGGCAAGATTAGATTTCTACTTGGGAACATAAACATTACAATTAATACTATCATATTAATCAAAAAAGAAATTAAAGTTCTCCCCGACTGAAGGCGCGATAAGCAGAGAGAGTTTTCTAATTTCACCAATGATATCGTTTTTGAAGAATCGTCTGCTTAAAAGTTAGGGTCGCGCTCTCATTAGGTTGATCAACAACCGAATGAAAAATTTAAATGTTTCGAGTCAAATTTAAGAATTGTCATCTAAAAGCCTATAAATAGGGATTATTTATAAACGACTTAAAAATGAATGAGGAGGCTAACCCTAAAAGACGTGCTAGAACGCAAGACTCGCAAGGTATATTTTCTTTTTACAACAAATGGAACAATAAAGGTTGAAAATTAAGTTGAAATAATGAATTGATTAAATATGAAATTTAAATAGAATACAAAAGATTGTCGGATGTCTCTCTTCCAGTAAAATGCACCGATTTCACAGAGGATCAATTCAGAAAATGGATTATTTTGGATCCCTCAGCAAAAAACCCATCTTTGTAAGTCGCCTTGTTTTCCGATAGTAGTTTCATTTAATTTGACAGTCTGACTCTTTTAAATGTCTTTAGACTCTACTATGACCCAAAGTATCGAGGTGGAAATGCTGTACCAGTTCCCAGACTAACATGTTGGTTTGGGCCATTGGCCTACGGCTACGGGAAGGGAATATCCCATAAACCAAATGAAAAATGGTCACCTTACGCTGACACATTAAAAAAAAAGATCGAGAATTATTTAAAAGAGAATTGCGACGAAAATTCAGTAGAATTAAGAGATGCGACTTTTAATTCTGTATTATTAAATCTCTACCGTAACGGGAAAGATGGCGTCGCATGGCATAGTGATGATGAAAAAACTATGGGGGTTTGCCCCACAATAGCCTCAGTATCCTTGGGTGAAACGAGAACTTTTGAATTAAAGAGATATTCCGTAAGAAAAGAGTTTAGTTTAACAATTAAATATTTAATTGCAATGAAAAAAACTATAGGGTTTTGACGCTGAATTTCGGGTGCCTTTAAAAAATGGAAGTTTGCTGATAATGTCGGGTAACACCCAGCTGGATTGGAAAGTATTTATAATTAAATAGTTATTAATTGACCAAAATAATTTAATTGTAACATTTGTAGCACCGAGTTCCAACAGAATACCATGATAAACAACCCAGAATCAATCTCACCTTCCGGAACATTAAACCCATTTGAAACCAAAACAAAAAAATAAACATTTCATCAATTGTAAATTTATTTGTACTTTTTTGATTTTAAATAAACAAATAAAAAAATCATGTCATAATAGTAGTTATTTTAAGGAACTTCAATTGTAATACTTGTAAACTGAATTTGGAGTAGAAACTTTTAGCCGCGTTGAAGCTTGAATCTCTTGAATCCTTTTTAGAATAATAAAACACGTCGAACCTCACGTCTCATATAATTTCAGGTTAATAAACACGTCGAACCTCACGTCTCACATAATTTCAGGTTATTTGGGTCAATAGGACAGAGGATCTGGGCGAAAAACCGACCTTCTCCCATAGACCTTTAAAGAGCTACAATTATTAGCAAATAAATTTAATTTAATTGAACGTACTCATTAGATTAAAATAATTATATATCGCTAATATGATTTTATATTCAAATAATTTTACTTTATAAGATATAAAAATATAAATAATTTTAAATGGATCCGCTAGACGGCAAACTATGATGTCACTTTTCAGTTTAACGTTAAGAGAACTTTGAATATCCTTTCAGTGTTGCCATATTGGGCTGGAAAGCCGCCAATTGGGCTTCTCAAAAATATTGGCTTGAAATAAAAGGGTTGGCTGTTGGCTGGAAATTGGGCTTGTCGGGGTTTTTCTTTGGTTGCAGTTTTGGGGCTTCTTTTCGAAACACCGATGAAACACCGATTGGCGGTTTTTGCACTTGTTTCCAATTTGATTTTGGCGGGTTTAAGGTTTTCAATCTGGCATCCCTGTATCCTTTGTTCTCTTGCGAACTCTGTGCTGAACGGCTGTGGAATTTTACTTCTGCTTTTTGTGAATGCTAATTGAAAACTTATTGTTCAAAATAAGTATTTGTTTTGAATTTTTTTTCCCATAGTTCTCATTTTTAATAGGCCTATTAAGTATTTGTTTTGAATTAATTTACCACTAATTATAGTTTATTTTCAGAATTAATTTCAAGTATCATTGTCATATTTTATTATTTGTTAGGCCTATTTACGCGTAAACCAAGATTGTTTTCAGGATATGGAACAAGTTATGAACTAAGTTAGGACATTTTCAACGGTCTGAAATCAAAATTGACCTTGTGCCGTTTTACTCGGCTGTTATACAAATACGAGAGAGTTCAGAAATGGCATCTAATGTGAAAGAAACCTCAGCGGAAAAGATGAGAAGGCTGCGTTTGAATCCAGAATTCAGAGAAAGAGAAAAAAATCAAAGACGAGAGAGATATGCGGCAAAAAAGAAAAAGCTAGAGAGGCAGTTGTTGTTAGAATCTCCTGCTAGTCAGGGCCCTTGTACCAGTCAAAGTTCTTTAACTCTGCAGAACCCATCAACCAGTCAGAGTTCTTTAACTCAGCAGGGCCCTTCTACCAGTCAAAGTTCTTTAACTCTGCAGAACCCATCAACCAGTCAGAGTTCTTTAACTCTGCAGAACCCATCAACCAGTCAGAGTTCTTTAACTCAGCAGGACCCATCAACCAGTCAGAGTTCTTTAACTCTGCAGAACCCATCAACCAGTCAGAGTTCTTTAACTCTGCAGAACCCATCAACCAGTCAGAGTTCTTTAACTCTGCAGAACCCATCAACCAGTCAGAGTTCTTTAACTCAGCAGGACCCATCAACTAGTGTGGGCTTTACTTGTCAGGACCCATCAGCTGGTCAGCATCCTTTAGCTTCAGTTGTGGATCAGAAAACTAATAACAAGAAAAATTATCTGTTGAAACGGAGAGAAAAGCGCACAGATTCAAATTATGCTCAATCTGAGTTAGAAACGGATAATCTTTCCAGGAAGAAAAGAAGAGAAAATATGGATTATGCTAAGGTGGAAATCCAGAGAGATAATTCTACAAGGCAAATTAGGCGTGAAAATTCTGTGTACTGTGAAGCCGAAAACCAAAGAAATAATTTGTCAAGAATTGAAAGACGTCAAGATCCCAACTATAGAGAAGCCGAAATGCAGAGGGACAACGCTACAAGGCAGATTAGAAGACTTGATGAAAATTATGCTGAATTCGAGCTTATTACAGAGTATGCTAGGAGAACCGTTAGGAGACAACACTCACAATATTTCGAAAACACCTATCTGCAAAATATATCATATGGTCCAGATTATAAATGCGAATGCTGTTCTGGACTATTTTTCCGTACTTCTGTTAAAAAATCAGAGTCGGTGAAATACTTGTCAGTTGAAGGAGTACACGAGAGAGTGCTTCCGTCACATATTTTGTTGTGTGGTTCTTGCCACAGCTACGTTTCTAGAAGGAAAGTACCGCCACTCTCCAGAGAAAACGGCTATTTTTTTCCTGATTTGCCCATGGAGTTGAAAGATCTTACAGAACTTGAATGTAGAATGATTTCTCCGCGATTACCGTTTATGCAGATACGAAAACTAGGAGTTGATCAGCAAAGAGGCATTCGCGGTAATGTCGTAAATGTACCAGTTTGAATCGACTCTTCTGTTTCAATTCTGCCCAGAGGCCCCACTGACACTCAAGTTATTCAAATTAAACTCATGAGGAAGAAGGAATATCAACACCACTATATGTTTGAAACAGTTCGTCCCAGAAAAATACTGGATGCTTTAAAGATTCTAATAACAACTCCTTTGTATTTGAAACATGAAGTTACAGTTCCAGATGAAGTGGCTTTGGAATTCAGCGAATCTAATAGTGTAGATTTCGTATCGAATGAGGAAGATATGCCAACTGAAGTAGAGCACACGCCCCCTGTTGGTACAGATCAACTAAATAATTTCGTATCGAACGAGGAAGATATGCCAACTGAAGTGGAGCACCCGCCCCCTGTTGGTACAGATCAACCAAGTAATTCTGTTGTAGAACCTCAGCAAGCACCTGACAGCGACCAGGAATGGGACGAAATTGATGAAGAAACAGCATTGAACAATGGCAATAAAGATACCCTTTTGCTTTCATCTGAAGATCTAATTACGCCCCAAATTGAAAGTATTGCTTATGCTCCTGGAGAAGGGCAGACACCACAATCAATTCTTTATGATGAGGACTCTGAATACCTTTCTTTCCCGAGTATTTACGCTGGCCAAGCTTTGAAGCTACCACCTAAGGCAACGTACACACAGCAAATAAAATGGGAGTTCAGATGCAGCGATAGGCGTTGTGCCTCTAGTATTCCAAAAATATTTTATTCCTATGTTAAATTAGTATCGTCAAAACTACGGAGCGCTACTAATATTTGCATGAGAAAAACCAAGTCCAAAACTGGCCAAGCATACACAGCGGGAGCATTAACAGCGCCTGGAAATTTGGATTCTTTGGTGAAACACGATGATGGTTACAAAGTTTTGGAAAGCGTCAGATCTTCCCCTGGCTATTTACAACAGCGTGAGAAAGATCTTCTGGCTATGGTTCGCCAACTTGGTAACCCTACGTGGTTCCTCACTCTGAGTGCCGCTGAGACGAAATGGGAAGAGCTTTTGGAGTCCTTGTGCGTCATTGCCGGGCACCCTCGAGAAACTGCGAAAGAATATGTAAAAACCTTGGGATTTATGGAGAGAGCTAAGCTTATCAACGAGGACCCCGTCACCTGCAGCCGATATTTTGATTATCGTTTGAGAGAATTTTTCAAGTTTCTGCGAAGCAAGGAGTCACCGATTGGAATCATTGATGATTACTACATTAGAATAGAGTTCCAAATGAGGGGATCACCACACGCCCATATTCTACTATGGAATAAAAACGCCCCACAATTGAGAAGCGATAACTCCAATCTAGAAGAGGTTATCATATTCATTGATTCCAACATTACCTGCTCGAAAGGGGATGGAAGTGAAAAATGGAACAACTTGGTCAAGCTGCAAACTCACAAGCATTCCAAAACCTGTCGTAAGAAGAACGATAGTGGACAGTCATCGTGTCGTTTTGGCATACCTTTTCCGCCAATGGGAAGAACCCTTATTTACGACCCTTCTAAGCGTGATGAAAACGAAAACGTTGAAGAGGTTGAAGCCTTAAGCAAATTGGTGCGAAATGCTATCGAGAATTTGAAAGTCGAAATTGCACCGGAAACATATGAAGAATTTTTGGAAACGCTGAACATAACGGAAGAGCAATATATTGCAGCTATAACTTATCCAATTAGAAGGCTCACTGTCCTTCTGAAAAGGTCACCGCAGGAAATAAGAATTAATCCATACAACAAGAAGATTTTGGAGTTATGGAACGCTAATATGGATCTTCAATACGTCCTAGACCCGTACGCCTGTCTCATGTATACAGGGTGTTTCTGAAAAGTCCATCACAAATTAAGGGGCGTGTTTATGGGACCAAACTGAGCGGAAAGTACCAAAGAACATGGGGTGTACAACATTTTGTTACGGAGATATGGCCTTCCAAACATTCGCCCCTAAAACAAGGAAATATCCAAAAATGAGGAGTAACACTTAAGACCGACTAACCAGCTTGTTTAAAATTACTAGACAATTTCAATAGCCTTTACTCGAACAATTGATTTCTACCTTTACTAATCAGAAGCGTATAAATGAGTAGAAGTATGCCTACGGTGGTAATGTAAAATTAATCCCAAGTGACATGATGTTTCAAGATCTTCCCAGCACCAAGTAAAATGGTTCTGATTGAAGGGACTTTTATTAGCACAGCGTAAACAACGTTATTTTCAGGAATTAGTCCAAATGTCCACGGGCGGCATTACAAAAACGAGGCAGTCTTTCGAATGATACTTGGACATGTTGGAAGATCCCTGGCTTGTTCCTGTTATCTCAAACCGTAAAAAGCTACGCAAATCTTCATCATCACGGACAACACTCTTGTACGTTAGGTATGACCTTGAGAAAACCTAAAAGGACATCTCGAATGTATTTGAAAAACCCATCTCCAATTAAGGGGCGTGTTGTTTGTTTCCAACAGAGTAAACTCGCCCAGAGAACAATTACAATGCAGAGCCACGTTTCGGCGTTAATGGCCCACAAAGGTGGTCCCAAAAACAAGAACAAACTTTAATTTGTTTCGTTCAGTAAGTGTTTCATGTGTCATAGATAAAACGCCATGATTAATGCACGAAGAAAATGAATTTATTGACAAGTTTTAACATTTAATTGCAACTAGTTACAAAAATTGTTCAAAGTGTTCACCACCCGCGTTAAGGCACACATTAGCACGTCTTACAAATGATTCCCTTACACGTTGAAAAATGCCTGGAGTTTCGCGAATTGTTTGACAGCCGTGAATTATTCGTCGACGTAGCTCTTCAACATCGGGCACTTCAGTCTGATAAACTAAGTCTTTCAGGTGGCCCCAAAGAAAGAAATCACAAGGGTTCAGATCGGGTGATCGAGCAGGCCACTCCACAGGTCCACCTCGACCTAACCACCGCAAAGGGAAGGTCGCGTTAAGATAATTTCGGACCGCGATGCTGAAATGTGGTGGTGCACCATCGTGCATGAACCACATTCTGTTTACCAAACCTAAGGGTACGTCTTCGAGTAGTTCCGGTAAATCGTCCCGTAAGAACTGCAAGTAAGCCACACCGTTTAACCTGGGCTCTAGGAAATTTGGCCCAATTAAATTGTCACCCACAATACCACACCACACGTTTAAACTGAATTGTACTTGGTGACTTCTAACGCAAGTTGCGTGGGGGTTTAGCTGGGACCATTGATGTTAATAATACCATCCCGTGAAAAGTTAGCTTCGTCAGTAACCAACAAATCCCGTGGGAAATCGATATCGTTTACTTTAGCCAGAAACCACTGACAAAACGCCGTGCGTCGTGGGTAGTCCGCTGGATTCAAACCTTGAACTTTTTGAACATGGAAAGGATGAAACCGGTGGCTTCTGAGGATTTTCCACACGAGCGTGTAGTTTACGCCTAATCGGCGACCAACTTGGCGGGTACTTGATTCAGGCTCGTCCTCGAAAATGGTGAGAACTTCGTCTTCTACGGCCTCTGGGATGGCTCTCGCTCTAGGTTGAGGTCCAGCCGGTTGGATTCGTCCATCTTGCCTCAAACGTCTGTCCACAGCCTCGAACGTCAGTCGATTTGGTAGTCGCCTCTGCGGAAATCTTTCCTGATACAAGCGTACAGCTGCAGCGGCATTCCCCTCGGCTAGTCCATACATTAGGTGCATATCCGCATATTCGGCATTTGTGAAGAAAGGCATTGTAACAGACTTCTTTGAATTATGAGTTTAATATAACAAACACATGTACTTGGTGCTGGGAAGATCTTGAAACATCATGTCACTTGGGATTAATTTTACATTACCACCGTAGGCATACTTCTACTCATTTATACGCTTCTGATTAGTAAAGGTAGAAATCAATTGTTCGATTAAAGGCTATTGAAATTGTCTAGTAATTTTAAACAAGCTGGTTAGTCGGTCTTAAGTGTTACTCCTCATTTTTGGATATTTCCTTGTTTTAGGGGCGAATGTTTGGAAGGCCATATCTCCGTAACAAAATGTTGTACACCCCATGTTCTTTGGTACTTTCCGCTCAGTTTGGTCCCATAAACACGCCCCTTAATTTGTGATGGACTTTTCAGAAACACCCTGTATAGTTTCCTACATCGGCAAAGCCCAAAAGGGGATGTCACAGCTCTTGAGGGAGGCAATCAAGGAAGCGAAAAATAAAGGCAGTGGTATAAAAGAGAGATTAAAAGTTATTGCTAATAAGTTTATTCATTGTGAAGAAATTAGTGCCCAAGAATGCTGTTACATACTACTTTCCATTCCAATTTGCCGGAGCAGTCGTGCTCATATTTTCATAAACACTTCACCCCCTGAAGAAAGGGTACACATTTTGAAAAGACCATCTGAATTGGAATTATTGCCTGATGATAGTACTAACGTTTTTTCCGATGGAATCATCGAGCACTACATTGTGAGACCCGATGAACTGGAAAACCTCAGTCTAGCCGCTTTCGCCTCATGGTATGAGTTTTCCCGAACCAAACGCAATAGGAGAACCCAAAATTTGAACGAAGATGAAGACCAAGAAATTGAAACCACTTCTGTGGAAACGTCTCTTGAGCTGAAAGATTCTTCAGGATACGTCAGGAAAAGGATGCAGGCCAAAGTAATCAGATTCAAAAAGTACAGTATGGTGAAAGATCTCAAAAACTACTGTCGAGTGGAAATTATGTTATTTTTACCTTGGCGTTGTGAGGAAACCGAATTGCTAGAAGCTAACGTTGAAGAAATTTATGAAGCCCATAAGCAGGAAATATCTGAAGCTAGAAGGGAATTTATAAGTGAAGTTGATGATCTGGATCTGGACCAAATGATTCAAGAAGTAAGAGAAAACCAACACTCAAATGACGTTCAAAATATTCAACCTATGATTGAACATCAAAACGAGCGTGACAGAAGTTTTACATTGGATGACCCGCAATTTTTTGTCAACTCTCTTCAAGAAGCCGTTTGTGACATAACTTCTGATATTCAACAGTCTAGCGCTGCCGACTTCACTCCAACAATTACTCTCGTCAACAATGAAGAATATTACAGCATGCTTCGAAAACTAAATTTAAAGCAGCGAGAAATTTTCTACTACGTACTTAATCATTTCAAAACATCTCAAGAAGAACCTCTGAGGATTGTGATAACAGGCGGTGCTGGTGTTGGGAAAAGTCTCTTGATTCAAGCCATTTTTGAAGCCGTATCCAGGCATGAAAAGAATAAACCCGGTGCCGATCCATCACGATTATCTGTTCTAAGAACGGCATTCACCGGGAAAGCGGCTTTTAATATTGATGGTGTCACTCTTCACTCTGCCTTTAACTTGCCTACAAATCAATTTTCTGGCAAGATGAATCCTTTGGACAACGACACTTTGAACAGAAAAAGATGTTCACTTTTAGGCCTGAAACTTCTGATAATAGATGAAATATCTATGTGTGGAGCCAAAATCTTCAATTATATTAATGTAAGAGCCCAACAAATCTTCGGATCTCCAAAGCATTTTGGTGGTATTTCAGTTGTTCTCGTGGGAGACTTCAACCAGTTACCCCCTGTTGGGGATAATTACACATTTATGCCCTTAAAAGAAAAGAACAATCCCTATGCGGCCCTAATTGGAAGTCCACTGTGGGAGGAATTTAAGTTGTATGAGCTTGATGAAATTATGAGACAGAAAGATGACAAAATATTCGCTATGGCTTTAAATCGAATGTCCATGGGAGAGATGACACCCGCCGACGTTGACTTGTTTAGAAGCCTGGAAACATCTATTTCAAGGCCTCTACCTCTGGAAGCCCTTCATTTGTTTGCAACAAATGATGAAGTAAATGCGTTCAATGAATCAAAGTTATGTTCACGGAATGCTGAAAAGATATGCTCTGTCGCATTTGACTCGGCTACGGGTGACGCTAGCAATGAAATCAAAACAAGAATTCTTGAAGCCGTAAAAACCTTGAAACCCCAAGAAACCAGCGGTTTGCCAAGAGAATTAACCCTAATGGTTGGTATCAGGTACATGATCACCAATAATTTGAACACCGCCGATGGTCTAGTAAATGGTGCAACTGGAAGGTTAAGAAAAATACAGTATGGTCAAAATCAAAAAGGTGAACAAGTCCCCGTTCGAGTTTGGATTGAATTTAATGATAACAAGACTGGAAAAGAGACTAGAGCCCAGTCTCAAGGATTAATGATAGCCAATAATATTAATGAATTATGGACGCCTGTTGAGAAGGTTGTCAGAAGTTTCACTAGACGTTCAGGACAGAAAAACATCTACGTTTCAAGAAAGCAGTATCCTCTAGTAATTGCCGAAGCTATTACTGTACACAAAAGCCAAGGAGACACCTATTCCGAAGTAGTTGTTCATCTTAATCAAAAGCGAAAGATGAAAAGGTCTCAATTATACGTCGCTTGTAGTAGAGCCAAAACTTCAAACGGTTTGTTCATCGTGGGAAAGTTCACGGCGCCTAGCCCAGTGGTTAAAAGTAAAGACTCTGTTGCCTTAGAGATGGAGCGGCTTCGAAAAGATTGCCCGTTGATGCTACCTATTTTGGATCAAAAAAATTCTATTTATGTACATAACGTACAGTCTTTAAATTGTCATTTACAAGATGTAACCTCGGATCTCAAGATAATGGAATCGGATATGATATTTCTTGTGGAAACCTGGGCCAAAGAAACTGACAATTTTAAAATTCCTGGATTTTCGGAGCTAAATGGTATATGCCTTCCTCGACAGTCTCGACGAAAACCATATGGAGTATCAGCTTATATCAAAGAAACTGTAACTCACACCAGAATTCGTATGTACACTTCCGAACCGACAACAAACTCTCACATTGAATGCTTGTGGCTGGATGGATCGTTAAATGATTTACGCCTTTCTGTACTAGCAGTTTACTCTTCCCCAGCTTGCAACATTCGCGACATAATATATGGTATTGGGAAATGCGTGGCGGACTATTATGATGATGATATTCCCTGCGTCATTGTTGGCGACTTCAACATTAACCTTCTTGAGACATCATCTCTCGAAACCAAGAAGCTAATCGATTTCTTCTCTGATAATGGGTTTCAACTTTTACAAGGTCTTAACTTGAAGCAATCAACTGATGGTGGTACTCAACTGGATTTAGCATTTGCCGATGAAAAATTTTCGACCATTTTCAGCGCTACTTATCGAGAGTGTTACTATTCTTATCATAAAGGAATATATTTACACTTCAAATAACCCAGAAACTATTGCACACACGTAAAGCTTGGGAACCTTGTGAAAGATAAATGATGTTTGTGATCCAATTGCAAGATACTGGCATTCTACAAAGTTGAGAGCAGGCTTGGTATTTTTGATAAAGGCACCCACTTTAGGCTTGGGATCCTATTCTAAGATACCCACATTAGGCTTGGGATCCTATTGTAAGAAACCCACATTAGACTCCGAATCCTATTCTACGATACCCACATTAGGCTTGGGATCCTATTGTAAGAAACCCACATTAGACTCCGAATCCTATTCTACGATACCCACATTAGGCTTGGGATCCTATTCTAAGATATCCACATTAGGCTTGGGATCCTATTCTAAGATACCCACATTTGGGATGTGATGCTACAAAATCGACAGCAGGCTTGGGATCCTATTCTAAGATACCCACATTAGGCTTGGGATCCTATTGTAAGAAACCCATATTAGACTTGGGAGTCTAGACAAAGACTCCCAAGTTAGGGAACCGATACTGCAAGATTAATAGCAGGCTTGGTATAAAAGAATCACATTAGGGATATGGTACTACAAGAACAACAGCATTCCAGATCGAACTATATAGTTTTGTAGAATAAACTACACAACCAACAGTGAGTTTTAACTCGGTAAGTTACTCGTAATAGAGGCACACTTCAAAAGTATTTTCTTAAATAAGGAATCAAGGCCCCCCAACGAGGGAACCATTTCAAAACTAAACCCATCCAATTTCATTCGATTAGTAAGAAATTAATCTATTTTGTAAATTTGTGGATGAATAATTTTTGCTCATTACACAGGTTTTTTGTCTATGGTATCAAGTTTGACGACAATGTGACTGGGGGCTAATTCTACTCTGTGATTGTATATTGGTATAAGCGTACAATCATTGAATAATTTTAGTTCCAAGTCATATATATTATACAGCAAGTATTAGGTTTGAAGTTAACATAAACCAATAAAATTGTTTTAGTCTATAGAGTAATTTCGGTTGAGAGGGGGAGTGAACTGTGTATCCCCTACGTTAGGGGCAACTTTGTACTAGAAAATACTATTTGCCCCCGGAAGGGAAGGGGAGGGGGGATATCACTAAGGTAAGAGATAGAGGGTTGTGACGTTGCCGTATATGGGATGTAATTCCCATGAAGCTCTGTAATTTTGAACCAGATATATTTTTAGCATAGATAAAGCGAAAAATATTACCATATTAATAATATTATTTCCTGAAGCCTATAATTATGAAAAGAATATTTAATTTGAATTTTGGCTGTTCTCTGCTTGTTCTACAACTTAATGTTATTTATCTGTTATAAATAAATGTTACGACATGATTTAATTACTTATGACTTTTATTTTTAAGTGTACCCTTATTTTCATTTCAATTAACGCTAATATTGCGAAATGTCAGATTAATTCTGGGCTATGTTTCGTGGTATTCTGCAGGAATACGATGCTGAAAATATTGCCTTACATCATTTGTCACGAATATTAATTTTTATCATTTATGAAATCTTAATTTCCAGTAGAGCTGTGTGTTTCCTGCCATGATTAGTAAACTCCCGTTCTTTAAATTGACTCGCCAATCTGGTAAAAATCCTGAGCGTGAGAAGTGAGCTTATCAATTTTGGTGTCTAGGTAAATGTGATTGCTATAAAAGAGCTAAATTTTGATAGGACCGCTGAGTATTTACGAAAGAATCCCAATAGAAAAAATTTGGAATTGAAAGAAACATTTAACTATGTTCTTTTGAACTGTTATTTATTGCCAAAAGTACACAATAAGACTAGAACATTAATATACTCTTTGTTTTTTTAAAGAAAACGTTTTTTTCAAACTTCCCTTCTTTAATATTAATGTTCACTTCACACAGGAAGTTTTAATAGCTTTGCCTAAATCCTGGTAGGCTGATAAAGCACGGTGGCCCTTCCGGCACTGTAGGCTGATTTAAACTGGTTCCTCTTGTTGAAAATTCAAGTTGATTAACAAATATAGTTTCTTTTATTCCAGTATTTGAAGAGGTCTCATTCTTTTTTGAAGACTGAGTACAATTTAGTTTTCCCTCGTTCCTAAATAGTAAAATTATAACATAAAACCAATACTTCAAATAATTTACTCTAAACAATGGTACCAATGTCTAATTCTTTACCTTTGTGAAAATCTTTCTTTGTTGGCATTTTTTCTTGATTCATAACTACGAGAAGGTTGTTCTTGATACCTTGATTTTGGTCCCAGTCTTCCCCCATTTCTTCTTGCAAATCTAAAATTGTGAACATTGATGGGTTAAAAATGTCAACATGAACCTCACTGTATTTAGAGTTTGGAAAGGATATTTTGCACTAGGTTTAGGTTAAGGTTGTGTTTAAGTTATTCATGTTTAAATTATTCACTTGCAACATATAAAAGTAATTATTTTTGTCACCTTTGTGTAGGGTTTCCTCTGCCTAAACTTTTATTATTCGTTTTAGAGCCAACACTTTTCTCATCAGTTTTATGAAGTTTGAGTTGCCCATGAGCAAATGTTAAGCTAACTTGAAGCTTTTCCAAGATTTCATATCCTAAAACCAGAGGATACTTTGGTGCTAGGGTCACGAACACTTCCTCTCTGACTTCATTATTATGCATATCCAAACGTATATAAACAGTCGTAGTTCCCAAAACATCATTTCCATGATTATTTGTTGATCGCATTACGGGCTTCAAATTGAGATTTTTCCAAAAATCCGTCGACATAAATGAAAATTGGTTTTCTGCTGATATTACAGCAGCATATTTTATCTCGTTAACAAAGATATCAACGGTTGAAACCCTAATAATTATATAAATAATTAACACATATACAACATATATTTTATAAGAGGCATACTTATTAATAGCATCCATTTAATGATTTTTGAAGAGGTAATACTTTTAGTTTTCTCTTTTTCGAAGCGATGTCTGAAATTATCATTCGTAGAAAAATATACAGCGAATAAGTTAGCCACCTGGCCTTTGAATGAAATCGGCTAATTAACAAAAACAGGCGAGAGTTTGGTAAGGTTCTGAATCCGAAAAATAACATTTATATAATAACTCCAAATGTTTTGAGAACTTTCTGCTGCCAAATACCGAATACTAATGTCTCTTTCCGGTTAGTAGCCATGTGTGTGAAATTCGCCACGGCCAACTTTGATCCATTACCTTGTATTGAATTGATATCAAAGTTGGCCATGCTTGAATGAACTGAGCCATAGCCAGGGCCGGAAATAAGGAAATTTTCTTATAGGACATGTGTCCACTGACCCCCTCTTTGATTGGAAAATTTATAGGACATTGTCCACTGGAGTGTGCAAAAATAGTGTCGCATCTTCATAGTCAAGCTATCAAAACTTGAGAAATATTTACTGGTCAACCGTCCAGTGACCCCCTTAGTTTTTAGAAAAATTATGGGACATTTTAAAATTTTATTGGACAATGCCCAGTGTCCTGTGCTTATTTCCGGCCCTGGCCATAGCCCACTGAGCAGCCCTGTTTCTAGCAAGAGAAGGGGAAAAAAGACAGTGCTCCCTCTGATGAGCCGTCCCGTGATACTTAATTACTCACAATGTTTTCCGACTAGTGCAAGATGAGGGCAGTTTTAGGTAAAAAAAATGTGCCTAAAATTATGTGTGCCAAAAAGTAAATCGAATTAAAACGTTTAAAATTAAGAAAAGTACGTTAGATATTTTGAAATTCAAACTAGCCGCGAAATACTGCCCAACTTGTTTTTCACACTGTGACGTTGCTAATGTCTCTTGATTCATTGGTTGTTTGTAAAGGAGTAGCTTTTCTCCTTCACTGGGAAAGCGGCGCATATTTGAGAAAAAAATAGTTTTTTATTCTATCCCTGCAACAAGCCTATGGCTTGAAATTTTAATGCGAGGTGTATTTTTAGGTATCTTTCATACTGTAAAAATTTATAATGCATAATTTTTTAAATAAAAATTAATTGCCTTAGAGATTGTAGAGCAAAGACTCAAAAATATTCTTTGGATTTACAGGTCCAAATTGACCTAAATTCTAATGGGAGTTGTGTTTCAATCTACCCTTCTATGATACTAAAAATGTTTCAACACTCTTGAAAAGGAAGACTTGTTAAAGTTTCTTTAATATTTGGTGTTTCAAGCATACAAGTTTTATTTTAAAAAATATAGAAAATTAAAAAAAAAGTCAAACATTTTTTTTTTTGCACTTATGTCTTCAAGTATATAGTTTATTTTTTTGCTTTTTAAGATTTTTTTCGTTTTACTAGTCATTTTTTCGTTTTGCTAGTCTCTTTTTAGTTCATTTGACCCTCATTTTTGGCTTCATCTTTTTCTTCTTTCATTTCGGCTCCAGCATTTTCACAAAAATTCAGCTGCTCAGTTGTACTTTGACTATTTCCTGCTACGGTTTCGGCTTCAGTATTTTCACAAAAATTCAGCTGCTCAGTTGTACTTTGACTTTTTCCTCCTATGGTTTCGGCTTTTTCATTGCACTTGGCCATTTTCACATTCTTCTGTGACCAGAAATCGTCTGATAGTTGTGATAACTGTGAATCAATATCATCCTCAAGATTTACAACATCTGGGGACTCGTGGGGACGTTTCTTTGGTGTTACACTTGGGCTTTGAAAGCATGGACTTGAAAACTTTTGACTATATTGTACCAAGTAGAAAAGGTTACATTCGATTATTTACTAGGTTTAAATTATTAAAAACTTACGGTGAATTATAAGGGGAATACATCGGAGCGTAATTTCCCGAGCATTCACTGCGTTGAACACTGATACAGTACAAAAAGATTACAATTATTATCAACCAAAATATGATAAATAAAAGTATCTACCTGTCATAGTTCAGTGTGTAAATTCCATTTTTTTTTGACGTAAAAAGCTTTGACAGCTGATCTCAAGTCTTTGCTGTTATGCCACGCATGATACTGAGCGTATATGGCGCTTGTGAAGTCAGTGTATGCTGTGCCCAAACCAAGTTGCCTAAATACCTCTACGAGAAGTTTTTCGTCGACCCCGTTAATGTAAGCAAACGCTAGAATTTTTGTGATTTGATCTGGCGTTTCTCTATGCTTAAGGAAAAGCAACCTTTTGATATCTTTTGGCCAAAAAGATTTTGAGCCAATTATTCCTTCCATTTTTAGCATAGGATTTTTATCATTTGACGACGCCATGAAATCTGCTGAACATAAAGATACTCTTTTTTATTTTAGCTAGTATGGATTAATAGGGTAATGGCAGCCCTCTGCCTTCGACTGTATTAAGCTCTATGGGGAAATAACATGGGGTGCCATTAGTCTATTGTTAATTCTAATCCTTACCTGTTCAACTTATTAATAAGGCAATAACTAAAAAACTTAATTGGGGAATAAACAGTAAAGCAAAACTGAACCCACACTGACAGAGGTCACAAAGCTTGAACCATTCGCATCAGACAAATATCAAAAATTTCCGAATCTCCTGAACGCGGCAACAAGACAACGACACAAACTAAAAGTAAACTTGCACCGCGACTCCGCGAGGCCAAAACCCAGCCTTTCTAAACTATCAATCTAGAAGGTTCGTGTCTAAACCAGTGGCGGGAAAATTTGGGAGCGACCTATTACCAAGCTCGGGGGTGGGTGGGAGTTCGCCAATTTCTAAACTGAACTGAAAAACAGTATGGAGACATTATACAGCATCATTTGTTTCCCAAAAAGTATGTTTTTTTTTTAAAATTAATAAATTATGGTTCTGAAATACCTGGCTTAAACAATATCATTTTATTACGAAATAGTTATTTATGCTTAAATTTGGGAGAATGAAAAGTGTCTTAATACTACTTAATTTCAGTTCAGACGCAACCCACTCGACCACGCTTGCTATACAACAAGCGTGATCGAGTGGGTCCTCGTACGATAATTCGGCGCGCGAAATCTGGCAATCCTGTTTACGACGGAGACGACACCCAGAAAGTTCTCGAAGTTCGAACGAGTAGGAAACGACGCCATTTATGATTTCTTAAGTTTCATAGTGCGAAGACAAGTTTGATATCTACATTTAGGTCCCGCTTAAATTGTAATTAGTGGATTTAACGTTTTATTACGTATAAGTAGTCCAGTAATGTGATATGACGTAAAAGTGACAGGCCAGCTAAAACGCGGTTTGTAACTTAAGTTCGAAAGGCCAGCAAGAGCAAGAAAAAGAAGGCTCCGCCGAGTCCTACCCTTTGAAACTATGTATGCTAGGCTCGCTAACTGCTTTCTTTTGATTGAGATTCTATCTAGTTTTGGCGGGAACACTCAATCTAGCAACATTGTTGTATCTGGGTGCAGCTATAGGTAATCAATTTAAGTATCATAAACTAATTTTTTTTTAAATTGTGAGATGTTTAAGTCATATAACAGATTTCGGTCAAAAATCTACCACATTTCCTTTCCTTAAAATACAGGATTTTCACTGAAAATCATTTTGAAAACTGGAGTAATTTGAATTCATTGTTGAAAGCCCCTTCTTTGTAAGTTTTAAAATACCCTAAGATAAGATTTTAGGCCACTGACAAAAATTTTCAGAAGTTTATTCAGCATTTACCATGATCTTGACTCTCAATATACGGAGAAAGTGGAACTCTGTTATGAAAGGATCAAGACTGGCGTACAATACCAAAATGGAAAGTCTGCTCCTGCTCTCTGGTTAACATTCTGGTTTGGTCCATTGTCTTGCGATTCTGGCAAAGGAACTGTTGCTGTAATATCAGCAGAAAACCAATTTTCATTTATGTCGACGGATTTTTGGAAAAATCTCAATTTGAAGCCCGTAATGCGATCAACAAATAATCATGGAAATGATGTTTTGGGAACTACGACTGTTTATATACGTTTGGATATGCATAATAATGAAGTCAGAGAGGAAGTGTTCGTGACCCTAGCACCAAAGTATCCTCTGGTTTTAGGATATGAAATCTTGGAAAAGCTTCAAGTTAGCTTAACATTTGCTCATGGGCAACTCAAACTTCATAAAACTGATGAGAAAAGTGTTGGCTCTAAAACGAATAATAAAAGTTTAGGCAGAGGAAACCCTACACAAAGGTGACAAAAATAATTACTTTTATATGTTGCAAGTGAATAATTTAAACATGAATAACTTAAACACAACCTTAACCTAAACCTATTGCAAAATATCCTTTCCAAACTCTAAATACAGTGAGGTTCATGTTGACATTTTTAACCCATCAATGTTCACAATTTTAGATTTGCAAGAAGAAATGGGGGAAGACTGGGACCAAAATCAAGGTATCAAGAACAACCTTCTCGTAGTTATGAATCAAGAAAAAATGCCAACAAAGAAAGATTTTCACAAAGGTAAAGAATTAGACATTGGTACCATTGTTTAGAGTAAATTATTTGAAGTATTGGTTTTATGTTATAATTTTACTATTTAGGAACGAGGGAAAACTAAATTGTACTCAGTCTTCAAAAAAGAATGAGACCTCTTCAAATACTGGAATAAAAGAACCACCTCAGTATCATGCGTGGCATAACAGCAAAGACTTGAGATCAGCTGCCAAAGCTTTTTACGTCAAAAAAAAAATGGAATTTACACACTGAACTATGACAGGTAGATACTTTTATTTATCATATTTTGGTTGATAATAATTGTAATCTTTTTGTACTGTATCAGTGTTCAACGCAGTGAATGCTCGGGAAATTACGCTCCGATGTATTCCCCTTATAATTCACCGTAAGTTTTTAATAATTTAAACCTAGTAAATAATCGAATGTAACCTTTTCTACTTGGTACAATATAGTCAAAAGTTTTCAAGTCCATGCTTTCAAAGCCCAAGTGTAACACCAAAGAAACGTCCCCACGAGTCCCCAGATGTTGTAAATCTTGAGGATGATATCGATTCACAGTTATCACAACTATCAGACGATTTCTGGTCACAGAAGAATGTGAAAATGGCCAAGTGCGATGAAAAAGCCGAAACCATAGGAGAAAAAAATCAAAGTACAAATGAGCAGCTGAATTTTTGTGAAAATACTGAAGCCGAAATGAAAGAAGAAAAAGATGAAACCAAAAATGAGGGTCAAATGAACTAAGAAAAAAGACTAGTGAAACAAAAAAATCTAAAATTGAAAAAAATAAATAACTGATAAGTGTAAAAAAAGATTTAAAAAAACCTGTATGCTTTTTAAAGACCAAAAATTAAAGAAACTTTGAAGCTGATTCTGATATTCAATTTCCCTGACTTTTTGTATTATTATTGAATTTTCATGCTCTTGTGATTTTTTCATACTACTCAGTTGATCTATGAAACGAAACTTTCCTAACTTGAACTAATTTTCTAAGACGTCGAGATTTTGTAAGAAATGTTAAATACCTTTTTTGCTTTTCCCAACAAAATATCCTCACCAAAACTGCAATATTAAACGTTATTCGCCCAGGGATGTTTTTCATTGTTTCTGGCAAACAGTGATCGGCCAGATAATAACATTACCTCATTTTCCGGATTAATGTTTCCAACTCTCCATCTGAAATTAACATCCCAGGTTCGCCGGAAAAAAAGTTGCTAGCCGATTAGTAGCCGCGCAAAAGTGTAATATTGGCCGGGGCCATCTTGTTTCTCTCTCGGTTGCGCCGATTGCGCATGTGTGCCACGCTCTTTTATATTCATATAAGTATTTATATTCAATAAAGGGGTGGTGTTAAAATAGTTATAGTTCACAATAGATATTTATGTTCAATTAAGGAGTAGTGTCAAAATAGTTATATTACACTATAAATATTTATGTTCAATATATGGGTAGTGTTCAAATAGTTATAGTTCACAATAATTATTTATGTTCAATAAAGGAGTAGTGTCAAAATAGTTATATTACACTATAAATATTTATGTTCAATAAAGAGTTAGTGTCAAAATAGTTATAGTTCAAAATTCAATAAAAGGGTAGTGTCAGAATCGTTACAGTTCACATTTAATATTTATGATCAGTAAAGGGGTAGTGTCAATATAGTTCCAATACACTATAGATATTTATGCTCAATAAATGGGTAGTGTTCAAATAGTTATAGTTCACAATAAATATTTATGTTCAATAAAGGAGTAGTGTCAAAATAGTTATAGTTCACAATTCAATAAAGGGGTAGTGTCAGAATAGTTACAGTTCACATTTTATATTTATGCTCAATAAAGGGGTAGTGCCAACTTATTTATAGTACACTATAAATATTATGTTCAATAAAGTCGTATTGTCAAAATAGCTATACAATAAATATTATTGTCAAAAAGGAAATTTTTCTTGAACCTCGACTTACGCTTAGTAACATGATTTACATTTAATCATATTCAATACGTACTAAGCCGGGATAAGATTACCAAAACTACAGTTGTAACAAATTTATCCATAGTACAATTTTTAGCCTACAAGAATATTTCAGAATTAACTGATGATGAATAGTAAACATAATGATGGAATAGAACGAGGTTTATTGAAGAAATGGATCTATTGAAAACAATTCTTTTGTTAGAATGGCATACTGTCTGGGTTAGCGTTTTGTCTACCATAAGTAACACACTGCAACAAAAAGTATGTCACTAAATGAGAAAGGTTAACGAAGGTCTGTATTTGAGCACAACATCACTGCCGCCAAATCGATGGTTCTTTGGTAAACAGTCGTAAAAGTGACCACTGGTAAAGCAAGCCAGTTGGTATAAACACCAAGGAGTAATATGCTTTGGGAGTTACCTGGAATTTTTCCATCAAGTTTCCAGGTAAATAAAAATGGGAGAAAAATCCCTTGGGATAATTAGCACGGACCTCTGTGTTATGGGCCCAGCACGCTTTCACTGCGCCACTCTGCTTACATCACCATTATATGAAAAACTAACTGATAGCAAATGCTACTTTGCATTAACATAGCAGAGCGTGGTTTCGATCCACGGACCTCTGGGTTTTGGGCCCAGCACGCTTCCACTGCGCCACTCTGCTTACATCACCATTATATGAAAAACTAACTGATACCAAAATAGCAAATGCTAATTTGCATTAACATAGCAGAGCGTGGTTTCGATCCACGGACCTCTGGGTTATGGGCCCAGCACGCTTCCACTGCGCCACTCTGCTTACATGATCATAGTATGAACAAACTAACTTATATCAAAATAGCAAGTGCTATTTTGCATTAATTTAGCAGAGCGTGGTTTCGATCCACGGACCTCTGGGTTATGGGCCCAGCACGCTTCCACTGCGCCACTCTGCTTACATCACCATTATATGAAAAACTAACTGATACCAAAATAGCAAATGCTACTTTGCATTAACATAGCAGAGCGTGGTTTCGATGCACGGACCTCTGGGTTTTGGGCCCAGCACGCTTCCACTGCGCCACTCTGCTTACATGATCATAGTATGAACAAACTAACTTATATCAAAATAGCAAATGCTACTTTGCATTAACATAGCAGAGCGTGGTTTCGATGCACGGACCTCTGGGTTATGGGCCCAGCACGCTTCCACTGCGCCACTCTGCTTACATGATCATGGTATGAACAAACTAACTTATATCAAAATAGCAAGTGCTATTTTGCGTTAGTTTAGCAGAGCGTGGTTTCGATCCACGGACCTATGGGTTATGGGCCCAGCACGCTTCCACTGTGCCACACTGCTTACATCACCATTACATGAAAAACTAACTGATAGCAAGTGCTATTTTGCTTTAATTTAGCAGAGCGTGGTTTCGATCCACCGACCTCTGGGTTATGGGCCCAGCACGCTTCCACTGCGCCATTCTGCTTACATGATCATTGTATGAACAAACTAACTTATATCAAAATAGCACTTTAGCAAGTGCAATTTTGCTTTAATTTAGCAGAGCGGGGTTTCGATCCACGGACCTCTGGGTTATGGGCCCAGCACGCTTCCACTGCGCCACTCTGCTTACATCGCCATTATATGAAAAACTAACTGATACCAAAATAGCAAATGCTACTTTGCATTAACATAGCAGAGCGTGGTTTCGATTCACGGACCTCTGGGTTATGGGCCCAGCACGCTTCCACTGCGCCACTCTGCTTACATCACCATTATATGAACAAGTTGGGAAAACCAAAATATTACCTCTCCGTGTCAAGAAGATTATATAAACTTAAGTATCCAATGAAAACGTTATTATGTTTCTGAGTTGGGGTTTCCCATTTTTGTTGTTGTTTTGAAAAATATATCGCAATGCACGGGCCTTGGTAGATATAGGAGGCAATGAATGAAATATATCACAATGCACGGGCCTTGGTAGATATAGGAGGCAATGAATGAAATATATCACAATTCACGGGCCTTGGTAGATATAGGAGGCAATGATAATCTCTCTCTTTGCACGAGAGGTTTATCTTTAATATTTAAATAAATATAATTATTTTTAGTTATTTTAATCTTCATTAATTAACATTAATAATAGTTAAATCGTTTAAAATAAAGTTATACCTATTATCTTCTCAAACTTTGCTAATATTGACGTTTAAAGTGAAGGGTACCCCTCTTTCCGCTTTCTTCAAATTTTGGGGTATATATACGATTCGTTTCCATTATAATAGTAAGGAAAAAGCGCAATTGCGAAAACCTTCGGTGGTCGATCCCACCTTAGGGAGGCTAGACGTTTCTCGTAACCCTAGCTGATCGCCGCGTATATCCTAAAACCAAACGATGATAATGGAGTAGAAGCCAATGATACAGATTGGTGTCTATGTGGAATAGACGGAAGACCAGTGGATGGTGGTGTTAGAAGCCAGTATGTACAGACTGGTGTCCAAGTGGGTATGGACGAAGACCAGAAGATGGTGGTGATTAGTCGCCAGTAAGAACAGACTAGTGTCCGTGTGGGATGGACAAAGACCAGAAGATGGTGGTGTGAGAACTCAAGTAGAGGAGCCATTTCCGTGACTGTGAAAGTAGTTCGGAAATGGCGAACACGTTTGCTCCGATACGCAAACTGCGAACGCGGTCACGTGGGTGTAACAACAGACAGACAGACAGACAGACACGGCCGTTACAGAACCTCTCCTGGACTACGTCACACGGAGAGGTAATGAACAAGTTGGGAAAACCAAAATATTACCTCTCCGTGTCAAGAAGATTATATAAACTTAAGTATCCAATGAAAACGTTATTATGTTTCTGAGTTGGGGTTTCCCATTTTTGTTGTTGTTTTGAAAAATATATCGCAATGCACGGGCCTTGGTAGATATAGGAGGCAATGAATGAAATATATCACAATGCACGGGCCTTGGTAGATATAGGAGGCAATGAATGAAATATATCACAATTCACGGGCCTTGGTAGATATAGGAGGCAATGATAATCTCTCTCTTTGCACGAGAGGTTTATCTTTAATATTTAAATAAATATAATTATTTTTAGTTATTTTAATCTTCATTAATTAACATTAATAATAGTTAAATCGTTTAAAATAAAGTTATACCTATTATCTTCTCAAACTTTGCTAATATTGACGTTTAAAGTGAAGGGTACCCCTCTTTCCGCTTTCTTCAAATTTTGGGGTATATATACGATTCGTTTCCATTATAATAGTAAGGAAAAAGCGCAATTGCGAAAACCTTCGGTGGTCGATCCCACCTTAGGGAGGCTAGACGTTTCTCGTAACCCTAGCTGATCGCCGCATATATCCTAAAACCAAACGATGATAATGGAGTAGAAGCCAATGATACAGATTGGTGTCTATGTGGAATAGACGGAAGACCAGTGGATGGTGGTGTTAGAAGCCAGTATGTACAGACTGGTGTCCAAGTGGGTATGGACGAAGACCAGAAGATGGTGGTGATTAGTCGCCAGTAAGAACAGACTAGTGTCCGTGTGGGATGGACAAAGACCAGAAGATGGTGGTGTGAGAACTCAAGTAGAGGAGCCATTTCCGTGACTGTGAAAGTAGTTCGGAAATGGCGAACACGTTTGCTCCGATACGCAAACTGCGAACGCGGTCACGTGGGTGTAACAACAGACAGACACACAGACAGACAGACAGACACGGCCGTTACAGAACCTCTCCTGGACTACTTCACACGGAGAGGTAAAAACTAACTGATACCAAAATAGCAAATGCTACTTTGCAATAACATATCAGAGCGTGGTTTCGATCCACGGACCTCTGGGTTATGGGCCCAGCACGCTTCCACTGCGCCACTCTGCTTACATCGCCATTATATGAAAAACTAACTGATACCAAAATAGCAAATGCTACTTTGCATTAACATAGCAGAGCGTGGTTTCGATTCACGGACCTCTGGGTTATGGGCCCAGCACGCTTCCACTGCGCCACTCTGCTTACATCACCATTATATGAACAAGTTGGGAAAACCAAAATATTACCTCTCCGTGTCAAGAAGATTATATAAACTTAAGTATCCAATGAAAACGTTATTATGTTTCTGAGTTGGGGTTTCCCATTTTTGTTGTTGTTTTGAAAAATATATCGCAATGCACGGGCCTTGGTAGATATAGGAGGCAATGAATGAAATATATCACAATGCACGGGCCTTGGTAGATATAGGAGGCAATGAATGAAATATATCACAATTCACGGGCCTTGGTAGATATAGGAGGCAATGATAATCTCTCTCTTTGCACGAGAGGTTTATCTT
Organism: Phalangium opilio; assembly: GCA_019434445.1. Lineage (NCBI taxonomy): Eukaryota > Metazoa > Arthropoda > Arachnida > Opiliones > Phalangiidae > Phalangium > Phalangium opilio. Next base: position 2,656 of record JAEQBA010004455.1, on the reverse strand, counting down.
TAATATTTAAATAAATATAATTATTTTTAATTATTTTAATCTTCATTAATTAACATTAATAATAGTTAAATCGTTTAAAATAAAGTTATACCTATTATCTTCTCAAACTTTGCTAATATTGACGTTTAAAGTGAAGGGTACCCCTCTTCCCGCTTTCTTCAAATTTTGGGGTATATATACGATTCGTTTCCATTATAATAGTAAGGAAAAAGCGCAATTGCGAAAACCTTCGGTGGTCGATCCCACCTTAGGGAGGCTAGACGTTTCTCGTAACCCTAGCTGATCGCCGCGTATATCCTAAAAGCAAACGATGATAATGGAGAAGAAGCCAATGATACAGATTGGTGTCTATGTGGAATAGACGGAAGACCAGTGGATGGTGGTGTTAGAAGCCAGTATGTACAGACTGGTGTCCAAGTGGGTATGGACGAAGACCAGAAGATGGTGGTGATTAGTCGCCAGTAAGAACAGACTAGTGTCCGTGTGGGATGGACAAAGACCAGAAGATGGTGGTGTGAGAACTCAAGTAGAGGAGCCATTTCCGTGACTGTGAAAGTAGTTCGGAAATGGCGAACACGTTTGCTCCGATACGCAAACTGCGAACGCGGTCACGTGGGTGTAACAACAGACAGACACACAGACAGACACGGCCGTTACAGAACCTCTCCTGGACTACGTCACACGGAGAGGTAAAAACTAACTGATACCAAAATAGCAAATGCTACTTTGCAATAACATATCAGAGCGTGGTTTCGATCCACGGACCTCTGGGTTATGGGCCCAGCACGCTTCCACTGCGCCACTCTGCTTACATCACCATTCTATGAAAAACTAACTGAAACCAAAATAGCAAATGCTACTTTGCATTAACATAGCAGAGCGTGGTTTCGATCCACGGACCTCTGGGTTAGGGGCCCAGCAAGCTTCCACTGCGCCACTCTGCATACATCACCGTTACATGAAAAACTAACTGATAGCAAAATAGCAAATGCTACTTTGCAATAACATAGCAGAGCGTTGTTTCGATCCACGGACCTCTGGGTTATGGGCCCAGCACGCTTCCACTGCGCCACTCTGCTTACATCACCATTCTATGAAAAACTAACTGATACCAAAATAGGAAATGCTACTTTGCGTTAACATAGCAGAGCGTGGTTTCGTTCTACGGACCTCTGGGTTATGGGCCCAGCAAGCTTCCACTGCGCCACTCTGCATACATCACCGTTACATGAAAAACTAACTGATAGCAAAATAGCAAATGCTACTTTGCAATAACATAGCAGAGCGTGGTTTCGATCCACGGACCTCTGGGTTATGGGCCCAGCACGCTTCCACTGCGCCCCTCTGCTTACATGATCATTGTATGAACAAACTAACTTATATCAAAATAGCAAGTGCTATTTTGCGTTAATTTAGCAGAGCGTGGTTTCGATCCACGGACCTATGGGTTATGGGCCCAGCACGCTTCCACTGCGCCACTCTTTATACATCACCGTTACATGAAAAACTAACTGATAACAAAATAGCAAATGCTACCTTGCATTAACATAGCAGAGCGTGGTTTCGATCCACGGACCTCTGGGCTATGGGCCCAGCACGCTTCCATTGCGCCCCACTGCATACATGATCATTGTATGAACAAACTAACTTATATCAAAATAGCAAGTGCTATTTTGCGTTAATTTAGCAGAGCGTGGTTTTGATCCACGGACTTCTGGGTTATGGGCCCAGCACGCTTCCACTGGCCACTCTGCTTACGTCACCATTATATTAACAAGTTGGGAAAACCAAAATTTTACCTGTCCGAGTCAAGAGGTCTACCACTACAAAGTTATTTACCTAGATATGGAATTATTTCTCTTTTTTGAAGTAAAAATTTACGAAATATTGAAGCAGTATAGCGAATATACAGTAAAGCAGACGACATTTTACATCCAATAAGGATAAATCTTGGACACATGGAAATCAGTTAATGGCAAAAAGAACAGGAAATGAAGTCTACGCTTCAGCTGTTTACCCTATATTCTGATAGCTACATTAACAACTGGTTAGCAGTGTAAACACTATCGTCTCGTCTCACCTCAACAATATTCTTAGTTTGCCAACATGAGTGCTAACGTTAAATAATACCAAAGCTAAATTGTAGCTAGACGCACTGATAGTCAATGCGCACCATAAAGAGAATAAAAACTCTGTAGCTTAGCCCTACTAATCTAATTGCCACCATGATCCTTTCTTCTATTATAAAATCTTAACCTGATTATTTAAGAGTATATTTAACTTTCGGCTCACTCTGAACCGTTGATGTCTCTTCGTTTCAGACACGAAAATCAAAACCCAAAGTTTACTTCACCTCAGGCCTCAATTATTTACTCTATATTTCACTAAGCTTATTGCAAGTAATACTAGATATACCCGCCGGAGTCTAGATCTTAGCTTTCTTCATGAAATTACTAAACCAAGGATTATTCTATACACAGATGTAGTATAGCTTATGTAATATATAAACAGCCATTTCAAATAATAATATTAAAAAAAATCTTTGGAATATCAAAATGAAACAGAGCTTTAAGCTACAAAAGCACTAAATGCATCATTAATTACGAAAAATATTTCATCATATTTATATTAAGGATAAAGGGAATATTATGGTTCT